>BLSH010153469.1:234241-247432 GCA_018402905.1 Glandirana rugosa
CCCACAAGTTCGTCTAAACGGTGTTTACCCCCTGTGGCCTACACTTAGAATACCGCAGGTCCAAGTTAGAGTTCCACTCTTGAAAACACAGGTCCTGTTTCCTAGGCAACCGTGATTCACATCCGGTGTCCCCCATTTGTGGCAAATCTGCTTGAACACCCCCGGTGAAGGGACCACACCCCCTGGTCCAGCTTCTGGTGACTAAGAGAGTCCGCCAGCCAGTTCTCCACACCTGGGATGTAAACCGCAGAGATTGCCGGAACGTAGAGTTCCGCCCAACGCAGAATCAGAGCTGCCTCCGCAGCCGCCGCTGGGCCCCGTGTGCCGCCCTGATGATTCACATACGCCACCACCGTGGCATTGTCCGATTGAATTCGAATCGGGCGGCCTTGCAATCTCCTTGTCCAATGAGAAAGACACAGTCTGATCTCTCTCAGCTCCAGCACGTTGATGGGTAGGCAGGCCTACTGGGCCGACCAACGACCCTGAGCTGATAGTCGTTCCAGGACTCCGCCCCAGCCCGTCAGGCTGGCGTCCGTGGTGATTACCGTCCACCGAAGGGACAGGAAAGACTTCCCCCGAGTGAGGGCCGAGTCCCATAACCACCAGGCGAGGGACGCCCTGACCTGAGGGCCCAGCCGGATCGGAAGATCCAATGACCGGTGGGGCTTGTCCCATTGGACCAGAATTGCTCGCTGTAGCAAACGAGTGTGACTCTGGGCAAAAGGTATCACCTCGAACGACGAGACCATGAGCCCCAGCACCCTCATACAGAACCGCAAGGAAGACCGGCGGCGTGATAGGAGGGTGCGCACAGCCGACTAAGTTCTGTAGCTTCGTCGGAGGGAACAACACCTTTTCTTGTCCATAATGATACTCCAGAGGGCAGGAAGGAGACACCGACGACTACTGCAGGTTGAGCAACCAGCCGAAATCCCGCAATGAGACCATTGCGATGTTCACATTCTCCTCCAGGGCAGAGACAGAGTCTGCTCGCAGGAGCAGATCGTCCAGGTACGCCACTATGGCAATGCCCCACCTACGCAGCAACGCCGACACCGGGGCCAGAAACTTCGTGAACACCCGGGGCGCGGAGGTCAGGCCGACGGAAAGAGCTACAAATTGAAAATGGCGATCCCCAACCACAAACCGCAGAAAACGCTGATGTCGCGGATGGATGGGGACATGGAGGTACGCATCCTTTCCAATGATGCTAGGAAGTTCCCCCTGGTGCAGGGCGGCCACGACCGATCGAACAGACTCCATCCGGAATTCTCACACCCTGACAAAACTGTCTAGGGCCTTCAATTCCAGGATGGGCCAAAAGCCGTCCCCTTTGTTGGGCACCACAAAAAGATTCGTCAGGGATGGATGGATGGACGCCCCGCACACAGCCACACACCCCCACAGGACAGAACCCCACCGCCACCAGCACCCAGAGGGAGCCCAGCTATACTTGCAATTTTGCTGCCCATCAGCGCCGATCGTTCAGAAAATACTGCCTGTCACCGTCCATTTTCTGAGAGGAGAAGCTGCAGCCACGTGAAGAATGCAGAGCATGCAGTGAAGATGGCCACCAGGAAGCACTAGAGGCTGAAACACACCTCTCAGGCAACGTGCAGTACCGAATATGGCCGCTCCGAGCGCTAGAGGGAAAGCCCCATAGACTGGAAATGTCCGCTGCTACGGCAAAATGGCGGCGGTCCGCCGCAAAATGGCGGCCGAAGGACCACATGGTGATGCTGGACGAGAAGGCCGAACGAACGGGCAGCACTGGGGAGGGGGGTGGGGGGCGAGGTGTGGTAGGGGGCAAGATGAAAGGCTGATCCCCACCGGTGGCTACCCCGGACAGCTACTGGAGCAGTGGAAAAAACACATTTGCGGACGTCGGGTGGGGAGGAAGGCAGGGCGCTCACTTACCCGTCCGACGCCACGGCAGCCACCGAACGCAGACTTTCCACCCTCGATGGGGGGGTACGCTGCAGGGCCAGAGTCACCCTGTCGGACCGATGTGGGGGATCTCGCCCCGGGCCACCCGCACGGAACGGGTAAGATGCGGCGGGTCCCTGTGTTTGGGCCGACTTCACATCATGTTGGCCAGGTCGGGGAAAGTACAGAGCACCAGGACTCTCGATGCCCCGACCGGCTTCTTGATAGCAGATCATCTTGATTGCAGCAAAAAAGAAAATAAAATAAAAAAGAAAAATGGTCACAATAGGACCGCAGTTCCCTATAGGGAAGCCAGGTCAACTCCTTGCGAACTAGGCATTGAAACTGAAGAGCTATACTGTGAGGGGGTTTGATGTAGGAAGAGAGGACGGCCCCCAAGGGAGGGGCCAGCTGATTCTTTTCCCTGCCTAGTTAACTCCTAGTAGGACGAACATAAAACCCCACAAAGTCATGAAGAGCTGCGTCTGTCAGTGAACGTAGGAGAAATATGTTGAAAACATATCATTAAAAAGGACATTAGTACAAATTATAAACCCTTAGAGATCATGAATCGTCACATGCACGTGTCAGATGGTCTACACGTTATGCGGGTTTCCCCGCTTCTTCAGCACCAAGCATGTAAGATGCACGTCGGGTACTGTACTCAGTATCCAACCAATGTGAAAGCAGAGGTGACACTAGACGAAAGCAGAATCCATATAGCACACAAGCGGGGGAAAAAAGGGGGATGTCTCAGGGTAAAAATCGCCCACCGGTCCATGAAATGAACGAATTGTTACAAGCTGGGGATTGAGGAAGAGCTCAAAAAGGGAACCATATGTATATGGATGAATCAGACAGGTACATAAAGCAAATGAGCCAACCCAGACAAAGAAAGCCTTCCTTTGCCAGCATGTAAAACTTGCCTAAACTGTAATGACCAGCAACATGTAAGACCTCATGGCAGATGCAAATACATGTCCTCTCAGGCATGTAATGCCAATCGGAATTCATCGCAATACCCCTAAGGCCCCTTTCACACTTCGCGATTTTGCCACAATTTTTGCTGCGATTTTGATGCCACTTGAAGCAATGCCTGTGTAATCTTGAGGTCTATGGACCTCAAGTCGCATCAAAGTTGGACGAAAGTAGTGCAGGGACTACTTTGAAGTTGCACAGATATGAATGGTACTAATTGAAAATCATGGTGTACGACTTTTCATGCAAATTTGCAGTCCCAAGTCGTAGGACAAGTCACACAAGTGTGAAAGGGGCCTAAAAATTGAAACCTGCAGATTGTTTAGGAAGGATTTAACCCCTTGCCGACCAGGTCATGTAGAAACACGGCCGCAAGGTGGATCAAATGTTCTGGGAGGGCGTACTACAACGTCCTCCAAGAATTGCGCTACCGCGGGGCACACACCCTGGAGTATCCGTGACTGCAGAGTCCGTCTGACCCGGCGCATCACAGATTGCAGTAAATGCCAGCTCGCCATCCGTCTATGCTCACCCATGCATTCGTGCTCAGTCATCCACATCCACGGCTCATCCACCCCCATCCGTGCTCATTTATGCCTCATTCATGCTCATCCATACCACATCAGTTCTCATCCGTGACACATCCATGCCACTACAGCGCCCATCCGTGCCACTACAGTGCCTCACAATAGTGTAATAGGTAGTCAAATTAGATTTGAAATTGATGTCCCTAGAACACCTGTTGGTGCTCCCTGAATGTTGGGCCGCTGTATGTGGCCAGGCTGTGTAAAAGTCTCACACGTGGTATCGCCATACAAGTACGAGCAGGAGAATATATTTTGGGGTGCCATTTTTGCTATGTACATGCTGTGTGTTAGAAATATTTTATAAAATAGACAACTTTGTGTAAAAAAAAAAATATATATATATATAAAAAAAAATTAGTTTTCATTTTCTTTCAACATTTTCCAAAAACTTGTGGGAAAAAAAATGACGGGTTCAAAAGAATCATCATGCCTCATAGAATATACGTTGGGGTATTTGCTTTCCAAAATGGGGTCATTTTTTTGGGCGTTTCCATTCAAAAGTGCAAGAGATAGTCAAGAAATGAGATGTGCAATTTATGCTCCTAGAACGCCTGACGGTGCTCCCTGCATGTTGGGCCTCTGTGTGTGTGGCCAGGCTGTGAAAAAGTCCACAAACGTGGTATCGCCATACTCATGAGTAGAATGTGTTTTGGGGTGTAATTTATGGTATACATATGCTGGGTGTGAAAAATAACCTGTTAATATGACAATTTTGTGAATAAAAAAAACTAAAAAAATCTTCATTTTGCAAAGAATTGTGGGAAAAAAAATTACAACTTCAAAAAAAAAAAAAAAATCTCCATGCCTAAATACTTTGGACTGTCTACTTTCCAAAAAAGGAGTCATTTGGGGGGGTTATTTGTAGAAATGAGATAGGCCATCAGTACATCAGGTGTGATAAAATTTTTAGTGATTGGTACCATAGCTTGTAGACTTTATAACTTTCACAAAGACCAAATAATATACTCTAATTCGGGTTATTTTTACCAGACATGTATCAGTATAAATTTTGGCGAAAATTTATGAAGAAAAATTACTAATTTGCAAAATTTTCGGTCTTTTTCCATTAATAGCGCAAAAAATAAAAACCCCAATGGTGAATAAATACCACCAGAAAAAAAAACTCTATTTGTGTGGAAAAAAAAAGACAAAAATTTCATATAGGTACAGTGTAGTATGACTGAGTAATTGTCAGTCAAAATGTGAGAGCACTGAAAGCTGAAAATTGGTCTGGATAGGAAGGGGGTTTAAGTGCTGACGCCAGGGCCGGCCGCATGGCTGAGCCTGCCAGCAGAAAAAGTGCTTTGGACACCGCCTCCGTCCACCTGTTGGCTGGGTCCTTAAAAGAGGGAGACCCCTCCAAGGGAATGGTCGTTGCCTTATTCAGGCACGCCACCGGAGGGTCCACTGCGGGGGATGCCCACTTCTTCACAAAGCTATCCTCAAATGGATAACGTATAGCGAAGCGTCTTGGCAGGGCAAAGAAATTCTGCAGACGCTGCCTTTCCTGATAGAACAGATGGTCAAAAAATTGATCATACGGGTAAGCCTTAGGGGACCTGGGTGGCCTAGCAGACCCACAAACGTATGCAGACTCCTGCGACTCCCCAACTTGGTCTAGTCGCAAAGACGCACGGATATCTGCAATCAGTGCAGCCACCAGCGCCTTTTCGCATGCAACCGAGGCCCCCTGGTCTTCCTCGCCATCTGAGGGATCCAGCTCGCCCTCAGAGAGCTCCACGGGGGTCCCCGTGACCCCCGAGGCCACTTCCGGTTCAGACTCTTCCCCCGAAGACAGGGGGAAGGCGGACGCTTTTTAGGGGCCCCCTTAACCTGGCTCGGCCCCGCCCAGGGAAGGAATTCCCCAAATACTGCTCTCAGCTGGTCCAGGGACACCAGGGACCCTAGCACAGGCCACGCTGCTGCTGACTCCTCCTCAGAAGGAAACGCAGGATCATCCGCCATTGTGTCACCGGACCTGACAGGCAGAAAAAAATGCCCTGACACCCCCCACAATACAGCCTCACCGCCAACCCACAGAGCAACCAGGGAAACCCGGGGAGGACTGCACCCACTGCTACCAGCACCCCAGGGAGAGCCCATCTATACTAGCTGCTTGTTGCCCACAAGCGATGCGTCCCAGTAGGATTGCTCAATGACCGACAGTCCTAGAGCCTGCGCCGCCTGTGCCATCCACGCTGTCCCAGGGTGAACAGGAAGCAAACGGCTATCAGCACATTTTTTTCTTTCCAGGGACATCCAACATGGCCACCGAGCGGTCACAAGAGGCCAAAACCTGCATACAGGCTGCGACTACGGCAAAATGGTAGCGATCCACCGCAAAATGGCGGCAGATCGCCGCATGGAGGTTCGGAAGCGTGGGGTGCGGGGGTGTAGGAGGGGGGCAAGAACACCCAGGGGAGCTCTAACCCATTGACACACCCTCCACCGGCCAGCTCCAAGCTCTAAAAATCGCCCAGCTCACCCCCCCCGCGCCCCTAGGGGGGTAGTCACTCACCGGTCCGACGGGAGCAGCGGGTAGCCACCCGGTTGCAGACATTCCTCCCACTGCCGGAAAGGGATGCTGCAGGTCACAAGCCCCTGGACGAGAACAAGTCCGGTCACTGGGCGTAAGGGGGGGGTCACCCCCTGGCCACCCGCACGGAATGGGCACGATGCGTCGGGCCCCACCAAGGCTAGAGATAGCTTGCATCGCTCGGCCGCGCTGAGGAGAAATGCAGGATACTAGAAATCCTCTATGCCCCAGCCGGCTTCTTGATAGCAGTCTTCATCAGATAGCGTGAGAAAAATAAAAAAGCGGTAGCAAAAAAGATGAACTGCAGGTCCCATAAGGGAGCCAGGTCTAACTCCTTGCACTAGGCATAGAAAACTGATATGCTATACACAGCAGGGAGGTTATATGGGAGAGAGAGGACGGCCCCTTGGGAGGGGCCAGCTTGCTTTCTTTCTATTTGCCTAGTTAACTCCTGGTAGGATGTGCATATAACCCACTTGTCTAATGAAGGGCTGCATCTGTTAGTGAACATAAGAGAAATGGCGGCCGTGTATAATACACGGCTGGCCACAGGAAAATGGCGGGCGTGCGACCGGTACAGGAGGATGGCGCCGCTACCCAGAGGGGGGCCTACGCAGGCAGGACTACAGCTCTGGTGGGGGGGAGGGCATCCGAACGGACAGACCGCGAACGGCCAGGCCCTAAAGAGGGAGAAAAAAGGGGGGCATCGGGGGTGGGGGGGGGATCGTACTCACCGCTCTGGACGGGCGCAGTCCTGCCACCCCGCCGAAACGGGGGGGGGGGAGCTGCCGGCCATGCGGCACACATGACACGGAGTGCCCGGTCCTAGGTGCGCTGGTGGGACGTTTAACCCGCTTCGCACGGAACGAGGCCTGACGCGGCCGACCCCGCGTACAGCCAAGGGTCGGCTCGCATCCGTCAGCCACGCTGGGGATACTCCCTGGATCTAGGATATCCAGCCTGTCACCCAGCCAGCTGCTTGATTGTATTCGATCAGATTTTCTTGAAAAAAAGCAACAGGGAACCGCAGATCTCAGCAGGGAGCCAGGTCCAACTCCTTGCACTTAAGCATAAAAAACTGGTTTGCTGAAAGCAGGGCTGGAGGGGTAATGCAAGTGAGGACTGCCCCCTGGGAGGAGCTGTGCTTGCTTTGAGTTGAACTTCGTTCTGCCTAGTTCACTCCTGGTGAAAGCTGCATAAACCCCACATGTCAAGAATGAGAGGCTGCGTCTGTCAATGAACGATTGAGAAAATAGATTTTATTCTTTAGACCAGGATCTAAAAATAGATTTAATTGTTTAGACCAGAACCTATCCAAAAATTCCTTTGACCAAGAAGTTTTCTATTCTGCTCCTTCAAATTTTCCCATCACTGTGATTGAAAACAAACGTCGATTTGACCCCACTAACAATTAGAAAATCAAATGAGCGTTCTTAAAAATGCCTTTTTACCACTGCACATAGATATTTAAAAATAAATTGCCTTTTTTTAAACTTCACATATTAACTAAATTCTACACTACGCTTTTTTAAGGTTATTATCCGATTAATCAAAACCATAAAATCGGCCAACTAATCGATTAAGAAAATAAACATTAATTGCAGCCCTACTAGATTTCAAAGCAAATTTGTCAAGCCCCAATGTACGGGATATAAAGGTAACCAAATACACTGACAGAGTGCAGGAAACCTGCTTGGCAACAGTATTCTGCTGATCATGGGTGCAATGCTTCCCAGTCTCCTGCAACAAAAAATAATAAATACACTATTTTTTACCTGCAAAAACATGTGCATTTATTTTTTTGAAAAGGTGAATGTATCCTTTAATGCTTTCCCTGCATTAAAGTAGAACTATGGGCAAAACTTTTTTTTTTTATAACCCATCAGATTTTTTGCCATCTGTGTCCCATTGTGGATATTTTCCTTCACTTCCTGTCCCATAGCCAAACAGGAAGTGAGAAGAAATCTCGGCAAATTAAAGGAATTTCTTGGGGACCCCCAGGTCACCAGAACTAGTGTCCCCAATGGAAGATTTTCCCTCTGTTACTTTTTTGGGGACAACCCAAAATTTGAGATTTTCTTTTACTTTCACTCTGAATGATAACGTTAAACAAGGCAAATAGAGAGTGAATCTCCTTAATGGAGGCACAGAAAGCAATATATACTGACAGGGATTCTAATCCCTCTCCCCTCTATCCAAAATGTGAAAAAAAAAAAAAAAAAAGAAGTTTTACCTTTAGTTATACTTAAGACCCACACTGAGGCACTTGAAAACTGCCCAAATGTAGGGCACTTTTGCGGCATTAGCCTCAATTGTGGGGGGGGGGGGGTGACCCCCTCAATGCAGATCAGGCTCTTCGGGTCTAGTATGAATATTAAAGGGAGACTCAACGTCAAAATTAAAGGAAAAAAAATGAATAAATGTTGTGGGGTCCCCCACAAAATCCATACCAGACCCTTATCAGAGCATGCAGCCCAGCAGGTCAGAAAAGGGAGGGGGGGGGTGGACGAGCAAGCAACCCCCTCATACCAGGCCACATGCCCTCAACAAGGGGGGTGCTTTGGGATGGGAGGAGCTCCCCCCCACCGCAAAGCACCTTGTTCGCATGTTGATGTGGACAAAGGCCTCTTCCCCACAGCCCTGTGTGGTTGTGGGGGTCTGCGGGTGGGGCTTATAGGAATCTGGAATTTTGAATTACAATTGCACAGTCGTGCGACGTTGTACCCAAACAAAATTTTTATCATTTTTTTCCCCTACAAATAGAGCTTTTGGTGGCATTTGATCACCTCTGCAGTTTTTATTATTTGCGCTATAAACAAAAAAAGAGCAACAATTTTGAGCAATATTTTTTACTTTTTGCTATAATAAAAAAAAATTATTTATCAGTTTTGGCCGATATATATTCTTCTACATATTTTTGGTCAAAAATAAAAAAAAATAGTAATCGGCGTATATTGATTGGTTTGCGCAAAAATGATCGGGTCTACAAAACTATGGGAATTGATTTATGGCGTTTTTAGTATTTTTTTTTTTTTTTACTAGTAATGGCAGCGATCTGCGATTTTGATCGGGACTGCGGACATTGCAGCCGGACATTTTTGACACTTTTTTGGAACCATTGACATTTATACAGCGATCAGAAATTTAAATAGCCACTGATTACTGTATAAATGTCATTGGCATGGAAGGGGTTAGCACTGAGGGGGCAATCAAGGGGTTAACTGTGTTCCCTGTTTATGTTCTAACTGTATGGGGGCTGGCCTTACAGGGAAATAACAGATCTCACTGATCCCGACGACAGGGATCAGTAGATCTGTCATGTCCCCCCTCACATTACTGCCATGTTTACATTGGCGGTTCCCCGTTCTGCCTCTCAATTAAGCGATCGCGGGTCACAAGCGGACATTGAGTCCGCCCGACCCGCGGGTCACGCCCACGCAGCGTGCGCGAGAGCACAATGACGCCGGCTGTGAGTGCGCGCGTGGAGCACGCAAAGGGGCGGACATCCCCCCGGCAATTCAGGTCCACGCTGTGGCCGTCTTTTGGCTATAGCGTGGATCTGTACTTGTTAATAAGGGGGCACCCAGATCCTGCCCCCCCCCCCCAGGTGAATGAGTAGGGCTACTTATTAGCCAAATAAAGTGTTGAAAACAAATAAAAACACAGTTTTTGAACATTCCTTTATAAAAATAAATTTCCCCCAAAGTCAATCACGGCGCCCGACGCACCCGAGAAAGAAAAAACAAAAATACCTCTGGCCCCGACATAGGCTCCCACTGACTGCCTTTTCCTCCAAGTGACAGTTCTTAAATAAGGGGAGGATCACCAGGCAACGTCACTGGGTGGTCCTGTCCCCTTGTGACATCACCAGCCAGAAGCATGCTGGGGAGGTGAGGTCACACTGGGCGGGGCCACTCAGCGACATCACCAGGCGACTCCTCCCCTTAGCTATTTAAGAAATGTCAGACAGAGGAGCAGGCAGTAAGCGTGCGCCTTCATCGGGGCCAGAGGTTTTTCCTTGTTTTTCGGTCTGATGGTGTGGCAGGCGCTTTGACTGACGTTGGATTTACTTCAGGGGACTTTATTTTTTTTATAAAGGAATAGTCAAAAACTGTGTGAATTTTTATTTTCTTTTGACACTTTAGTGAATGGGTAGGGGTACTCCATACTCATTCAAATAGGGGGGGGGGCGGAATCTGGGCTTAACAAGGGGGCTTCGAGATTCTGATAAGCCCCCTGCCCACAAACCCAAAAGGCCCTTGTCCCCATCAACCATGGGGACAAGGTGCCTTGGGTGCAGGGGGCAGAGCATGTGGACTGGTATGGTTAAGGATGGGCCTTTCCTGACCTGCTGGGCTGCATGCTCAGATAAGGGTCTAGTGTGGATTTTGGGGGGTGGGGGGGGGGTCGACACCATGCCATTTTTTTTCTTTTATTTTGGCATGGGGATTCCCTTAAAATCCATATCAGACCCAGAGAGCCTGGTGTGCATTGGGGGGAGGGTGGGGGGCAGGCCACCCAATGCGGTTTTGTTTTTCATCATTTTTAATAGCGGGCATCATTTCTTTACATTCAGCTGTTAGCTGATGAGTCATCCGTTGTTATGGACGTGGTGGCCAGCATCCCAGCCCTCTCCTTAGCAACCAGCTATTGAGGGGGGGCACCCCCACAGTTTCTGACAAATACCGCATACTATACTACCAGCAAAACCCTGGTGCTAAATATCGCATTTCTTTACTCTCTATTTGTGAATTGGACTTAAGAGCTTACCGCATGGTATTTTGGCAATATTTACGGCATTTTGTTTTGCGGTAAATAGCACATAATTTTTTTTTTCTGTGAATTGTCTATTACAGCATGCAATAATTTATGCAAATGAGTCTTGTGACTTTGTTATCGTATACAGTAAGGCTGCATTCACACCTGAGCGTTTTGTAGCTTGGAGCCTGAAGCTACAAAATGCTGAAGGGGAAAAAAAAATAAAAAAATCAATGGATTCTCTATGGAGATGGTTCACATCTCCACTCCAAAACGCCTGAAGCTCAAACAAGTACTGTAAGTAATTTTTCAGGCAGATTTGGGTGTTTTTCTGCTTTTTACATTGGTGACCTTTTGACCTGTACAAAATCGTGGTAAAATCGCGCAACTTTCTGCCTGAAAACGACACGCTCAGGTGTGAATGCAGCCTAAAGGTTAGTGAACTGACCCCATAGTGTTTAACATTTTTGCACCAGCAGCAAGGTAACTTAAAGGTTAATATAAGTCTGCTTAAAAACATTGCCTCTTCCTTCCCCATACCTATGCTGCATACAGTTTGTAAAAGGTCAGTGTATTAATTTTCTTTTTTTTCGCTTCAGTACGGTAACTGAAGAATGGAGACGTTGCAGTTCCCCTGTCAGGGAGTGCTTGATAACGGGGCTGAACACACGGAGCCATGACATGCCCCCGTCCCCCCACAGTCACCACTCCCGCCCTTCCCCTGCAGCAGCCACTCACTGACACAGCCTCTCAATAACGCGACCACACACAATATGATTTAAAAAAAGCCATTTACAATGATTTCAGTTAATAAACAGTATGCAGTATAAGTATGTGGGGTAGATAACTTTATTAAGCAGACTTAGGCCTGTTTCACATGAGCTTCACCTTGTATAAGAGCAGTGTGAACAGCAAGCTTTGACAAAGCATTTGTAGAGCTTTCAGCAAGCCTTGTTGAAGTATTTAACCACTTGCTTACCAGGCCAATTCTGACACTTCTCTCATATACGAGTCATTTTTGTTAAAATAAAATACTTAGACCCCTCAAACATTATATATTTTTTATCAGAGACCCTAGAGAATAAAATGGCGGTCGTTGAAATTCTTTACTTACACAGTATTTGCGCAGCACCTTTTCAAGTGCAATTTGTTTTTGTAAAAAACACATTTTAATGAATTAAAAGAAACAAAAAACACTATAACCCATTTTTTTGTAATATATTAAGAGGTTATGCCAAGTAAATAGACACCCAACACGTCATGCCTTAACCACTTCAGCCCCGGAAGGATTTCACACTTTAGGACCAGAGCCCTTTTTGCGATTTGGCACTGCGCCGCTTTAACTGACAACTGCGCGGTCGTGCGATGGTGTACCCAAACCAAATTTGCGTCCTTTTTTCCCCACAAATAGAGCTTTCTTTTGGTGGTATTTGGTCACCTCTGCGTCATTTCTGATCGCCGCTATAAACAAAAGATCGACAATTTTGCAAAAAAAAAAAAACAAATTTCTTACTTTTTGCTAAAACACAAATCCAAAAAAAAAAAATAAATAAAAAAACATTTTTTTTCATCGGTTTTGGCCGATTTATATTCTTCCTCCTATTCTTTGAAAAATCGCAATTGGCGATTATTGATTGGTTTGCGCAAAAGTGGCCGCGTTTACGGATGATGAGAATTCATTTCTGTGGTTTTTATTTTTTACTAGTAATGGCGGCGATCTGTGATTTTTAGCGGTACTGCGATATTTCAGCGGACAAGTCGGACCATTTTGACACTTTTTTGGGACCATTGGCATTTATACAGCGATTAGTGCTATAAAAATGCACCGATTACTGTGTAAATGCCATTGGCAGTGAAGGGGTTAACCTGGAGGAGGCGCTCTAAGGGTTAACTGTGTTCCCTGGGTGTGTTCTAACTGTGTGTGGGCTGCCCTAGCAGGGGAAGGGGAGTGATCACAGCTTCCATCTATTCTAGAGGAAGGCTGTGATCACAGCCCTTCCCCCTCTCACAGAACAGAGATCCGTGTTTAATTACACGGACCTCCATTCTTTCACTGCGGGGGGGAATCGCGGGTAGCCGGCAGAGATCGAGTCTGCCGCACCCGCTCCCTGCCCCCCCCCACTCACAGTGCATGATATGGCAGCCGCCATCGTATGACGGTCGGCAAGTGGTTAAAATTGTGCACACTCGTGAAATGGTAGCAAACTACAGTACTTAATCTCCCTAGGCAACACCTTAAAAATGTCTACAAGTTACTAGTTTACAGTTAGAGACCTAGTTCTTGAATTGATGTTGACAGCTAAACCTCACGCGAGAACACCGTTTATATACGTGGGCGTGACCTATGCATGCGTTTACCACTGCGCTCAGAGCACGGGGATGCTTTTAAAAATATATTTATCT
>BLSH010153469.1:252446-269879 GCA_018402905.1 Glandirana rugosa
AGAGACGTAGACAGAGGACAAGCCTACCAAGCCGCCCCCCGACTCGACGGGGTACTGACACTTCTCCTACCTCGAGGCGGAGGTTAGCGGATTACGACGGACCGGCTTGTTCCTCTTGCACCCACGGCGGAAAGACACACGGATCCATCCTCCTCGCCACCCCTCTGACGTGTATCTCCTTAAAAAGGTATAGGGAGAACGTCGGCGACTTACAGACGTCCTCCCTCTCCTCCTCGAGTGCTGGGGGGGACATGAGAGGGGGGCAGAAGAATGGGAGTGGAGAGCAGGGGGTGGCGTAGAGCACTGGGGGAGGATCCAGGGACCACAAAGAGGGGCCGGAGAGCATGGGGGCGCTACAGAGCAGGGGGTGGAGCCAGAGAGAAAATGGAGGGCGGCGCAGAAGAAGTTAGATAGGTGGAGCGATGAGGAGACTGCACATAGAGGAATTTTTCTATATCCCTCCTGCAGCCGCTGAATGCTCGCTTCTCCTCCTCTCCCTCCTGCAGACATTCAGCGGCTGCAAGAGGGATATGGAAAAATTCCTCTATGTGCAGTCTCCCCACCGCTCCTCCTACCTAGGCACACAGAAAGGCGGCACCCACGTTCTCCTTGTTCGGCCAGGCAGCATTAGGCGATTGGAGGCGGAGCTCCATCCTCTTCACAGTCATGGGGCAGCTCAGCCCCCCGCCGAACCATCCGAACAGGAGACAGATGCAGAGACGTCGGGTGAGTGGCGCAGGCTGAAGGAGTACACAGCTGCGGGTCCCACATGGACATGCCGCCCGCTCGCCTTGTACACATGGCACCTGGAGCCGGGTGCTGTCTTCAGGCCACTGCCGCCAACTAGGGTTCTCTACTGCCCAGCTACCCCCACCTCCTGACACGGGACCGGGATTTTTCCAGTCAGCCCCTGGGCAACAGCGAATCCCAGTGGGGGTAGGCGGAGCCACAAACGCCGACATAAGTAACTGATCACAGGCAAATTAGGCGGCCGCGAGGCCCCTGCGAGTGCGAGGCCTTAGGCGACAGCCTAATTTGCCTAATTAGAGAGCCGCCTCTGACAATTGTTTAACCACTAAAAAAGTAGGACCCCCCAAACAGTGTATATATATATATATATATATACAGTATCTCACAAAAGTGAGTACACCCCTCACATTTTTGTAAATATTTTATTCTATCTTTTCATGTGACAACACTGAAGAAATGACACTTTGCTACAATGTAAAGTAGTGAGTGTACAGCTTGTATAACCGTGTACATTTGCTCTCCACTCAAAATAGCTGAACACCCAGCCATTAATGTCTAAACCGCTGGCAACAAAAGTGAGTACACCCCTAAGTGAAAATGTCCAAATTGGGTTCAATTAGCCATTTTCCCTCCCTGACGTCATGTGACTCGTTAGTGTTACAAGGTCTCAGGTGTGAATGGGGAGCGGGTGTGATAAATTTGGTGTTATCGCTCTCACTCTCTCATACTGCTCACTGGAAGTTCAACATGGCACCTCATGGCAAAGAACTCTCTGAGGATCTGAAAAAAAGGATCATTGGTCTATATAAAGATGGCCTAGCCTAGGCTATAAGAAGATTGCCAAGACCCTGAAACTGAGCTACAGCAAGGTGGCCAAGACCATACAGCGGTTTAACAGGACAGGTTCCACTCTGAACAGGCCTCGCCATGGTTGACCAAAGAAGTTGAGTGCACATGCTCAGCATCATATCCAGAGGTTGTCTTTGGGAATAGACATATGAGTGCTGCCAGCATTGCTGCAGAGTTTGAAGGGGTGGGGGGTCAGCCTGTCAGTGCTCAGACCGTACTAGGGCTACAACTAACAATTATTTTAATAATCGATTAGTTGGTCGATTATTGTTTCGATTAATTGATTAATCGGGTAATAACCTTACAAAAAAAAGTGGTGTGAATATTTAAAGTTTTAAAAGGAAAAAAAGGCAAATTCGTCTTAAATCTCTCTATGCAGTGGTAAATATAAATAACCAACTATATGGTTGGGGAGCAAAATCTCTAATCCACTCTGAGAATAACAGACAGAAGCATATATAATAATAAATACACCCAGAAGTAGGATATATGGGCATTCTACCTAGGAGTCGGACATGAAGTTATATGAAGGGTGGAAGAGAGATAGAAATCTTTTTTTTTTTTCCTAGATATGATCATTTTAGATATAAATGCATGATACTGGTACCGTAAAAGTTTACTTTAAATGTAATTGCAATGCCTTCTATTACCTCCAGTCCATTAGCCTCCACCTTCTCTGGGTTCATATGCTTATATTCCTGTACACAGTCTTTAAAGCGGAGTTCCACCCTAAAGTGGAACTTCCGCTGGTTGGATTCCTCCCCCCCTCAGGTGTCACATTTGGCACCTTTCGGGGGGGAGGGGGAAGAGGACACCTGTCTTTAGACAGGTGTCCTTTTCCACACTTCCGGGAGTTCTGGCCGGCGGACGCGGCCGCTGACGTCAGAAGCCGGCTCCCTCCTCCCTGCTCGCTCTGATACTGGCCGCCTGGCCAGTAGCAGAGCGTGGCAGAGCTCGCGCATGCGCGGTAAGGTGCCCGGCGTGAAGCTGTACTGCTTACACGTCCGGGTTCCCTTACCCGCGATGGAGGCGGCTGCACCCGTCCCCCGATCCGAAGATCGGCGGCGGGTGCAGACATCGCTGGAGTCCTGGACAGGTAAGTGTCCTATTATTAAATGTCAGCAGCTACTGTATGTGTAGCTGCTGACTTTTAATTTTTTTTTTTAGCCCGGACCTCCGCTTTAAATAATTTTTTTATAAATAACAAACGTGCTATACTTACCTGCTCTGTGTAATGGTTTTGCACAGAGCAGCCCTGATTCCCCTCTTCTGGGGTCAACACTTCTGACTCCTCCTGCCTTCAGAGTGCCCCAATAACAAGCTGCAAAGTATAGTATAGAAAGCCCCTATAGCAAGGTAAAAAAAACTTTGGAACTTCTCACTTCCTGCCCAGGACTACATGTCCCATGACGCATTGTTCCTCACACATTCACAAGTTCTCAGGCACTTACTGACATTTACGGACAGCGTACTGAGCTGTATGTGTGCTGCACTGTGTCTTCTAACATGTATGGATGGTGTACTCAGCTGTATGTGTGCTGCACTGTATTTCCTGATATGTAAACAAATAATGCATTCTGTACACAGGCCAACTAATCAGCTGGCCGATTAATCGATCATGAAAATAGTTGACAACTATTTTAATAATCGATTAGTTGTCGATTAATCGATTAGTTGTTTCGGCCCTAGACTGTACGCCACACACTGCATCAAATTGGTCTGCATGGTTGTCATCCCAGAAAGAAGCCTCTTCTAAAGATGATGCAGAAGAAAGCCTGCAAACAGTTTTCTGAAGACAAGCAGACTAAGTACATGGATTACTGGAACCATGTCCTGTGGTCTGATAAGTCCAAGATAAACTTATTTGGTTCAGATGGTGTCAAGCGTGTGTGGCAGCAACCGGGTGAGGAGTACAAAGACAAGTGTGTCTTGCCTACAGTCAAGCATGGCGGTGTGAGTGTCATGGTCTGGGGCTCCATGAGTGCTGCAGGAACTGGGGAGCAACAGTTCATTGAGGGAGCCATGAATGCCAACATGTACTGTGACACACTGAAGCAGAGCATAATCTCCTCCCTTTGAAGACTGGGCCGCAGGGCAGTATTCCAACATGACAACGGCCCCAAACACACCTCCAAGACGACCACTGCCTTGCTAAAGAAGCTTAGGGTAAAGGTTATGGACTGGCCAAGCATGTCCACCAGCTCTATGATGTCGTCATGCAGGAGTGGAAGAGGGCTTCAGTGGCAACCTGTGAAGCTCTGGTGAACTCCATGCCCAAGAGGGTTAAGGCTGTGTTGGAAAATAATGGTGGCCGCACAAAATATTGACACTTTGGACTCAATTCGGACATTTTCACTTAGGGGTGTACTCACTTTTAGCTCAGGGGACCCCACACAATTATGTACTCACTTTTGTTGCCAGCGGTTTAGACATTAATGGCTGTGTATTGAGTTATTTTTAGGGGACGGCACATTTACACTGTTATACAAGCTGTACACTCACTACTTTTACATTGTAATAAAGTGTAATTTCTTCAGTGTTGTCACATGAAAACAGTGAATAAAATATTTACATAAATGTGAGGGATGGACTCACTTTTGTGAGATACTGTATATATAATTTTTTTTTTTTTAGCAGAGGACCTAGAGAATAGGGTGGCGGATGTTGACATTTCTATGTATAAACCCCTGTGCTTGGCCCTGTCCTTGGTGGATAAAATATGTATAGCTGCAACATACAATGTGCCCGAATACTTTCTTAACCACTTCACGCATGACGGCTACAGCGCGGGCCTTAATTGCCAGGAGGCCCTCAATAGACGTCCTACCTTGCAAGAGCTGCCTACAAATTCCCTGCGGGGCGTGTGCGGTGTGCTCTGTGATCACCGAGTCAATGAGACTCGGCTGATCACAGATCAGTGTAAGAGGCAGATCGCAGCCCCTTACCACGTGATCAGCTGTCAACCAATGAAAGCTAATCACGTGATGTAAACAAAAGATCGGTAATCAGCTTTTTTTTCCCCTCATGCTGACAGCCTGAGGAAAAAGAAGTCGATCACCAGCTTCAGACAGAGGGATATCTGTCCCGCAAACGGAGAGGCACTGCTGCCATGCAGTGCCCTCCAGTGCCACCTGCCAGTGCCCACCAATGCCACCTACAGGTGCACATCAGTGCCGCCTACCAGTGCCCACCAATGCCACCTACCAGTGCCACCTATCAATGCCCATCGGTGATGCCAACCAGTGCCTCATTATCAGTGCCACCTTTCAGTGCTGCCTATCAATGTCACCTACCAGTGCCCATCAGTGCCTCCTATCAGTGCCGCCCATCAGTGCCGCCCATCAGTGCCGCCTCATCAGTGCCCATCAGGGCAGCGTATCAGTGCCGCCTCATCAGTGCCCACCAGTGCCGCCTTATAAGTGCCCATCATTGCAGCTTATGAATGCCCATTAGTGCCACCTCATCAGTGCCACCTATCAGTGGCCACCAATGTTGCCTTATCAGTGCCCTTCATTGCAGCCTATGAGAGCCCATCGGTGCAGCCTATCAGTGCGAGCCCGGCCCCTTACCACGTGATCAGCTGTCAACCAATGACAGCTGATTAAGTGATGTAAACAAAAGATCGGTATTCTTTTTTTCCTCACGCTAGCAGCTTGAGGGGAAAAAAAACCCTATCGCCGGCTTCAGACAGAGGGATATTAGTCCCACAAATGGAGAGGCACTGCTACTATGCCCTCCATTTCCACCTGCCAGTGCCCACCAGTGCCACCTACAGGTGCACATCATTGCCGCCTACCAGTGCCACCTATCAATGCCCACCAGTGCCACCTATCAATGCCCATCAGTGTCTCATCAGTGCCACCTATAAGTGCTGCCTATCAGTGCCCTTCCATGCTGCCCATCAGTGCCACCCATCAGTACCACCCACCCGTGCCACCCATCAGTGCCAACCATCAGGGCCCATCAGTGCCGCCTCATCAGTGCCACCTATCAGTTCCCACCAGTGCCGTCTTATCAGTGCAGTCTATCAGTGCCCACCAGTGCTGCCTCATCAGCGTACATCAATGAAGGAGAAAAACGACCTGTTTTCAAAATTTTGTAACAAATTTTCGGTCTTATTTAGTTTTTTTTAGCAAATAATAAAAAACCCAGCAGTGATTAACCACTTCTCACCCAGCGTACTGAGAAATGACATCCGGGCGGGTAGTTCATCATCCTGACTGGACGTCTATTGACGTCCTCAGGATAATCCACGATCGCGGCAATCGGTGGTGCCGTGGGTCAGTCTGACCCACCACATTAACGACCAAGGTGAAAGGCTTCCACGGCTGATCACAGTGTAAATAGGAAGAGCCTTTTATCGGCTTTTCCTCTGCTCAGGTCTGCAGACCTGAGCAGTGGAGAGCTGGTCGGCTGCTCTCCTGACGGGGGGCTGCGCTGAACGTTTATCAACGCAGCCACCCTCAGGATCACACCACTGGACCACCAGGAAGCCTGCCCAGGACCACCAAGGAGCCCCCCCCCCCCGGGCACCATGAGGAAGTCGCCCAGGACCACCAGGGAGGGAACATGGAGGCCGCCCAGGACCACCAGAGAGCCCCCACTAGACCACCAGGTAAGGGCAATACAGTGCACTGTAGGGACGGCACTGTGCCCATGTATGATGCCTGCCAGTGCCATCCCTAACAGTGCTATATGCGCCAGTGCCCAGCAGTGCCACCTATCAGTGACCACCTGTGCTCACCTGTACCACCTATCAGTGCCCACCCGTGCCACCTATCTGCCCATCAGTGCCCAGTGCCACCTATCAGTGCTGCCTATGAGTGGCCATCAGTGCCCATCAGTGTTGCTTATCAGTGCCGCCTCATCAGTGTAGCCACATCAGTGCCCATCAGTGAAGGAGAAAATGTACTTTATAGAAAGTTTTGTGACAGAAACAAAGAAAAATGTTTGTTTTATCTTTAAATTTTCGTTCTTTTTTTATTTATAGCGCAAAAAATAAAAAACACAGAGGCGATCAAATGCCACCAAAAGAAAGCTCTATTTGTGGGAACAAAATTGTAAAAAATTTGCTTGGGTACAACGTCCCACAGCCGCGCAATTCACATTCAAAATGCAACAGCATTGAAAGCTGAAAATTATTCTGGGCGGGAAGTGTTCTAAGTGCCTGGTATTGAAGTGGTTAAATACAACCAAAAGAAAGTTCTATTTGTGTGAAAAAAAATGATAAAAATTTCATTTGGGTACAGTGTTGCATGACCGCACAATTGTTATTCAAAGTGTGAGAGCTGAAAGCTGAAAATTGGCCTGGGTAGGAGGGGGGGGTTTAAGTAAGCAAGTGGTTAAAAATGAATAATCAGAGCAGGCCCGCTGCACTGGATAACTTTCATGTACATGATTCAGCACTTCCAGGTAGGGGATGTGTGTGCACGCCGTCCCAGGTGTGCTGTCATTCGATATAGCTCAAGCCAATCAGTGGGTTCCGGCCAATGTACAGAAGTGTGTTGTAGGTAAACAACAGAGGGCTCACTACTGTCAGCAGTGATGTGCCGTCTTATTCCACCCTGCGAAGCAGGGAGTAAACACCGGCACCTCGCTCAGTAACAACAGTACACACAGTAAATATTGTTTGGCACACAGTTAAAGTGTTTCAAAAAACTTAAAGCAGTTGTATACCCCGCTTGGTGATTTTTACCTACAGGTAAGCCTATAATAAGGATTACCTGTAGGTAAAGTGAATATCTCCTAAGCCTGCACAGTTTAGGAGATATTCACCCTGCATGCAGCTGCTGACGTCAGCAGCACATGCGCTCTGAAGGTCCAGCACATTGCGCCGGAACTTCAGAGCTCCTTAATGGTGGGGACCCACGCACATGCGCGGGAGTGACGTCACCACGGCTCTGGGCAATCACAGCACCGGAGCCCGCAAACTCGGAAGAAACAGCGGGGGAACATGTCAGTGGTGACCGGGCACCACTGCGGGAGCTTCGTTCTAAGGTAAGTATTTCATAATGTACTAGTATGCGACGCATACTAGCACATTATGCTATTATTTTGAAGGTTTTTGTTTTTTTTGGACGGTTTACTACCACTTTAAGGTTCTTCACCTTAATGCATTCTATACATTAAGGTGAAAACTTTCTGTGCTGCAGCAGACCCCCTCTTTTCCTTACCTGAGCCCATCCGATCCAGCGATGTGCATGAGCACAGCAGCTCCCACCGTTGTCTCTCTCCTCATTGGACAGACTGATAGCAGCGGGAGTGATTGGCTCCCGCTGCTGGTCCGGAACCATAGATGATAGAAGCCCCGAAATTTTTACCAGTGGTGGGGTAGGCCTTCAGCTATGTGCCTACCAAAGCTATGACCCTCAAAGTTGATCGTTTTTTTTTTTTATGTTTATGGCAGGTGAGGCTCTGCCTCCCCTGACTGCACGTCCCTGGTGTATACTCCTCTGGTCATGCTGTATACTCCTCTGGTCATGCTGTATTCTTCTCTGGTCATGTGTATACTCCTCTGGTCATGCTGTATACTCCTCTGGTTATACTGTATACCCCTCTGGTCATGTGTATACCCCTCTGGTCATGCTGTATACTCCTCTGGTCATGTGTATACCGCAATGGTCATGCTGTATACTCCTCTGGTCATGTGTATACCACTCTGGTCATGTGGATGTAGCGCCCTCCTAGTTTGGGTACTAGTGAGTGTATATCGTTTTTGGCTCTGTCTGCTTAACAGAGGAGCTGACAGGTAAATTTACATGCTGTCTGCTTATCAGAGAGCCTGATTTAAGTAAGGTCTGCTCTATGTGCTCTGGTGCTGTTTCATATGGTCTGGAGATCTTTTACCATGTCCAGTAGTATCGGTCCCTATTGGACAGAGGGGAAAAGCCT
Organism: Glandirana rugosa; assembly: GCA_018402905.1. Classification (NCBI taxonomy): domain Eukaryota; kingdom Metazoa; phylum Chordata; class Amphibia; order Anura; family Ranidae; genus Glandirana; species Glandirana rugosa. The sequence continues at coordinate 260,937 of BLSH010153469.1, forward strand.
CAGCCAGTAACAGCAGGTGTATTTGGAGGTGGTTCTGACCAGCTAGCAGGGGAGTGGTGACCCACTGCATCTTGGGGGAACACCTTCATATAAAAGGGAGCACATGGGCTCAAGGTTAGGAGTCCCAGCCCACCCAAGCCTGAGGGGTGAGGTGTATGTACAGCTCTTGGCTGCTAGGCCCGAGAGCCTATCCAGGAGGCTGCCGGCTGCTAGGCCTAATCGAGGCCTATCCGGATGATGAAGCTGCAACCCACAGTTCCATAGAAGCTGACAGAGGGAGGATGTCTCTGGATTCGATCTGATACTGCAGTGGCAAAGTGTCGCTTGGAGGTTGGCAGAAAGGGCTACCGACTGTCCCAGGACATGGTGTGAGTACAGATCTGTGAGAGAAGCCCTGAGACTGTGTGCTAGGATTTCCCCTGCTCTCATATCAGCTTAATTGGGTGTGCCAGCTAGAAAGGAGACACTGGAGAGTGTCTTGAAGAACAGAGTCCAGCTTCTGTCCTTACTATTTAACAAGGGACCTGTTCTGCTAAAGTCAGCCTGCCATAGAGGGTATTGGTAGTCTGCTACACTGAGCTAGAAAGGAGACACTGGCTGGTGTCTTGAAGAAACAAAGTCCGGCATGTCCTTTGTTGCTTAAAGATGGACTTTTGTTTCACTGGAGTCAGTCTGCTGTGTGAAGCCACTGATTGCCTGCTGTACAGAACCTAGGGAGAATTTGTCCTCAGTTACATTCAGTTACTTGGAGTATCCTATCTCTACCCTTCTCCTATCCAAGTTCTACAAATAAAGCATTGAAAATTCATCCCCTAGACTGGTCATTGGAAACAAGCAGGATTGTGTGTGCACCTGGCTGTGTGAAAATACCATAGTGACTGGCTGCAAGAATATTCAGTGGGAGGCTCGGGAAAATATAAATTTCATTAGCAGCTCCTTTGGGGGTACCGTTACATGTGGGGGCTCATAGTCCGGGATTATCCCCTGAATCTATCGCAGCCATGGTTGTCACTAGCAACGGCCGGATAAAGTGTTTGAGAAAATGTCATTTTGTCATGTCTTGCCGTGTGGATTGCGGGACCGAAAGTGTCCTATGCTAATGTCTGCTTTCAAGTGTTGAGTGCAACCATTTTGTCAGAAAGTGAAGAAAGCAAAGTTTATTCACAAGTTAAAATGGCGGCTGCGGAGGGTCATGTGCGCACGTGTACGGTGTGAGTGAATGTCTGCTGCACAGTAACTAACAGGACACTTGCAGGCCACAATGGTGAAGATTGTGATTTGAAACACTGGAGAAGGAGTGTTGCCTGCTCGTCTGCTATACTTGACGCTGTCTGCTTCACAGTAGTGCCTATCAATGTCGGGCGGCGGTCAAGCAATAGCAGTGAAGGGGTTAATTCGTAGCGCGGGAAAATGCGCGCCAAAGAGACCCACCAGAGGGGCGGGGTTGCCGCCATGCAGTCAGTCAGTCTGGCGTGGGCGGAGTCGCCGCTCACCATCGGCCAATCCGGAGCGAGAAGGAGAGCCCTGACATCACTTCCACCTCCGGGTGTGGCCGAGAAGAAGCCGCGTGTGCAGAGTAGTAAGATGGCGGAGACCAGAGAGACTGCACGTGGCGCAGAGCCGGAGAAGATGGCTGAGTGGAAGAGCTGCAGAGTGACCGACACTGGGGTGAGATTGATGCCCAGAGGAAGCCTCGCACTATGCAAAAACGGAGGTAAAGAGCACCTGGGACTGGTATGTGGCAGATGCCGACGGGTGACTGTACAATTGAGTGCCTGGGGTCAGTGCGGTCATTGCGGAGAGATGTTGCTGCAGCTAGAATCCAGAGATTGTCAGCCGAGGGTTCTGCAGATTGCTTGGGAGACAGGCTGTACTACAGAAGTGTCCATGCCCATTCCTATCTCTGCTGGGGGAGACAGACGTGCTCTGCGGGCGCCACTGGAACCGGGGCCGGTGGTCTACACCCATACCACGGTCTGCCAAACCCAGGAGACCTATGTCTCTACAGTACAGAAAGTACGGCAGCCATCGCTACCCATAGCTATTCCTGCAGCCCATGTACCGGCCATTGAAGCGGCAGAAGGGACCCACCTCAGCCAGACAGAAGGATCCACCAGTCCCTCAAGTGAGGAGAGACCGGGGGTTATTGATGTGGGATCCCCCAGCTTTGTATTTCCTTATGGGTCCATCAAGGAAGGACTAGGTGACTGGGGATCGGGGACGGACACAGAGTGGGACTGTGAAACCTCTGATAAAGACGGATCTCTGTGTGTGGAGCAGATGGGTGGAAGCCGAAAAGAAGCATCCATCCTTGTCCAATGTGCCAAGAACTTGGGCTTTTGTGAGAATTATGCTAACAGAGCTCCTGATCTGTCCCCTCCTCGCAACTACGCTCGGGCTCGAGCACAAAATGATGCCTACACTCTTCTCATCAAAAGGGAAGTAACCGTTTATGTCCCAGCAGGCAAGGGTGATAGGAAAACTTTGCCCAAGTTCTCCCGTTTCCAGCGCCTGTTACAGCGCAAGGTCGCCCTCGAGTATGGGTATGACTACCCTTATGCTCCTCGGGAGATCATGCAAGAAATTGAGACCAAGCGTGACCAGTGGTGTGACGAAGCTGTGTGGGACTTTATGTTTATACCAAAGCCATACAGGAACCAAACTAAGTCGGCCTTGTGGAAGGAGTTTTTGACTGTCCGGGAGAGCTGGAACCTCGGGAGGTCAATCCACATTGACAAAGTGGTTGTCAAGAGGCCAAAGAAAAAGGACAGTGAGTGGTCCTGCAACATCTGGGGTCCCAATGGAGGGATGGTCCAGATTCCTCACCCAGACTTCTACCTCTGAACCACATTCCAGCGGTTGTTGTTTCAAAAGGAAAAGTGTTCAGATGTCAAGCCAGCTGCTTTAAGAGATGATCAGCTGAAAGTTGTTCTACAGAGTTGAAGCAGTTAAAGTTATTGCCGGGGGCAATCCCCCAGAATTCCCAATCCCCTTTCCCTTCTATCCTTGCAAAAGGGGGTATCTGGGATTTGTTCTTCAACTAGGAGAAAAGGAACGTCTGTTAAAGAGGACTTCTCCTATTCAAAGAGACACTTTGCGAAGATATTTCTTCAAAGAGACACTTTGCGAAGATCTTTGGGCCAGTTGGCCAATGTAAATGTGTTTGAAACCGCAAATTAAAGGGGCTGCTGCTATGCCAGAAGGCAGTTGCCCAGCATTTCTGTTCTACAAGTGATGTGCCGTAGGAATTGACTTCCTCTGTTGCGAGCTCCTACTGTTGTTCTACAAGTGATGTGCCATAGGAATTGACTTCCTCTGTTGCGAGCTCCTACTGTTGTTCTACAAGTAACATGTTGAAGGAAAAGACTTCTTCTGTTGCAAGCTCCTTCGGAAGGCAACTGTTAAATTCGTGGAGTAAAACTTCAATGCACAATATTCCACAAATGTGACAGTTAGATAGATTGGTAGGATGTTATTGTTTGTATTTTTCAGGTTCACAAGGAGACAACGTGTCAAGGCTGCCCTTAGGGGGCAGTGTTCATGAAGATGCCTCTACGAGAATGTTAGTGGTAGATGCATGCCAGCGGGGAAACCACCTCTGAGGAGAGGGTGTTCCCACTAAATAGCTACTCAGGATTGTATATAATTGTTTGCTTGAGTATGTTTCTCTTTCTTTCTTTGCAGGACTGTGAAGAATCTTCAGGCCTCTACTGAGGCAAATGTACCATAAATGTGTATAATTATACTATTATGTAGCAATAGTTAGTCAGGATGTATTATTTGTGTTTACCCCCTCCCCCAACCATTTTCATGTTTGGCGGTGGGTGCACTAACAAAGTGCAATTGGTAGAATTCCACTTAAAATGTGAAATGTTAAGTACAACCAAAACATCTATGTCTATTGGATGTGGTGGTTACATTGGCACCCCCAGTAATTGCGATTTTTGGCGGGGGGTGCATTGATAAGGTATATTGGTAAAGTGAAATGTGAATATTCTATAACTAAGCTATTTGTACTACTGGCCACATAAGGGGTATGCCCCATGGCCCTGTTCATTTGTTATTTTCCTTTTCCCCCCATTCCACAACATGGGATACTCCGCTTAGTCTTTTGATAGATTTTTGTAGGGGCGGCTGCCCAGAGCCAATGAGGACATGGCTCATTTTTGGGGGTGGATGTAGCGCCCTCCTAGTTTGGGTACTAGTGAGTGTATATAGTTTTTGGCTCTGTCTGCTTAACAGAGGAGCTGACAGGTAAATTTACATGCTGTCTGCTTATCAGAGAGCCTGATTTAAGTAAGGTCTGCTCTATGTGCTCTGGTGCTGTTTCATATGGTCTGGAGATCTTTTACCATGTCCAGTAGTATCGGTCCCTATTGGACAGAGGTTAAAAGCCTCAGCCAGTAACAGCAGGTGTATTTGGAGGTGGTTCTGACCAGCTAGCAGGGGAGTGGTGACCCACTGCATCTTGGGTGAACACCTTCATATAAAAGGGAGCACATGGGCTCAAGGTTAGGAGTCCCAGCCCACCCAAGCCTGAGGGGTGAGGTGTATGTACAGCTCTTGGCTGCTAGGCCCGAGAGCCTATCCAGGAGGCTGCCGGCTGCTAGGCCTAATCGAGGCCTATCCGGATGATGAAGCTGCAACCCACAGTTCCATAGAAGCTGACAGAGGGAGGATGTCTCTGGATTCGATCTGATACTGCAGTGGCAAAGAGTCGCTTGGAGGTTGGCAGAAAAGGCTACCGACTGTCCCAGGACATGGTGTGAGTACAGATCTGTGAGAGAATCCCTGTGACTGTGTGCTAGGATTTCCTCTGCTCTCATATCAGCTTAATTGGGTCCAGCTTCTGTCCTTACTATTTAACAAGGGACCTGTTCTGCTAAAGTCAGCCTGCCATAAAGTGCCTTGGTAGTTTGCTACACTGAGCTAGAAAGGAGACACTGGCTGGTGTCTTGAAGAAACAAAGTCCGGCATGTCCTTTGTTGCTTAAAGATGGACTTTTGTTTCACTGGAGTCAGTCTGCTGTGTGAAGCCACTGATTGCCTGTTGTACAGAACCTAGGGAGAATTTGTCCTCAGTTACATTCAGTTACTTGGAGTATCCTATCTCTACCCTTCTCCTATCCAAGTTCTACAAATAAAGCATTGAAAATTCATCCCCTAGACTGGTCATTGGAAACAAGCAGGATTGTGTGTGCACCTGGCTGTGTGAAAATACCATAGTGACTGGCTGCAAGAATATTCAGTGGGAGGCTCGGGAAAATATAAATTTCATTAGCAGCTCCTTCGGGGGTACCGCTACATGTATACCGCGCTGGTCATGCTGTATACTTCTATGATCATGTGTATACCCCTCTGGTTATGCTGTATACTCCTCTGGTCATGCTGTATACTCCTCTGGTCATGTGTATACCCCTCTGGTCATGCTGTATACTCCTCTGGTCATGTGTATACCCCTTTGGTCATGCTGTATACTCCTCTGGTCATGTGTTTACTCCTCTGGTCATGCTGTATACTCCTCTGGTCATGCTGTATACTCCTCTGGTCATGTGTATACCCATCTGGTCATGCTGTATACTCCTCTTGTCATGCTGTATCCCGCTCTGGTCATGCTGTATACTCCTCTGGTCATGTGTGTACTCCTCTGGTCATGCTGTATACTCCCCTGGTCATGCTGTATACTCCTCTGGTCATGTGTATACCCCTCTGGCCATGCTGTATACTCCTCTTGTCATGCTGTATCCCGCTCTGGTCATGCTGTATACTCCTCTGGTCATGTGTTTACTCCTCTGGTCATGCTGTATACTCCTCTGGTCATGCTGTATACTCCTCCAGTCATGTGTATACTCCTCTAGTCATGCTGTATACTCCTTGTGTCATGTGTATACTCCTCTGGTCATGTGTATACCCCTCTAGTCATGCTGTATACCACTATATGGGGATGCTGTATACCCCTATCTGGTGATGCTATATACCTTATCTGGTGATGCTGGGCTGCATACTCCTGACACAATGGGTGGGATCTATAAGGGGTGGGGCTTATGAGAAGTGGGAGGGGTCAAAATGGAAGGACAGGGTCTGGCATCCCCCATCCTAAAATTTCACCAGCCGCCATTGCCCACAGTGCTGGTCCTGAAGCCCGATGGCACTATCAGGTTATGTAATGACTTTAGAAAGTTGAATGGTGTGTCCAAGTTTGATGCATACTCAATGCCTCGGGTTGACAAACTTATAGACCTGTTGGGAGGTGCCCAGTACATAACAACCCTAGACCTAACTAAGGGCTATTGGCAGATACCCCTAACAGAGTCAGCAAAGGAGAAGACTGTCTTTTCTACCCCTGACAGTACTAGTGGATGCCTTTTGGTTTACACAGTGCCCTGTATCATTCCAGAGAATGATGGACAAAACACTAAGACCACATCGCCCCTATGCAGCAGCCTATTTGGATGATGTCATCCACAGCCCCGATTGGGAATCTCATTTGCCCCAGGTACAAGCAGTACTGGATTACATTTGGAGGGCAGGACTCACAGCCAACCCAAAGAAATGTGCCATAGGATTAGAGGAGGCCAAATACCTTGGCCACTTTATTGGTCGAGAACTAGTTAAGCTGCAGACCAATAAAATTGAGTCAACCCAAAAATGGCCCCAACCGCTAACTAAATAGCAAGTGTGTGCCTTCCTGGGGATCACGGGGTACTACAGATGGTTCATACCCGACTTTGCCACCATTGCTGTCCCTCTAACAGATTTTACGAAAGGTAGAGGGTCGGTTATGATGAAGTGGAATCCTGAGGCCAAAAAGGCATTCCAGAGGTTGAAGCAAGCCCTTTGTGCACAACCAGTGCTCATGACCCCTGATTTCTAAAGGGAGTTTGTCGTGCAGACCAACGCCTCTGATGTGGGACTAGGTGCTGTACTTTCCCAGATCAGAGATGGTAAGGAGCACCCTGTTCTCTACCTGAGCAGAAAACTGAACAGGCATGAGAGAAATTATGCTATTGTTGAAAGAGTGCTTAGTTATAAAATGGGCCTTAGACGCCCTGAAATATTATCTGTCGGGGAGACCATTCAGGCTAGTCACCGACCATGCCCCCCTGAAGTGAATGTGTGACAACAGAGAAAAAATAGCCGGGTGACAAGGTGGTTCCTGGCTTTATAGCCATTCAAGTTCACAGTGGAGCATAGGGTGGAAAAGCTCAAACAACGCAGATGCCCTTTCCCGGGTCCACTGTATGGTTGGGACAGTTTCTCAACCGCAGGGGCTTGAGCAGAGGGGGGATATGTGACATTATGCAAAGTGAACTAATAGATGGACGCTATGTGTCGCTTTGCAATACGTTCACTTAGAGTAGACTAAGGTGGAATCCGGCCTGGGTTTTACCAGCCACCGTGGCAGGGTTGGTTCCGGACCGGATTTTATGGTCCACTGAGGTCCACTAGCAGCTGTGGTTTAAATAGACCAGGAAGAGAGCAAGGTTTTGCTCTACCCTGGGACTCTGAGAGCATTCAGCCTGAGAGAGCTGACACATTGAGCTTTGTGCTTTGGGCTAAAAGAAAGGCTTGGACTAACTTTGTTTTGTGGGTGTCTGGGAGCAGCCCTACACCGCTCAGATAGGTATGCTGAGATGTACAGTTAGAGCCTGGATGGCAAGGATTTATTTTATGTTTTGTTTATTTTAGATGCAACCTTTTTACCAATAAACCTGGCTGCAAGCCAGATTTAAAGAAACTGCTGTCTCAACTGCCTTTTCCCCAGGAAAGGTGATCCCCACCAGAGCCAATCCCTCACAAAGGGTATTATGCCTGAAATTCATGTTGTTATATGTGTCCCCATTGTAGAGCCTTACCCTCCACTATGTTGGTGGTCACCAGGACAGAAAGTGAGCAGTATCTCTCCAGTGGGTCAAAGACTGCAAAACCATTTTTAAGTTTTGAGGAAGAGTTAGATATTAGGTTTGATTACTGTCCATGGCTTCATTCAGGAGTTCTCACGTTTCTGCCTTGTGAACCAGTTAGGGATCTAACCCTTTTATACTCTATCCAAAACTAAAGGAAGAGTGTTGGTATGAGTACCAGTTTAAAGGACAGTCCCATGAATCATAGTAGAGGCTGGGTTTCATGTTTTCTTCACTTCACACAACAATTTAGTGTTACCAAGGTCAATTAGGATTGATGTACTGATATGTAAAATTATGTTGAATTCTCCATATGGTGATGTAGAAATTGCCATTCAGGCCAGGTTGTTTTTTTATTTTACAAACTTATAGATCCGCAATTTCACATAAACACACACCCACAATGGGATCTATCCACCGCGCCACCTAATGCAAAAAACCTTAAATCATATACTGATGATATATAAGACAATTGCTGATGATGTATAAAACAATATTAAGACGCAGCTGCTATTATCTATAAATAATTCACATGTACGTTCTTCCTTCTATATATCACAAACGTATAGCAGTGCTGGACATGCTTCTATGTTATTCAATCCAATAATCGTATAGATCTCAGTGATCCTGCAAGTCCACAATATACCAAAACCCTCTTTAGGGCTAAAATTCTGTAAAATAAGTCCGCTGGTCAGGACACAAAACCATTTGCTAGACAATCTTCATGCAATCTTTTCCCTTATTGGAATCAGTCTTGACTCATCACCGCTCATTAGGAAATGCACTTACCAGAAGGTGTTGCCTTGCATTCTCATGCTTGGCAAAAAGGTTTCTTTTACACAGATCCTCCACAGATGCTGCAATTTCACTCCTTCAATCACCGTAATGCTTTTCCTTTGAAGTGTATTTCTCTCTTCTCCCGATCACCTCGTGCGGTATATGAGGTAAAAGAAATGCGACTGGATAGTGTATTATCGTTTAAAATGACTTTATTGCTTAAAACAAACACACTAGTACTCACAAACACTGCCTGTCACGCT
>BLSH010153469.1:276095-294015 GCA_018402905.1 Glandirana rugosa
CCCCCCCCCCCCCCCCCCCCCCCCCCCCCCCCCCCCCCCCCCCCCCCCCCCCCCCCCCCCCCCCCCCCCCCCCCCCCCCCCCCCCCCCCCCGTGTCAAGTCTTATCATTGGAGGAGTGTATACTTATGTTCCCAGCATAGCTAGGGAACTGACCACGGTATGTGCAACTGCTTAGTGTGGTCAGTTTTTAATAGGAAGGCAAGGAGACTAGCAGGAACACCAGGAATGTCACATAAAGAAGGCAATGCAAGGAGAACAGGATACTTTCTGATACAAGTACATGGTACAGCGGGCACATATCAGGAATATGAAATGTTGGGGTAACAAACGCTTTAAGTATACCATTACCTGGAAAGTCCCTTATAGTCTTCAGCACTCACGTATTGCCTGACACCAAGTTTTGAAAGTAAAAAGACCAGAAAGTGCAGGTTTTTAAAGAGTATTTAAACCCAGTATTATGTACAATGGGTTTGTATGAAAAAGTATCCTGTTCTCTGTGTATTGCGTCCTTGTGTGAAATCACTAGTGTTCCTATCAGTTCCTCTGCTTTCCTATGAAAAACTGGTTACACTAAGCAGAAGGACACATCATAGTCAGATCTCTAGTTGTGCTGGGAACTCAATGTGCTCTCCCCCAATGATCACCCTTTCCCACGGAACAGCCACTCCCTGGGAAGATCAGTAGGAAGATCAGTGTCCTGCTGCTTCTCCTCCCAAGCTCTTATGCAGCTGAGAACAGAGGGAATGTGCTCACTTATAAAAAGGGAAAAAAAGTGTTTGTATTTTTTTCTAATATCTATACACAAATTTTTTCATTTTCATTTCTATTTTAAACTTAATGGGTTGTTTTACAAGGCGATCGTTTACAATCACTTTAACTTGTTTTTCCTTGACAAAATCTTAAAATGTTGCTGTGCTCTAATCTGAACTTCAAAAATCCTGTCTAAGGTCAAACATGACAAGAAGTGTGCTAATATTACCTTTAGCCAGAAAGCCTCATTTATCCTTTTCTCATTTAGTTTCACTTTGTTACGGTGTCTGACTTTTCTGGATTGGATAAGCCCTGACAACTGCCATTCCCCTGTCCACTGAGACAGCTGTGGTGGCCAGTAACTACACTCTACTGGAAAGCAGAATGGCAGTGCGCAGGGTGAGCCATGAAATCAGGGAAACTCAGGACTATGGATGAGGTTTGCGTTCACTGCTATTATGGGTTCATGGTGAATCTCCAGGATTCACAACGATTGCAAACTTCTGGCCGAAAACTTTGCAGGTTCACCATCAGAAATAAAGAACAGCCTATAATGCAACGCATAACCTTTACCTCTGGTCAGCTGAGTCATAAGAGCCAATAATTTGAAGGAATGAGTAACCCAGCCCCTTTCTATAAAGGGTTGGTTCACAGCAGCCATATTGCCAGTGTGTGTTTGGACTGGTGGGGAGAGCTGTGTGTAGGTAGAGATACTGTTTTTTTTATTTTTTTATATTGAATGTTGGCATTGTTATATTTTCCATGGCAGTGCTCTGCTTCCCATGCCTTTTGTTTGATAATGGTGTGCCTATTAAATAACCAGAATTGTATAAGAAAAGAAGGACAGGTTGGCCAATGCTTGGTTAAAGTGCAACTGCCACTGCGCGTTTAAGTGCTGGCACTTTCAAAACGGTATACTTCTAACAAGGGAATACATCATCACCGTCATCCTTTCATAATGTCCTCTCTGCTCTGCTTTTCCAGGTAACTGCTTTCATTTTTCCCTACAACACAAAAGCCAATCTGCCTGTCTGCAACCCATATCTGTCTGCTCTAACCATTGGTAACTGCTTTTACTGTTCCCTGCAACACAAAAGCCAATCTGCCTGTCTGCAATCCATATCTGTCTGCTGTAACCATCAGTAACTGCTTTTACTTTTTCCTGCAACGCAAAGGCCAATCTGCATGTCTGCAACCCATATCTGCCTGCTGTAACCATCTGTAACCACTGACTACACTCTTCTCTGAAACACTGGGCTACATTGCATGACTGATATCAACTACTGCCTTGTTAAGACTTTGAAACTGCTGTTTATACTTGCCTGTTGAGGTTACACTTACTTTTATTATGGTATTTTGGCCAAGATCAAACACCTATGCTCATCTTGCAGTCTCTCTCCTGCTTAGCAGTTTGTTTTAGGACAGACCGCCCCCCCCCTTCTCCATGTGCCTTTTAATTAGCTCTAAATTGAATACTTGTTAACCTCCCCCAACCTCATTCCAGTATAAATTCAGTTTAACTCTTGGGATGGCTGGCGAGGGACAGGTTAGCCACTACTTGGTTAAAGTGCCACTGCGCGTTTAAGTGTTGGCAATTTTAAAATGGCACTTTAAATAAGGCACTACTTTAAAGGCAAGTACAAACATTAGTTATCCATTACTAACTCTGTAAATTTCCCATTTTCCTTTCTATTTCACTCTTTTCCCCTCTCTCTACTCTCCAACATGCTCATACTTATCTTCTTTGCAGTAACACCCTCTCTCCTCAAACTCTCATTTCTTAACCCCCCCCGTCATGAAACCATAGTAAACATTGTCTCTTGAAACCTAAGCAAACGTTCATGTCTTATCTGTTGCCTACCTTTGCTGCATGTGTTCAGTTAAAGGCCGGGCCTCCTTCACCTGTGAGCTTTAGTAGGCCTTCCTCAGCTGGCCTCCGCCCCAGGCCTTAATTGGTAACAGGATATAAGCCTGGCAGTACAAGGCTGCATGGCTGATCAACATTTGTTTGTGTTTGGCTTCAGTGTGATTGTCTCCTTTGGTTGCTTTGAGTCTTATTCGTGTTTTGATCCTTGGCTTGTCTGACTATCCCTTCCTGCCTGATACCTCGATCTTCGGCTTGTTCTCAGTTTCTCCTGTCTGCTTGTAGCCCTGACCCTTTGCTATTCCTCTGACTATTCTTGCTTATTCCTGTACTGATGCTTCCCCTCTTCCACCTGTAGCCAGCCGAGCCTGAGCTAGGGGACCCCGGGGGTCGCGACCTGGATCCAGTTGTAGCCAAATCCATCCTCACCACAAGAGGCTCCCTGTGTTCCAGTGTCCGTGCTCTAGGGGGCCCTCTCCCCATATCAGCCAGTACTACTCAGCAGCAGTCAGCCATAGGTCCACAACCTTGCAGTTCACATCGCAACCCTAGCATTCGCTTCGCACTTCAGTGGTGCGATTCCTGCGGTGCGCATCCATCACCTGACCCCAGGTGCCGTGACACCCCCTTTGCCACCCCACAGCCTATACATATCCCCCCACTTTTGCCCTCTCAACATTACTGCATTTATCACCTCCTACTCATTCTGAGCCCACACAATGCCACCACCTCCACTTCACTGCAGCGCCAGCCCTCGTATAGGTCCCACTCCCACCTTACTGCCCTCACCCTCCTACTACTCCTTAAGTCTGGGGATATTGCTCTAAACCCTAGCCCTCCTCCAGCCAACTCTTACCCCCAGAACTGGCAGTCTAGCTTCTCTGACCATAGCCTTAACTCCCGTTGTCTAATCTCCTATTCCCCTGATTCCAAGAGTCAGCCCCCCCTTATATGTGCCCTTTGGAATGCCCACTCTGTCTCCAATAAACTTGCCTCTGTCAATGACCTTTGCCTTTGAAACATCTTCAATTTCCTTGCTATTACTGAAACCTGGCTCCAGGAATCCGACACTTCCTTTCCAGCTGCCCTCTGCCACGGTGGCCTCCTCTGGACTCACTCACCCAGATCCAGCAGACATAAAGGAGGCGGAGTTGGACTTCTTCTCTCCCCAAAAAGCACCTTCCAGGTTCTTCCTACACCTCCCTCTCTTTCCCTCTGTTCATTTGAAGTGCACTGCATTCGTTTATTTTCTCCAGTTTGATTGAGGGTTGCAGTAATTTACAGACCCCCTGGCCCTGTGTCACACTTTCTTGACTACTTCTCTGCATGGCTACCCTACTTCCTCTCCTCTGAAGTACTTGCCATCATCCTTGGAGACTTTAACATTCCAGTCAATGCTAACACCTCAGCCACTTCCCAACTACTCAATTTAACCTCCTCCTTCAACCTAACACAATGGACACAAACCACCACTCACTCCAATGGTAACACTCTTGACCTTGTATTCTCCCACCTCTGCACTCCCTGCAACTTCTCTAACACCCCCTTTCCTATCTCCGATCACAACCTCATCAGTTTCACATTCTCCCTGTCTCCTACCTCCCATTCCGCCAACCTGCAAACAGTTACCCTCAGGAACCTTTGCAAACTCAACCCTTCCCTTTTTCATTCTGCTACTGATTGCCTTTATGATGAAATCACATCCCTGTCCTGCCCAGACCTGGCCACTTCTGTTTACAACAACATATTGTCATCCTCCCTAGACACACTTGCCCCCATCTCTACACGCAGAACCAGGCATCGTCTGCTACAACCCTGGCAAACAAATGACACCAGAAGTCTCAAGAAACGCAGCCGAGCTCTTGAGCGAGTGTGGCATAAAACTGAATCCCTACAAGACTTTACCCTCTACAAACCTGCCCTTCTTAAGTACAACTCCTGCCTCCACTCTGCTAAACAAATCTACTACACCACTCTCATCAAATCCCTCTCATCCAAGCCTAATTAACTCTTCTCTATCCTTAATTCCTTACTCCACCGCCCACTGCCTCCACCCACCAACCTGCTCACTTCCCAGGAGATTGCCAATCACTTCAAAAACAAAATTGACACAATTTGTGATGAGACATCATGCGTCCAGCTTCCTCCACCAACCAACACACCAAGTCTAACACCCCACTCAGCACTTTCCTCTTTCAACCCTGTTCGCTCCGAGGAAGTTTCCAAACTCCATTTCAACAGCCCACCCCACTACCTATCCCCTCGACCCTGTCCCCTCTCAACTACTACGACCACCCTCTTGCTCTGTCCTAAACTCTCTAACCCACATCTTCAACCTCTCCCTCTCTTCTTGCACCTTTCCCTCTCCACTCAAACATGAGCTGGTTACCCCCATACTTAAAAAACCCTCACTGGACCCCACCTGTTTGAATAACTTAAGACCCATTTCCCTGCTCTCGTTTGCCTCCAAGCTTCTTGAACGCCTTGTCCACAACCGTATGAGTTGCTACCTCACTGACAACAACCTCCTCGATCCCCTACAATCCGGCTTCCGCACACAACATTCAACTGAAACTGCCCTACTAAAACTCAACAACGACCTACTAACTGCTAAAACCAATGGCCAGTACTCCATACTCATACTCTTAGACCTTTCTGCTGCCTTTGACACAGTTGACCACCCACTCCTTCTAAATAAACTCCACTCCCTTGGCCTCCGTGACTCTGCTCTTTCCTGGTTCTCCTCCTATTTATCTCAGCGCACCTTCAGTGTCACATACAACAACATAGAAACATCTCCTCCGCTCCTCTATCTCTTTCTGTTGGGATAAAACATACACAGTACAAATAGATGAAATCCAGCGCTAAAAGTTCCTCAAGATGGCAAGCAACCATGTGGGAAGGATAAGGCGACCGGATGTGTGCTGCCCTCCTCGGACGGGGAATCCGAAAAGAACTATAAAAGAGAGAAAAGGAAGGTGCACGCACCTAGTGCATTACCAAAAATAATTTATTCCAAATGAAAATATAAAAAAGGGGTACTGACAAAAAAACACAGGACATGATAAAATGAAGGCACAAGGCAGGTTAAAAGCGGACGCGTTTCCGGGGTGCATCCCCTTCCTCAGCGAAGCTCTGAGGAAGGGGGTGCGCCTCCGAAACGCGTCAGATTTTAACCTGCCTTGTGCCTTCCTTTTATCATGTCCTGTGTTTTTTGTGAGTACCCTTTTTTATATTTTCATTTGGAATAAATTATTTTTGGTAATGCACTAGGTGCGTGCGCCTTCCTTTTCTCTCTTTCTGTTGGGGCACCCCAAGGCTCTGTCCTTGGACCCCTCTTATTCTCCCTCTATACCTCTTCCCTGGGCCAGTTGATAATGTCCCATGGTTTCAATTACCACCTCTATGCTGACGACACCCAGATCTATCTCTCGACTCCTCAACTCGGCACCTCAATCTCCTCACGCATCACAAACTTACTGAATGACATATCGGTATGGATGTCACGCCACTTCCTCAAACTCAATCTTTCTAAAACTGAGCTTGTAATATTTCCTCCTCCCCGGTCCCCTCCTCATGACTTTACCATTGAGATCAACGGCACAACCATTGGTCCTTCCACACATGCCAGGGTGCTGGGTGTAATCCTAGACTTCGACTGCTCTTTCAGCCTCCACATTCAATCACTGGCTAAATCTTGCCGCCTTAACCTCCGCAACATCTCCAGAATTCGCCCCTTCCTCACTAACGAAACCATAAAACAACTTATTCACTCCTTGGTTATTTCCCGCCTTGATTACTGCAACTCCCTCCTCACTGGCCTACCTTTACACAAGCTATCCCCCCTTTGGTCTATCATGAATGCTGCTGCCAGACTTATACACCTTACTAACCTATCCGCGTCTGCTGCCCCGTTCTGCCAATCGCTTCACTGACTTCTCATACCCCACCGTATAAAATTCAAAATACTAACAACAACATACAAAGCCATCCACAACACTGCCCACAGCTATATCAGCAATCTCATCTGCAGATATCGCCCTAATTGTCCTCTCCGCTCCTCCTAGGAGAAGTCCTGCTCTCTAGCTCCATTGTTACCTCCTCCCATGCTCGCCTACCGGACTTCTCCAGAGCCTCTCCCATCCTCTGGAACTCCCTGCCCCAGACGGTCCTGTCAGCCCCCACCCTGTCCGCCTTTAGGCGATCCTTAAAAACTCACTTATTCAGGGAAGCCAACCCCACCTCCACCTAAGAACTGTGCTTGAGTCGCCTCTATCTGATCATCCCCTGCGGCCATTACCTTTTGTACCACCTCCCCCTCCCTTTAGATTGTAAGTTCCATGAGCAGGGCCCTCCTATCCCCCCCCCCCCCATATAACTCATAGCAAAATTTTGCTAAACTCCAGCTAGTTTCTCGTCAGAACCCCATAACAAAATGGCACTAGATCAACAAGTTTAAAAGAAGATGTTTTTCTGACTAACAAAGTTAAAAAACTAATAGTTTAAAATGCAGTATGGATTCAATCTAAAGTTCAACTATATAAGACATTAGAATGAATTAGTGATATACAAGACAAAAAACCCCATCATTGCTTCACTTTTAGAAATGTCCTTAATACTCTTAATGCTCTTTGTGCCAGAACTGAAAACGTCATTCTGTTATTTGGAAAATGTTAACACGTATTGCTTACAAACCACACTGTCAAGGTTTGAGTTGTTATAATAATGATTTAATTGCCAAACATCACATAATCTCAATGCATCTTTGACACGTAAATGATGTAGCCTCGTATATTACATTAGCCACATAACTGTAATGTATCAGTTGCCATAGTGCAGCGATGAAAGCAGGACATTACAACATCAATGATTCAGGCTACTTCCAAAGTATTTCAACCCCCTGCACTGTAATAAATATGCTCATAACTTACAAGTGCAGACATATATCGTTTATACAAATATGAGAGTCTTCTTGTTTACTGTCTATTGTATCCAAATGGTCTAACACCTTGCACGATTCACAATGCCAAGGCATGCCTGGGCACTTATTTCTTGAGTAACACTTTATTTTGCAGTAATGATTATTGCCAGCTGAAGTATTGAGAGGAAGTTTGAACTATTGCCTTACAAAGAGTTTTAAGTTTGATTGTTCATTCTGGGAAAACTAATTGTGTAAATATGGGGGACAGTCAATTTTAAAGACGCCAATATGTAATTTATGTACTGATTGGTCTACGTGGATGTTCATGATCTGACAGCTATAATATAAGCATCTTGGCAGTACCTCATGGATCATGGCCATGCAAAGTGTACTTTGCCTGTAGCAGTTCTCTTTTAGATGTATCTTTTGCATTCATTGCTACTTGAGGTCAGGTTAGCCAGGGTTTAATAGCCACTTGGGCAGCCAAACCAGAGTTGAGAACAAGGTACAGGTACTAAACAACCTGATTGAAGCAAATCGAATAACACCATTATATTATTCTGGCTATGCACTAGTAGAATTTTACTTAAAATATTTTATGTTAGGAACACTGGTTCAAATTTCTAATCATTAGATTTAAGCTCTAACGAGCAGGGCCTTCTGATTCCTCCTGTGCTGAATTGTATTGTAACTGTACTGTTTGCCCTCATGTTGTAAAGAGTTGTGCAAACGATTGGCGCTATATAAATTCTGTATGACCCACACTGGGATCAGGAACAAGGGGGAGTAGGAACAAGCCAGCAGGGTTCAGGGTATAGGTACAAGACAAAGAGCATGATCAAGAGCAGGAACAGGATAAACGGTTAGCAGTATCTGACAGCAAAGCATGAGTGAGAAGGAAATGTAGAGTAGGAACTAAATACCCTCCCAGGAGCCAGCCTCAGGTGGAAAATAATTAATGAGATCTGCTGGCTGCTGGGAGACACCCGCTGGTGGACAGCAGAACTACAGCGTTCCATTCCGGGAAGCACAGTGCCAGCAGCAGGTGAACCAGGTCTTCACACTTTCCTACCCATGGGAATTGAGTATTTGGTCTCAGTGCACTTTTTTTACTGCCAGCACTACTGAATGACAGAAAACAAATAGAGAGAAAGTGCCTCATAGTGCATTATTGGTTTTATTGTGTGGAGAAAAAGGGTTAAAAACACTCAGTGCAGTATTGATTTTATTGTGGAGAAAAAGGGTTAAATATTTGTAGAGACAACAGGCTCATCATCAAGTAAAACTACTCTGTGTGCTCAGAGTCAGTGGCTTGACTGTGTTCTCAATAATCTATGCTGACCAGCAGCTGTGGGACCATCAAGATGGCGGCTTGGCTTTCAGAAGCACCGCACAGTAGTGGGAGTAGCTTCACAAGGTGAGGCCGGTAACGTGTTTTGGAGCATGCGTCCTTTTGTCAAACCGGTGCCCAATGGGAAACTAGAGGCGCAATTTATAGAGAGTGATGTGGGACTACAATGCCCAGCTGACCGAGTACCTGAATTAACTTTAAAAAGCAGTAAAGAAAAAAAAATAATATGGCCTTAACCACTATATATCTACATAAGGGGAATTATAATAATTAAATTTGCATAGTGAAGAGCACCCAGTGCAGAGAACACTGAGAGGTCCCAACGTCACACAGGATACTGTACATCAAAGCAAAAAGCAATAACTATACATCGCAATTTTATCCCGTAGTTCATTGGCCTACTGCTTCTAGGCGGTTGTAAAGCAGTAAAAAAACAGCACTTTGAAAGAAAACCTTCTACAGAATCATCTTAACTATGGCAAATGGCTAACAATAAAAATACAACCTGATGGGCATGATCTGTGCCCCTTAATGAGCTACTGGAGTGAGTACAAAAATATTTTTTTTCCCAGCATTCATTGGCGGACACAGTCTTTGAAATCTGGGACATCCACAGGCAGTTCAAAAAAAGTGTTTAGGGGTGTGGATGACATTTGATAGGCAACCCGTGAGTATCAAGGAGTAACTGAGCCATAGTGCCACTTGTAGGACCTTGCATCTAAAGCTGGCACCAGCCAATGCTTTACTGTGCACAGGACAGAACCTGGTGAATGCGGAAAGAGGACCAGGTAGGTTCCTTGTCCATTTGGAAAATAGATGTCTGATTGGCCTACCACCTTGGAAAAATAGACAATGACAGGGAATAGGTGTTCCTTTAACGAATAATCTTACAAAATAATCTGGCAAATTTAGTGAGAGAATTGCATTATATGCTGTAGAATCATTATGTGGTCCCTCCAGGATAACCAAAAGAAAGTAAATCTTTTGAAATGCATCTATGGAGGAAAAATAAACTTTGACAGCCAGTTCCACATGTATAGAGTGAAGACCAACTTTTTAGAATGAGACAGAGATGAACAGTGGAATGGTAAAATGATGTTCTCATTAACTAAATTAACGTATCCTTGTTTTAATAAAGAGAGATTTACAAAACAAAGTCACCAATTCCAGTATGCTCTTAGCAATGATGGCAATGAGGATAGCAACTATCTGGGACAAGGTCACAGAAGATACTTCATGCAGTGGTTTAAAAGAAGGGTCCTGAAGTGCAGAAAGCACAAGATCATGGTCCCATGGGCCAAGGAAGCTGTGACAAGTGGAACAATGTCAATGACACCTTGGACAAAGGTGTGAACCAAGGAATTAGAAGCCAATATTTGAAATTAAATTTCCACAGCCAATGCCTGGATCTTGATGGTATTCATCAAGTTGATCCATGCCAGAAAATGAAAAGCTTCACACCACCGGGAAGAAGACCTTCCCGGTGCAAAGATACACCCAGAGAGACAAGGGCTAATGATCCCAGAGTATGGTAGAGATGACCACTTCTGATAGATTCTAATAGCTGTGCTACTGAACCCAGAGTCAAGGAAGGGACACTAGTCCTAGAAACAGAAGTCATGGAAAATTCAAAACTAGATGAACTGAACTATATGTACAGTATCTCGCAAAAGTGAGTACACCCCTCACATTTTTGTAAATATTTTATTATATCTTTTCATGTGACAACCCTGAAGAAATGACACTTTGCTACAATGTAAAGTAGTGAGTGTACAGCTTGTATAACAGTGTAAATTTGCTGTCCCCTCAAAATAACTCAACACACAGCCATTAATGTCTAAACCGCTGGCAAAAAAGTGAGTACACCCCAAAGGGAAAATGTCCAAATTGGGCCCAATTAGCCATTTTCCCTCCCCGGTGTCATGTGACTCGTTAGTGTTTTACAAAGTCTCAGGTGTGAATGGGGAGCAGGTGTGTTAAATTTGGTGTTATCGCTCTCACTCTCTCATACTGGTCACTGAAAGTTCAACATGGCACCTCATAGCAAAGAACTCTCTGTGGATCTTATAAAAAGAATTGTTGCTGTACATAAAGATGGCCTAGGCTATAAGAAGATTGCCAAGACATTGAAACTAAACTGCAGCACGGTGGCCAAGACCATACAGCGGTTTAAGAGGACAGATTCCACTCAGAACAGGCCAAAGATGTTGAGTGCACTTGCTCAGCGTCATATCCAAAGGTTGTCTTTGGGAAATAGACGTATGAGTGCTGCCACGTTGCTGCAGAGGTTGAAGGGGTGGGGAGTCAGCCTGTCAGTGCTCAGACCATACGCCACACACTGCAATAAATTGATCTGTATGAGTGTCGTCCCAGAATAAAGCCTCTTCTAAAGATGATGCACAAGAAAGCCCGCAAACAATTTGCTGAAGACAAGTAGACTTAGGACATGGAATACTGGAACCATGTCCTGTGGTCTTATGGGACCAAGATAAACCTATTTGGTTCATATGGTGTGACGCATGTGTGGTGGCAAATAGGTGAGGAGTGCAAAGACAAGTGTGTCTTGCCTACAGTCAAGCATGGTGGTGGGAGAGTCATGGTCTGGGGCTGCATGAGTGCTGCCAGCGCTTGGGAGCTACAGTTCATTGAGGGAACCTTGAATGCCAACATGTACTGTGACATACTGAAGCAGAGCATGATCCCCTCCCTTCAGAGACTGGGCCGCAGGGAAGTATTCCAACTTGATATTGACCCCAAACACATCTCCAAGATGTCCACTGCCTTGCTAAAGAAGCTGAGGGTAAAGGTGATGGACTGGCCAAACTGTGGGGCATCCTCAAACGGAAGGTGGGAGAGCACAAGGTCTCTAACATCCACCAGCTCCATGATGTCCTCATGGAGGAGTGGAAGAGGACTCCAGTGGCAACCTTTGAAGCTCTGGTGAACTCCATGCCCAAGAGGGTTAAGGCAGTGCTGGAAAATAATGGTGGCCACACAAAATATTGACACTTTGGGCCCAATTTGGACATTTTCACTTAGGGGTGTACTCACTTTTGTTTCCAGTGATTTAGACATTAATGGCCGTGTGTTAAGTTATTTTGAGGGGACAGCAAATTTACACTCTTATACAAGCTGTACACTCACTACTTTACATTGTAGCAAGGTGTAATTTCTTCAGTGTTGTCACATAAAAAGATATAATAAAATATTTACAAAAATGTGAGGGATGTACTCACTTTTGTGAGATACTGTAAGTACCAGACTCCTCTTGGGCAGTCAAGCCTTAGCGAGGAAAAAACATAGATCATAGAGTACTATGGGATGTCCATGGGGTTACCAGAGCATTGGCTGCATCTGTTAAATATCACTTATTCAGACTATGAAGCTGGAAAACTTTCACTGCGATGTGACACCATGAGATCTACTTCAGGTGTGCCCCACCTTTAAAAAACATCTAAATAAACACTTCCTGATGAAAAGATCATTCACCCAGGTTGATATGAAACTGACTCAAAAGTCATCTGCCTGCTAGTTTTTCACTCCTTGCATAGCATGAGAATCACTTAGAGTGCTGGAACCTGACATTCTGTCCATGGAAGCTGTGTTCAATCCCTTATGCTGCAGCATAACTCCTTGATCATTGATGGTTTAAGTACATAACTACTGTGGCATTGTCAGACTATATCCTCACCAGATTGACTTTCAGTTGCAAGGTCCAGTAACATCACTATTGATGTCCAAAGTCACAGCAGCAGAGATGCCATGGTGTGGAATAAGAGATGGATCTTCCCATTCCACCTAGATAGTATGTCCTTCTACAGGGAAGGTAATCAACTTTTATACCATTAGATGAGCATTAGTAGCTATGCTTTCAGCACTTACTTTAGACATTATAGGCAAACCAGGGAATATTTCTGAGATTTTAATAGCATTCACAGGAGATGCAGTTCAGTCTGCACGCTGTGTTGCAGGCGCTGAGTTGATGAGGATTTCATAATCAGATTGTCATTGTTTGCGATCAGTAATATGCCCCTGGTTCTCAATTCCACCAAAACTGAGGTTGGAGCTTTGGTATAAACTCTGGATACTATCCCACTGTGCTCTTACCCTACCAAAACCAAAATAAGGGTGTGGGATCTCCAGATATCACCCTAAACCATAGAATCTCTATACTCTCCAGATTGGTAGACAGGTTCCGTAACGCAAAAGTGAAGCATTGGGTGATCATTGAGAAAGTCCTTATTTGCTTTGATCTAAAAATCACTGCCATGAGTGAATCAAAACTATGCAAATGCCCTGACCACTTACCCTCTCCTTACCTAACATGTTCTGTTAACATAGGAAATTCTCCTAACACACTGTAACATATCCTCTTGGCCCACTCCTATGTCCCCACTATTTGACAATCCTGATTTACTTCCCACTCCTAGGTAGACACCAATTCTTAACATGGAACACCAGAGTCACCAGAATATTGATAAATAGCCACCTACCTTCCCTGCCCACCCAATAATAGGCACGTCCAAATTACTTTCTTTCACAGTTGGAATACTGTCAGATGCACACATTTACAATATTTATACTACTGTAGTTCCTCCACAAAACTTGAACTCCATTAGAAGAATTATTTCTCCAAGGTGACCACCCACCTCATGTTATCTCATATCTGTGTAGCCATGGCTCTGACCCCCAGATGCCCAATGGTGACCTCCAGAGCCAGGGACAGCTGACATCCATCTTCACAGAGTGGGTTAATAGGCATGGCAGGTGCAGATAGAAGAATTGAGTTGGGCGCCAGACTCTTTGATGATGCAGAACAAAAGAGATTTATTTTCTCTTAAAGAACTGGGGAGAGAGGGTTAGGGCCAGGAGACCCTTTGGTGGGTGCCAGGGCACTTAGCAGACTCAGAGACTCACAAAAATAAGACAATAAGGTAGTTGTATAGTCCCACAGGCCTTCACACTGAACTGTGCCTGACGAGAACTATCTACTTTGGTACTGAACTTGTACTTTGGACTTCAACACAGATCAGTACACATACCATACTTGGTATCCCTGTTGTGTAGACCTGACCTCTATCTCACAGCTTCATGAACTTGAACTTACAGTCTCTTAACAAGACTCCTTGGGCTCCCACTGCCACTGGGTCCCTTGAACTTCACACACCAACCGTTGTACCTTCCGAGTGTCCCTATGCTGACCTGCTGGGTCCCTTACTCGGCTCTTCAGCCCAACTGCTGAACCCTCTTGCAAGCGTCACCCCTACTATCCTGCTGGGTTCCTAGCTTGACTTCCGCTGAGACTTTCCCAATTTCTCCACCATCCCATGTTAGTGAAAAAGGCTGCTCTGGTACTCTTAATAACCAAAAAATGGTGTAGCGCAACCCAAAAAGAGAAACAAATAGTTCATTAAAGTCCAAAATAGTGAACAGACATTCCACCATTGTGCAGTTATAAGTGGTGATTCATAGTTTCGTCATAATATCCAGTGACTTCAGTGACTTCCACCATTGGCTACAATGCCTGCTCACCTCAGAGTATTGACCCCACTACAGAGTCTCATACACCTGACACAATGCCTCTCCGACTGACATCGGCAAATGGCTCTTCCTCCTACTGGAATTACGATTACTCATATGTAGCCATTAAATGATAAAGGCAAACCATAGTGCTCTCTACTACAAACATTTATTAAAACTTCATACAGGGATTAAAAATACTCACATAAAAATGTGCAAAACACGCATATCATCAATATAAAAGAGAAGAAACGTCCTGAATGTTGGCACCTCACACCTGTACGCGTTACGCTTGACTGAGCTTCTTCAGCAGGAGGGTTATCATTAGCATTTGGAGGATTATATAAAGGCATCTACCTTAATTGGTTATAATCAACCTAACTGTCAAGACACCTGTTTGTTCAGCAGAGGGGGATTGTCATATTGTGACTCCAAATTATGCGTCACCAAACTTCCTGCTGATTGCGCTGATTATATTTTGGTATCACATGCTCTGGTACTCTTTCAGAATCTGAACTCTGCCCTCTGATAACAGGAGCATTGTCCCTTGAGGGCAACAGTTTCCCCTTTACCTCTGACCCTGGTTCACACTTTGCCTCTGGGGACAGGAATGGTTGTGCTCCGTTAGCATTTCTGTCCCTCTGTCCCGACAAGCACCTGAAACTACGGATACTGGAAGCCTGTGCTAGCATTTCTCCTGCGGTGTTGCTATCAGTGTGTGAAGAGTGGGAGAAGAGGGTTGCATTGACAATCCAACACAATGGGCAGCACATTGAACACATTTTATAAGTGGTCAGAAACTTGTAAATAACTCATGAAAGAATACAGTTACGTTAAAACCAAGCACACCATTGTTTTTCTTGTGAAATTTCCAATAAGTTTGATGTGCCATATGACCCTCTTCCTATTGAAAAAACAAAAGTTGGATTCAAAATGGCCGACTTCAAAATGGTCACCACCCATCTTGAAAAGTTTCCCCCCTCACATATACTAATGTGCCACAAACAGGAAGTTAATATCACCAACCATTCCCATTTTATTAAGGTGCATCCATATAAATGGCCCACCCTGTACATTTAATGCAGCTGATTCTAGTAGAATTCTTATCAAGTAATACATGTGTTCAAGATACTAGACAATATACAGTGCACACATTGATGAGTGCCTCTGACTACTTCTTCCAGCTTGAACATACATAAAGATTAAAAATACAACTTAAATAACAGAAAACGCATTTAAACCTTTCACTGCAAATGTGGAATTGAGCTTGTTTGAAAGGGCACATATTCACTTAACTATGAAATCTGGAGAAGAAGCAATGAACTTCCACACATTCTGTCGTAACCAAGGGGCACCATCAAAGGTAAGTCATTTACAAGAAGGGTTGTCAGTTTACTAAAAGTACAACATTATATGGCCATTTTAGATATAAACAGCATATTTTTCACTTAATTACAGTATGTTATCTAGTTATAGTTTACAGAAGGCATTTTTCAATCTCTTGAAACTTTCCTCCAGAATCTTGTGGAATTATTTTTCCTGTGTCTCAGACTATAAAACATTGCTCCGTTTCACAATAAATTATTAACCACTTTGCTTTCTCAATCATCTAGAGCCATTAGAAAAGATCTTTGGCAAAGCCACAATGGAATATGTATTGAATTTGTGCAGAGGGCAATTTGATTTCATTGTTCGGATACCTGATAGCCTTAAGATTCGTATCTTATCCTTTCTTGATACCCAAGACATTAAGCAGCTGTCAGAGACATGCCAGACGTACCAGAAGGTAAGCAATACCCAGCTGTTGTGTATTAAGTAGTCTTTTTTTAGATATCAGGTTCTAGTGATCAGCCACAAATTTTGTTTACTCTCTAAAGTCTTTCTGAAAGGTACCCAAAAACACAGCATCATTGAAAACCAAGTACATGTACACTGATTGAATGCACTAATATGTGAGCTTGTTGCACTAGCAATGTGCTGTGCTTGCTTTTTGTTCCCCATGAGTAACTTTATGGATTATAAATCTCTATTGTCAATGATATACAAATGCATCTGAATATTACATGCAGATTCCAGGCTTATTTAGGGCAAGTCCCCACTGCTTATATAAGTGTGGTTGTAAACCCCATTAATGAAATCTGACCTGGGCACATATCTGTAGTGTTTACTTATCTCTCTCCAAACCTCAAAGTGCCATGCTTCTCCGTTCCTCTGTTATCAGCATGATAACTTCTGACAAGCTCTCCAACACATGAGATAAAAGTAGCTGGACATTTGATTATGATTAAGCAAATGTAATTTCATGAAATGCGTCAATCTTTTGCCTGCCTGCATGTTTGTCTGCTTTTCTATGGACATTTTGGATTTACTTATCTACTGTTTGTGCATTTATTTACAATAAATACCTGGATTTTTTACCGCACACCTGGAGTGCTGTCAATTCTTCCTATTTCTCTACCAGCTGGAAATTTGTGTCGGGGAGGGAGCTTAGCGGTAGATAAGCAAAGAGCTTGTCTATTCAGACTACAGCTCTGCATGTTCCTTTCCTTCTTTCCTCTGCCTATGTGGAGGCGGTGTGCCTTTCCTCCAATCAGCTCTCACACAGTGTAAGCCCAGACTCCCCACCCACTGCTGAATGAGGAAGAAAGATGCGTAACATGAAGTTCACTTTCTAAAGAATGTAGAAAGGGAAATACAGCAGATTTACATGTAAAACTTATGTAGGGAGATTTGTTTCATCTCTGGGTATCATCTGGGGCTGTTCACTTTACGACCACTTTAACCCTGTTTTCTACAGTTTTTCTGGAAAAAGTAAAACATGCCTTGTAAAATTCTAGTTACTTGAAAACAATCAATTCACCGTATGTGATAACTATGTGCACAGCTATATTGGTGGGATTTACATTCTATTTGCAATTATTCCCCCAAATATATGCATTCTTTTAAATATCTCCTTCTGGTGTAAATGAGTTACTCAATTTACTACTAGTGCAGTTCAGTGAAAGCTGCAGCTGTGCTAAATACAGAATTACAGTGTTTCTAAACTGTGTTTTATTTATGCCTGAGCCCCATTAACCACTTCACCCCCGGAAGGATTTCCCAGGTTAGGACCAGAGCACTTTTTGCGATTCGGCACTGCATCGCTTTAACTGACAATTGCGTGGTCGTGCGACGTCGTACCCAAACAAAATCTGCGTCCTTTTTCCCCCCACAAATAGAGCTTTCTTTTGGTGGTATTTGATCACCGATGCCTCATTTCTGATCACCGCTATAAACAAAGAAAGAACGACAATTTTGCAAAAAAAAACAATATTTCTTACTTTTTGCTAAAATTCAAATCCAAAAAAATATATAAAAAAACATTTTTTTTCATTGGTTTTGGCCGATTTATATTCTCCCTCATATTTTTGGAAAAAAAAATCGCAATCAGCGTTTATGATTATTGATTTGCGCAAAAGTTGCCGCATTTATGGATGATGAGAATTCATTTCTGGGGTTTTTATTTTTTACTAGT
>BLSH010153469.1:294025-311653 GCA_018402905.1 Glandirana rugosa
TGTATACAAGAAAATCGTTTTCAGAAATGAATGTCGATATTATGTCACCAGTAGGGAAAAAGGTACGTCGTAACCAGATACACACTGTCTAGCGACAACTGTATAATCTTACATTCGGAAACTACGACCGTCGTTTCTTAGGAGAGTAAATTTCATCTTGATATCCGTTTTGAAAAAAAAAGTAAAACCTATCTTGTTCCCCCCTAATATTGGGGACAGTCTAAAAAAAAGCGGTAGATACAGGGTAAAGTCTCTAAAAGGAAGTGAAGGACAGGGTAACGGTTCGTCCTTCCCCCAGAAAAGTAATAGAGGGGAAACCTTCCAATGGGGACACTAATTCTGGTGACCTGGGGGTTCCCAAGGAATTCTCTTAATTTTCAGGGATTTCCTCTCACTTCCTGCTTGGCAATGGGACAGGAAGTGAAGGAAAATCTCTGAAATGGGACATAGATGGCGAAAAAAAATCTGACAGGGGTTATAATCCCCCCTTGTTCTATCCAAAATGAAAAAAAAAGTTTTGCCTATAGTTCTACTTTAAATGAGAGGATTCTTTGCTGCCAGCATCAAAGGCTTACATTCTAATATGTCAACAGCGATCTGTCACACATAGACCAATGCTGCATGGAAAAAGGGATGACCACTGTATTATAGCTGTAAGTAAAGACTTTTGCTAAAAGAACATATGTATTATAATATGGGCACAGCCTTTCATGTTAAATAACAACCAAAGGGTTAAAGCTTATCTAAATCCCAAAAAACATAATCGTCAGCAGCGTATCAGTCCTAAGATATGGTGGCTGCATTCGTTTTCTTTTTTAGGCTTTTTTTACCTTTATTTTTACCTGGTGATCCAGATAGTGACTTGTTTTTCAGTATCCAAGCTGCCTAGCAAAAGTGGCAGCTAGAGGGTTAAGAAAAAACATTCAACGCTGACAGGGGTGCTTAGAATGGTCAGCTTTTATTTATTTATGTAAAACTTTTATCCCAAACGGATAAATAAAACTTGCTGTAATTGCTTAATCTATCTGGCGGTATGATTATTTCAGATTTTTGGTGCTGAAAGCGGTACCATTATTTTGCATGGAAATTAGTTTATATTGTAGGCCTGTAATTCTTAGGAATAACTCACTTAAATCTGTCCAAACAAGAGTCTAGTAGACATCCCGGGTATGATAAAGTTTGAAACATGAAATCATAAATTATAATATAATAAATAACTAAAAATAATTATCAGAAATAATAACGTAATAGTAATAAAATGTATTCAATAATGTAATCAAACCAAAAACACTGAAATTTGCTCAGTTGCAGAATTGTCGCTGTCGTCACTTTCAGTTTCTGATGATAAATTTCCCCAAAAATCAGTATCACTCAATTCTGCAAATGATTCTTATTTACTATCGCTGTTTTCTAGCTGGTCAAAAATCGCTTTTGACGTAAAGGGACACTTTTTGGATGCCATGGACATTCTCAAGTTTCCAGGCAGAAAGAATGGCATATATAATATAAAAGTGCATGCAGGGCACTGGGCAAACCACTAGGGACAAAGGGGATGTGAAATGATTTCATACAGCAATGTAATCTTACAGATTACAGTGTAATGTATGTTTGCTGTGTTTCACTTTTTGAATTTGCCGCCGGTCTCCGCCCCCGTGCGACGCGATGCTCGCAGGGAATGGAGCCGGAACCCAGAGGCATCGGGCGGAGGACACAGCCTGCAGACACGGCGGGGGACATCGCTGGAGCCAGGGGACGAGGTGAGTAACGCTGCCTTGGATCCAGCGATGCAATCCCGAGTGTGGCTCAGGGTTACCGCTCTTGGTACAGAAAATCCACCCCGAACCACACTCGGGAATACCGCCAGGGAGGTTAAAAAGCTAGCTGAGGTTTGACTTTAATTTGTTAGTCAGTTATGTAAAGGCCTTCTAAATCAGTCCATATAACACTTTGACGTAGTTAGTGGGCTTAGCAATTTATGGCCATACAGTGTGACCAAATTCCCATATTTTTGCAATTTTGTTTTATATGTATAGATGCTTTTAAATAGCCTTGCAGGAGTAAATGTCATGTGTGCGCTGTAATATATTGCTTTGCTTGTGAGGTCTTACAGCAGCACCATGTGTTTAGGGTGTTCCCCTCCCCCGTCCCCAAATATTTGCTTCTATGTTCAGGTGCAAAAGGTGTCTGTTGCTCTCTTTACCACAGTATCCCCCAACCAATGTCACCACACAGGATCCTCTAACGTTTAAATGCAGTATGTGTGATTTTATTTGTTTGATTAAAATGTCTACATATATTACTGCTCGGGAGGAGAACTGTGGGTTGATGCATTACAACTGGAGAAAGAAAATGAAAATTGAAAAGACTGGCAGTGCCAGCCAATCAAAATTCTTGTTTAATTTTCCATAACTCAAAGGTGAAAATTGATTATTTACTATTGACAATAGCACAAATGTTGTACTTAATATCTTTTCTAGTTTAAACTGAACAACGCCTTTGTTTTCAGGATATTGTTATGAGAAGAAAAAGGGGTATAACAGTTGACCAAAGGTATGTGACACACATCCACTCAGCTGAAATAAAACTTGCTATTGTATATTATAGAACTGTCTCAGATGATCAAAGCACCATCTAGTGGGCAAAATGCAGTTTTTGTTTTTAAGAATCTGTCTGGCCACTAGATGGTGCTTCTATATACTGGTGGCCCTCCAGCTGTTGCAGAACTACAAGTTCCATCATGCCTCTGCTTGTGGGAGTCATGCTTGTAACTGTCAACCTTGCATTGCTTCATGGGACTTGTAGTTCTGCAACAGTTGGATGGCCACCAGTTTGACACCTGTGATATAACATAAAATAGTGCAAGCTTTATTGTGTGAGTGGATGTGTGTCACATTGGTTCTGCAAACTGTTTATCCATAGGCCCCTAAGTGTTGACCAAATTAATACAAATTAATGCTATTTATTTCCACATATGTTAACATCATACTTTGTTAATAAATGGTCCCTTTTATAGGCTTCTTATTTCATTATACACCTGCAGTAACAGTAAAGCTTTTTTATTCAATGTGTACAATATTTTATGCACAGTATGGATTTTTGCACAATGGTTATTGTTTTGTGTAAACCTTTATAATGCAGCTATGCAACAGCGAAGAATTCTGGGAAAAAATCAAACCGAGGCCGGAGATAAATATTAGTGCTGTTAGAAGAAAAGGTGGTTCCGTTTCAGTAAAAAACAGTAAAGTGAATCCGAAAACTGGACGTCCTGCCTGGATGCACAGAAGAAACACTTTGTTTTAGAATATCAAGTGAAGCTAATATTAATACTAATATTGCAAAAAACTCTATATGTATGCAAATGTAGTTTATGAAAACATAAAAATAGAAGACCGCTTACCTACAATGCATATACCATTTTGAGTCTGTATGAACTGGTAGTGCAGTCACCTCACCCTCCTCAAGTTTGGCATTTATAATGTGGACACTGAAAGCTCATTTTCCTTTTCTGTTGTAGTGGTATTGTACACTGCTATTTGTGTGTAAAGCTCAATTGGAATACGTAAGCCAGCCATTCAGATCAATCTAAAAAGATTGTTCATCTGGGATTACCAGCTGAAATCAAATATTTATCTGGAAAAAATATTGAAAATGATCACTTTCTGTAATGATATATTACAGGTAACATGTCTTGGCTTTCCTGTGGGCAGGAGACCTTTTTGAATTTCCGACCGCCCTTTGATTCTGTACCAACAGTTACATTACCAAGGCACATATATTTAACTGTCTCCTGCAGTACTTATTACTGACTAATTTATTGTAATAGAGAAACACAAGTGAAAGAAAAATGACAAATAGATTACTGTATGACATTAAAATTGTTGTCTAATAATTACATTTATAATGCCTAAAATTCTCGAAGTCACTCATTTCCTGCACACACCAGATGTGAAGTGCCAGAAAAGAGGGACTGTACACACAGGAAGAGATCTGAACTCCAACACACAGCTTACACCCTAACATCTATGCCAACAATGAGATCTGCATACTAGCACACAGTCCACTTTCCTGTGTCCATACTACCTGTGAGATCAGCACTTCACTCCCTAGTATCCATGTCAACAGTAAGAAAAGAAAGGAAGTGAGCTTAGTGAATGTGGTGAATACTCAATCATGTGCAAGGAAAATAAAAACAAAACAAAACATCTTTGCTTGCACATAATTGGGTATTCTTTACAAAGTGAAATGTCACTACATTCACTAAGCTCGGGGAAAATTCCTTTATTTTCTTACTGTTGATATGGATACCATGGGGTGAAGTGTTTGTGTTGAAGTACTGATTGGGAAAATGTGTATGCATTCCAGAGATGTACTAAATATCCCCAAATATGCACTTTATGATGGCGGTTCTTCCCACTGGTTCAGTGGAGGGCTCTTTGGTTTCTCCATGCCAAGTCCAACCCCTAAAAATCTATCTGGTGGTCCACAAGCCCTAATCCACAGAAGCCATGGTTTCTATAAACTGTACTGATGGTCAATTAGACAGGAACAGATGGTTAAAGTTTTTTGATGAATACATCAATGTAACGTCAGCTCCCAATACAGCTTTGTGCTCTATGTACAATCAAACATACTGTGAGAGAAAAGATTATGATGGTAAATAAGCCAGGATGTAGGGATATAAACAATGGGAGTATTTGGGACAGGCTTCATGAGTGAAAGATAAGACCTACAGGTATTGCATTTGCATTAAACAAAATTTGTACCAACGGCACAGTGCACTGTAAGGCCCCTTCTCCGCATCAGTCCGTTCATGTAAAAGATGTCTTCACTTTCTGTAAGTGCAATTAGTAGAACAATTAATAGCACAAAGATCAGTGTTTATTTTACTGATTTATATAGCACTTACTGTACACCATAGACCTGGGCACACCTTAATCACCTTGTGTGGTGCCAATTCCCCCTGCTTCCTGGCGCCCCCTGTCTCCCCCTTGCAGTGCTGCCAGCTTCCCTTCTCTCCTCTACCACCAGCTGCTGCGGGGGATGTTTCAGGCTGGAGAGCGGTAAAAGGGGCCAGTAAATATTTTATTTACCAGCCCCTTCCTTTTCTGAATGAACACAGCGAGCGAGCTGTACTTATTGCTTCTGTGTTCAGTCTTAACTGAAGAATAGTAAACAATGTTTACTATACTTCAGTTTGTGAATGAACAGTAAGGGGCTCAGCACAGAGCACTTCCCATTTGTTCCCTGTCCAGTGCAGCTGAGGCTGCAGAGAAAGGGACTGGGGAATCTATGTCCTCAGTCCCTTTCTCTGTCTCAAAAGCGAGACAACAGGGGTTTGTGTAGACCCCCTAATGGGGCTCCTAAAAAAAGTAATATAAAATAATATTGTAAAAAATAAAGATAAAAAAAACTACTGACACTGTTCACTCCCCTACTGACACAAATCTCTGACCTACTGACACTGTCCACTGCTCTGCTGATATACATGCATGTGTGTTTGTGCTCTGGGGTGCACACCCTAATGCAATAGGCTGAATACACTAATGCTGTACACATTCCACACCATTTTGGCAGACAACATAGCACCATCCACTTTAATCCCAGACCTCAAAGAAGCTTCCAGTCTGAAGTCTCAAGGGGAATTGTCCTAATTATGATTATGATTATGGGGTAAAATAGCTAGTAATGATGATGCTATGAAATAGTTTAATTGAACCAAGTTACATTTTAAACCTCTGAAAAGAACACAGACTTCACGAATTGTATGTGGTAAAATTTATTAGGAGCTCTTTGGCACTAAGAGGGTGGACAAAACTCTGCAAGGAATATTATTCCACTTTCCTTTTTGGGGAAAGAATGAGGCAGGCAAGGTGTGGTTTGGCTTAAGCTTGAATGGTCCATAGTTTAAGGCCCCCACTGTCTTATATAGGACAGAGCACTAGAACAGCCGTTTCTTCTTAGCATGTATGTTTTACCCAGCACCTTCACTCTTCTCTGAGCTTCGTCCTGATATATTGTCTGCATCATTCTTTCTGCAATAAGCCTCTTCTACATATTTACTTGTAAATCCTGTAGTTATGCGACTGCGAGCTCCTGGTTGGTACAGCTGCATGGCCGGGCGATCCTGCGCAAGGTAAGCCACAACCAGCTGTTAACAGAATGAAGATGACATAAAACATGGCAGTTTCTGAAATACAATATACCATAGCACTTCTACAGCTAGACAACCTGAATTGTTACAGGTTAAAAGACATCCCAAAGGCAATAGAAGCCACAGTTTAATGGAGAATTCCATGGAGATATGTACATCAGGAAATTGGCTCTACTCCATAATGCAGAGAACAACAGGCACATTGTACATATGAGATACACGGTTTTGAAAACATTACTCAAACTTTGTACTGATATGTGGAAACAGTCTGATGTTCAAGTGGGGATTGTTGTGATCACTGGGAATATAGTTAGCTCATAAAACAACCACTATTGGCAGAACTGCATAATCAGATGCTTGGCTATGAGCACTGGGGGAATCACAAACTATGCACAATGACACTCTTTTCAGCTCTAAGATTTGTCAAGTCACTTTTTTTAAACTGATCAAGAGGTTCCTATTAATATATTTCTTACTGTATTGTACTCTGTGTTTAACTTTGTTGTATGAATGTTGCTGAATTCTTTATACTTAAATCATAATTAAACTAATACAATACTGTAGTAAAGTCACAGCCAGTTCTTATGAAAGACAGCAGTCTTAGCAGTAGCGTATCCTCCATGGGTGCAATGTGTGCATGGTACACAGGCTAAATAGGGGGTGGGACCCACTGTGTCATCACACTTTGCACAACAATAAGTGTGGAGAAATGCTGTTCCATTCTGTGTCCTTGCTGCAGCTGGAATTGTTACTCACAGCTGCAGCAAAGATCCATCCAGGGCTTGTGTATGGGAAGATCGGATGTTGATCCAATGCTGATGGGGGGAGGGATTGCTGTTTCCGGAGGAAGGACTGTTGAGGACCTGGCCATAGGAGGATGAGAGCCCGCACTGGGGACAGAAGGAACCACTATAGGTTCATGGAGAATGGTTGTATACTGTGCAGGGGAAGCCTCTTTGGCTGTATTGTGGGGTAGAGGGTCACTTAGTTCTGAGGTCTAAACTCTGCTTCACTTACTCCTGACCCCTGAACTCTGCGCCACTTACTCCTGACCCCTGAACTCTGCATCACTTACTTCTGACCCCTGAACAGGATTGGCTGCATTGTGGAGTTGTCAGGGAAATGCCAGGCATAGCGTAGCAGATGTGCAAAGGCAGAGGCAATTACGCATGCGTGGACACAATTCTACAAACATCCTTTGTGCCCCATTAACATTGGTGCAAAAATTACATATATAAGGATGGCAGCTGCACTAGGACACTGTCTGATCTGCAGCTTTCCCCTGTATCCTGTTCCTGTGCTAGTCCTTGATCTGATTTTGACCCAGCTTCCTGACTATCCTGATTCTCTTGAATCCTGACCCCGGCTTACATTGACCCTGATTCACCTGCATCTGCTTGATTCTCTGTTGCCAAACCTCTGCCTGAACTTTGACCCTTCTTTGCTTGATGTCGCTGATGTATTCGATCTTCCATGTATAACCTGGCTTATCTGACTGCACCAGTCTCCTCAGCTTCCTACAGCCACTACGTAGCTGCGTCTGCAGTACACCAGCACCTGCAACGTGCCTGCATCCGCAGCCAACCAGCAGGTTCTATTACTGCTGCCATCTGCTTCTCCTGCTTACCTGCAAACAGAAAACATCACAGGCTCTCCTACCTCACTGTGCTCTTGTGGCTGCTGTTGCAACCTCAGTGGCCCTTGAACCAGGGCTGTGCAAGAGGCCTTCCTCTGCTCATCAGGCTCTACCCGAAGGTACGTGACAGGTAGCGGGTCACTTACTCCTAAGCTCTGAAGTCTGAATCACTTACTCCTGACCTCTGAAGTCTGCATCACTTAATCCTGAACTCTGCATCACTTACACCTGATCCCTGAAGTCTGTATCACTTACCCCTGACCCATGAACTATGCGTCACTACTGGCCCCTGAACTCTGCGCCACTTACTCCTGACCCCTGAACTCTGTGTCACTGAGTCCTGATCTCTGAAGTCATCACTTACTACTGGCCCCTGCACTCTGGGTCCTTTTAAGCCATGCCCAATATTCAGCGCAATGACAACCACAATCAATTCTTGCTGCAGCGTGCTGCGCATGCCACACTTTCTTTTTCTCAGCAGAAGTGCCCAACTTATGATCTTGCACACAAGCCCACTGGTTTCAGAGTCTTGGGTTGTATATTCTATTAGGGGAAACCCTGAGTCTGGATACAATATGTGGAGGTATGCTCACACAAAATTTTCATGTGTATTTATTTTGGTCTGCCTTTTCTAAGCGGCTTCAAAGGTCACTAGATGATTTGTACCCTTTCAGTTGTACCTGAACGTAAGCAGACCATGACGTTATCAAGGCCAATTTTTGTACATTTGGCATTCAGGACCACATAAATAGTTATCCACTAAAGGTAATAATAATTCACAAATTAGCCAGATGACGTCACAGAGTTAGTACCATGCAGCAAACTACATACTAATTACACAGGAAAATGTTTTGTGTATATAGATTTATATAAATGTATATTAGATGAATGGCCTACAGTTTTCTATATATACATTTAACACTAACTCTTTACCCTTAGTATCAGGAAATAAAATCAAACTCTGCTTGTTGTATATTTTAAATTGCAGGTGTGACCATGACATTAGTATGCCAGAAATATTAAATTAGGGTCCACAATCAGTACTACTAACAGCCAACTATTGCTAATGAGCAACAGAAACTGGCTTTACTTATAAAAACCAATGTATTTACGTTAACAGGAGAACACAACTGCTATGTTTTTCAGCCATGCCCTGTTCACACTGGTGCAACTTATGCGATTTGGAACTGTCAAAATCACCCCTATTTTCGGCAATGGAAGTGTTCAAATCGGTGTGACTATGACTGTGTGGTGCCACACCAATTTGAAAGAAAGGTTCCTGCATGATTTTTTGCAATTTCAGGTGCGACAGATGTCAGCCAAGTAGCTCGTGAAATTGCACGACCTGCTACTTTGAAATCGTGCTACTTCAAGTGGAGTAGCACAATTTCAAAGTAGTATTCATCTTGACCAAATGTGTACAAGAATCTCAATACTCAATATTAAAGTGTATTTAAACCTTTTTTTCAGACTTTTATTTTTACACCTTCTTCTTTACCTGATGATGTTACCAGTAATGTGTTAGGACTACAGAACACCTTCCCTTTACCCTATCTCCACAGAAGAGTAGGGAGGTCACAGTGATTTGTAGTCCACAGAGATAGCTGGGAACAATGCTATCTGATAAGAGTGTAGCACATATAGAGAGCACAGATAGTTATTAGCTCACAGGATTGCTGGCAGAATTAACAGTATTTTTCCTTTTCGCACTTATCGTACAAGTGCAATATATATACAGTGCAATATATATATATATTTATATAATGGTATATTTAATAGACCAAAAGGAAGCAAATGAGTGAAGTTGCTTGTTAGGGATTACATATACTTTAAATTATAACTGTGCATTTATATATGCCCCCATTTAGCTTTACATATTTTGTGTCTGAAAACTTTAGCTCAAAGGTAGTTGGGAATCAGAGGCTTGAAATTCGCTGTCCTATCAATTGTCCAAGCTCATAGACCGAGGTTGGTTTACTAAAGGAGTTGAAAATGTTGACTCAAAAATAGTGAATATTTACTTTGATATCCAATCATGTGCAGATGAAATAAAAAATCAGTTACAGTATCTGCTTTCCATAGGATTGGATAATTTGAAGTGAATCTTCGCTTTTTTTGAGTGAACATTTTCAAGTCCTTTAGTAAACCAGCATAAAAGTCTCCCTAACCAAAACGGTGTATAAGTGCCATATAACAAAGATTTATGGTTAACCTCTCCTCACTGATGATGCGCATATTGCGGCCTATTGGCAAGAGGCCGCATGTAAACACTTTTTTTGTGCTGAGAGTGCGCTCCCTTCACAGTTGCCGATGGGAACCGTAAATCTATCAATGCATACTTGTGATAGGGAGCTTTCCAATCATGTGACTGCTGTGACAGCCAATCACAGCGGTCACATGACCCAAATGCCTGCCTCCTGGCATTTAGAAGCTCTTAAAGGACTGGGAGAAAGGGGTTAAGATGAATGAAAACAACCACAGGGCTCTGTTTAAAACTGTTATGCACACATCAAAATTGAGACAAAGTTTTTAAAGAGGAACTTCACACATTTTTTTAAAATTAAAAGTCATCAGGTACTTACCAGTCCATGGATTCCAGCGCTGTCTTTCTGCATTCATTTCTTTTAATGCTGCGGGTTCCCATCACTGCCATCTTGGATTTGGCAGGCAGCTGTGACTTCTTGATGAATCACAGCTGGCTCCCCACTGTGCATGTGCTAGATCGCACGGTGTAGTGAAACTTGTCATGCAGTCTCCTAGGACATGTGATGTGTGACAGGAACGAAGAGGGGGGAAGCAATCCTTGCCTAGGCAAGGATTGAGGAAGTGGAAGTTGGTACCAACAAAAAACAGTACCCTCTCACCCCTCCCCAAAAAACCTGCAACTCAGTTACAGGCTGGGGGGAAAGAATCTGTGGTACTTCACTTTTTGGGTGAAGTTTCACTTTAATATATGTCAGTAAACAGCAGCAACTGTCAGAATTTAGGTGTAAAGTAAAGTTAAATGAAAGGAAGAAATATACATTTGCATAAGAGCACAAGTATAATCAAGACTGAATATTCAGATTGTTACATAAGTTCCTTTCATTATAAGTAAAAGTTGTAACATAAGTGATAAAATGTTAAAGTGTGTCTAAAGCCCAAACATTTTGTAGTTTATACGCCATAGATTATGTAAAGGTTAGAAGCCCAGTCAGGTTTTTACTGTTTTCTGAGTTACTGCTGGGGAGATGCACTCGATCTATTTGTGTTTTTTTTGACAGTAGTCACAGGGACTAAAAGTAAAGAAAAATTCAAAATGTTCAGGTTGCCCCAACAGGAACAGATGGAAAATCTTCTACTGGGGACAAATGTTACAGTGACAAATGTCTAAGGTCCCTTTCACACTTACGGACCATTGATGGATGAAAAACAGACATCAATGCATCTCTATGGACAAATGGATGTAAATGGATGATCACCCATTTGCATCTGTTTACATTTGCTTCAGTCAACATCCATATTTTGGAACGGATCACAGCCCTATTTCTCTTCCATTAAGAAAAAACAGATTGGACGAAAAATGGATGTAAACGGACAAACAGTCCATTTTGCATCTGTTTTTGCATTGGTAATGGATGTAAAAAAAACGTATGTAAAAACTGATGAAATACTAATGAGAAACTGATGAAAAACTGATATAAACTTTTCTTTGAAAGAACATGACTAAACTAATGAAATCAACAGTCCGCATGTGTGAAAGGGACCAAACTGGATTTTTTCTCACTTTGGCAAGATTTCCTCTGATTACCTGTTGTGTACATGAAATGAAGGGAAACCTCCCCACTGGGATAGAGAACAAAAAAGATAAAAAATGGACATGGATTTTATTCATTAACTATTTATTATATACAACATAAAAAAAATCAATTTGGCTGTAAATCTACTTTAATTAATACAAGTATAATGACTGCTAGATGTGCTTTCTCTGTCACTATGGTGAATCATATACTGGCTGTCATCCATATATCTTAGAGACTGTGCTAAAAGATTTCCCTGCCAGAATTTCTGGCCATATCGCAGTGCAGAATTAATACCTCATACTGTATCATGGGACTCACTGGTAGCATGCAGTTGTAAACTGTTGGCACAAATTAAATAAAAAAGTGCTATACTTCATTATGCTGCATGTATGCTCTTGAATGGAAGTTTTGGTCCCTTACAAATAATGTACAGGTTAGGATCATTTGCTTCCAATGGCAGGATATAGCTTTGATGCATACTATGCTGATTGTGTTTAGCAATATCAAACACAATTAAGAATAACAGTAACAACATCCAGAAAAGATGCTACTTGAAAAAAAAAAAAATTGAGTAAATACATAGTGTTTTATATACAGTATATCTAATGAGCTTCTTTATGCCTTTTTATTTGTGAATGCATAAAGAACAGTAATTTTTACCGGAGCATTTTGGCAAATGAGAAATGATCCTAAAAGAATAAAAGAACCTTATTTCTTATGCGTTCCTTTTTGGATGCCATGTCATCACACTTGTCCTCTTTACCCAGTTTGTCTACTGCCTCCGCTGTATAACTGTTGTTGTGGCCTCCTTTCTTGGCACGATCTTGGTTGTATCCTTTTCCCCATTTCTGGTCTTCTTCGTTCCTCCTCAGATACTTCTCAAACTCATAATGGTTCCTTGGCTTTCTGTTATCATCGATACGATGATACCTTTGCCGTTCTTGTTCTTTATCCCGGTATCTCCGTTCAATATCCCTTTGTTCTTTGTCACTGTCATTCTGTGTCCTAGTAGAGACAAACAACATTACACATTCAAATGTTGTCTCAGAACAGTGCAGAATTGCTTTCTCAAAACAGATGGCATGCACATATAATTTTTTTAAAAATCGAAAAAGCAAACAGAAAAAAAAGTTGTAAAATATTAAAGTTCTTTTAACAGACATTAAAAACATTACAACTGGCAGTGTGCAGCAATACAGTGGATCACAACAATCTGTCTAACAAGTCTCATTATGCAACCTGTACTCTATGCATTGGATTACTGACAGCTGTATTGTCTCAAAGTAAATCAAAGGCAAATTTAAACCAATAAAATAGTCACCTAGAAGTGCCTGCGTGTCAGTTTCATATTCCTTCAAAGCATCCTGGGACCTGGAAACTAAGACCCCATACACACTATTAGATTTTCTGCAGATGTTTTCCTTCAGATTTACCAAAACTATGTAGTGTAAGGGCCTGCCCGATTGCATACAAATTGAAAGTCTTAAGGTTTGACCTCATATTATATGGTTTTGGTAAATCTAAAGACAAAAATCTGCAGAAAATCTAATAGTATTGTGACAAACAGCCCATGTCAGCTAATCACCCACAGTGTGTATGGGGTCTAAGGGAGCTCTAATAGGGAAAATACCAATCAGTTGCTGTTATCACCAGCTGACTCACCTTCTACCACTTCTTCTCATCAAGGTTAGGTAATAGTGACATGCAAGAGGTTGGGCAGTATAGATCTATGCTTGTTCAAAGCATGTTCAAATCCACTTACTTTTGACTGTTTCAGAAACATAAGAATTTGGTGATAAAACAACTAAAATGGAAATAGGGCATAGGGAGTCTACAGCAGTATGTAAAAGCAGGTTCAATACAGCATGGGTTATGTGGAAAAGTAATTCCATCTGAGCAGTTAAGTGAACAGTGTGTACAAAAATAGAAGGAAGAAGAAACTGCACATGGTAATAAAACAATGCTGTTAATAATGGAACGGGAAAATTTATATATATATGAAAAAGATCTTTAAGGAGCAACATTTTTTAGGTTAAGGAAGCGAAAGAAAAAGATCACAAGTTGGAAAAAAAAGGAAAGAAAAAAGGGAAAGCAAGGAAGAAAGAAAAAGAACACAGGAGAAGCCCAAGAAGTAGGTAAAAACAGAAGTCAAGTTTTTTTTATATAAATAATCTGACAGATAAAGAACTATCAAAACATAATATTTCCCTATTGGGATAAGATTCACATTTTGGCCCAATCATGTGGACCAGGGGTTTGAAACATTGAAGGTTTAATAGCATATTAATTTCAACCGAATGTCCTCTTTTAACCTAACACAATGGACACAAACCACCACTCACTCTGATTGGCAACTCCCTTGACCTCTTATTTTCCCACCTCTGCACTCACTGCAACCTCTCCAACACCCCTTTTCCTCTCTCTGATAACAACCTTATCAGTTTCATACTCTCCTTGTCTCCTACCTCTCATGCCTCCAACCTGCAAACATCTACCCAAAGAAACCTTCGCCACCTCAACCCTTCCCTTCTTCATTCTGTTACTGACATCCTTTATGACAAAATCGCACCCTTGTCCTGCCCAGACCAGGCCACTTCTGTCTACAACAACTTACTGTCATCCTCTCTGGACACACTTGCTCCTCTCTCTACATGCAGACTCAGGCCTTGCCTGCTACAACCTTGGCAAACAGACAAAAAACAGAAGTCTCAAGAGATGCAGCCATGCTCTTGAGTGAGCGTGGAACAAAACAAAATCCCTGCAAGAGCTCACCCTCTACAAATCCACCCTTCTCAAATACAACTCCTGCCTCCACACTGCTAAACAAACCTACTACACCACACTCATCAAAACCTTCTCATCCAATCCTTGTCAACTCTCTTCTACCCTTAATTCCTTATTTCACCCCACTGTCTCCACCCATCAACTTACCCATGGCCCAGGAGATTGCCAGTCATTTCAAAAGCAAGATCAACAATTCCTGATGAGATATCCAGTGTCCTGCTTTCT
This sequence comes from Glandirana rugosa, assembly GCA_018402905.1. Taxonomy (NCBI): domain Eukaryota; kingdom Metazoa; phylum Chordata; class Amphibia; order Anura; family Ranidae; genus Glandirana; species Glandirana rugosa. Next base: position 308,604 of record BLSH010153469.1, read on the forward strand.
CCTCCACATAACATACCAGGTCCAACACTCAATACTTTCCTCCTTCACACCTTGTTACCACTGAGGAAGTTGCCAAACTCCTTTCTGAGGCCTTCTGAAGTAGAATAATGATGTATCGAACCAGGTGGGAGCAGTGATGCAGGTTTATTAACCTCCCTGGCGGTATTCCCGAGTGTGGCTCGGGGTAGAATTTCAGTACCATTAGCGGTAACCCCGAGCCACACTCGGGATTGCATCGCTGGATCCTGTAAGAGGTTGCTTACCTTGTCCCCGGGATCCCGCGATGTATTCCCGCAGTGTACGGAGGCCGGATCTTCCTCCTGATGCTCTGTGCCCTGGCTTCCATTCCCTGCGAGCGACGCGACGCAGGGGGGCGGAACCGGCGGCAAATTCAAAATGTATAAAGCACAAACACACTGATACATTGTAATCCTATAGGATTACATTACTAAATAAAATAAATTGACCTTGGTTTGCCCCCCAGTGCTTTCTCCAGTGCCCTTGCCTACAGTTTTACTGTACTTTGTGTCAGCAAACTGCAGAACGACCATGGCATCAAAAAAGCGCGCCTCCACCTCAAAAGCGGTATATGACCTGCTGGAAAACAGCGACAGCGATACAGAATCGCTTGCAGAATTGACTGATAGCGATTCGTGGGGAAGTTCATCATCAGACACAGAAAGCGATTTCAGCGATGATCCTGCGACTGTGCCCAGCGATGTGCAGACTTGGTGCTCGATTGACTGTAGTACGGAGCACGTATCGCCCCCAAGATTTCCCTTCACTGGAGCACCAGGCATCAAAGTGGATGTTGAGGATGAAAACCCTTTAGCATACCTCCAACTCTTTTTGACCGATGAGGTTATTGAAAAAATTGTTACGGAGACGAATCAGTACCAGGAGCAACAAGCTGCTATGCGTCAGAGGTTTTCAAGGAGCAGAAAGTGGGAACCCGTGACAAAAGAGGACATCTGGAAGTTTCTTGGCCTAATCATTCTGCAGGGAGTGGTGGGGAAACCCCTGCAGAAGTGGTACTGGACAACCACCAAATTACTGGCCACTCCTTTTTTTGGCACGGTAATGTCAGAGTACAAATTTTCTCTGATAATGAAATATTTGCACTTTGCAAATAATGAAGAATTTGATGAGACTTCTCATCCAGCTCCAAAACTCAAAAAGATTTGGGAGGTTTATCAAATTATTCTGAAAAATTTCCAGCAGACCTATGTACCCGACAGAGACATTAGTATTGACGGAAGTCTGATGGCCTACAAAGGAAGACTCAGCTGCATACAGTATATGGTGTCTAAGAGAGCACGATTTGGAATAAAATCATTCATGTTATGTGAATCCAGCTCTGGTTATATATGGAATTCGGTCCTATACACCGGGAAAGGAACCAAATTCAACGAACGATTCAGCAATTATGGAATGGCTACCGCTTCGGTTCTTACTTTGATTGAGCCATTGCTGAATCAGGGCTACTGTGTAACCACAGACAATTTTTATACTTCTCCAGAACTTTATGAGTTCCTTGTACACAACAAGACGGATGGTTATGGGACCGTTCGGGCTAACCGGCGTGACATGCCACCAACCTTTGGCAATAAAAAGCTCAAGGCAGGAGAAATAGTTGCCTGGCAAAAAGGCAAAATGATGGCATTGAGATGGCGCGACAAAAAAGATGTGTGCCTTATGAGTACGATTCACAACACCACTACTGTCAAGGTACATACAAAAGGTGGTAAAGATGTAATGAAACCACAAGTTGTCATGGATTACAACACAATGGGAGGTGTGGACAGATCTGACCAGGCCATGACATTCTATCCAGCGATGAGAAAACAACAAAAAAAATATTACTAAAAAATATTCAGGCATCTTCTTGAAGTGTGTTTGTGGAACGCATTCATTCTCCTAAAAAAAAAGAGTGACAAGCCGTTGTTCATGCGGACTTTGTTTGGAATGTTGCCGAACTTATATTTCTCAAGCACCAAACACCAACGACCGTAAATAGATCTGGACGTTGTGCTGCTGGCGTTGTGAACCCAGAACGCTTGACTGGTCGGCATTTTATGGACCACATTCCACCAACGGAAAAGAAGTCTGCACCCACAAGGATGTGGGTGGTTTGCTGCTCTAAGCGTGACAACACTGGAAGGAAAATGCGAAAAGAAACCCGCTACTATTGTCCCGATTGTGACGTTGGACTTTGTGCTGTACCATGTTTTAAAATTTTCCATACCCGGGACATTTACTGAAGCAATATGACTACTAATATTGCATCCTTGTTTGACCAAAAAAAATGTCAGTGTTTTTGAGTATATTATTTACTAAAATGTATTGAATAAAAAGCATTATTATTATATTATTATTTGTTATTATTTAGAAACATAGAAAAGTGACGGCAGAAAAAGACTGAGTAGTCCATCGAGTCTGCCCCTTTTTATTTATGTTTTTTATTTATTTATTTTTTTTATTTTATTTTTTTTTTTATATATTTTTTTTTTTTACATTAACCTTGTTGTTTGACTATGGATTTATGTTTATCCCAAGCATGTTTAAAGCCATTTACTGTTGACTGTCTCACAACCTCTGTTGGTAGTTTATTCCAATCATCAACCACCCTTTCAGTAAAATAATACTTTCTAAGATTAGTTTTGAACTTCCCCCAAGTTAGTTTGAGGTCATGTCCCCGTGTTCTTGATTTTGGTTTCATATTGAAAAGACTGCCCTCCTGAACCTTATTCACCCCCTTGATGTATTTAAAGGTTTCAATCATGTCTCCCCTCTCCCTTCTTTCCTCCAGACTGTACATATTAAGTTCCTGAAGTCGCTCTTGATATGTTTTATCCCCCAGACCTTTCACAATCTTTGTTACCCGTCTCTGAACTCGTTCTATTTTATCAATATCTTTTTGTAAGTGTGGTCTCCAGAATTGGACACAGTATTCTAAGTGAGGTCTCACTAAAGATCTATATAGAGGAATCAGAACCTCCTTCCTCCTGCTGGTAATCCCTCTACTGATACATCCCAGAATTCTATTTGCT
>BLSH010153469.1:312448-325894 GCA_018402905.1 Glandirana rugosa
TTGTCATTATTTAGTAAAATTATTTGTATATCCTTAAAACCCTTACTTATTCAAACAGACCAACATACTGTCCACAGTCTAAATACCAATCAATGTTATTGTATCTAGAATCGTCGGTTAGCACAACAGGGATTATACGAATGAAACTTGTACTTGGACATACAAGGGTCGACAATTGGAGGGACCGCCATATTAAAGTCTAAAAACCACGACTTTCACCATGGTAATAAAACGTACCTTTAAACCGCAAAATCTAAAATCCGAACTTTAAGAATCCTTATTGAGTCAATTTAGACAGGTTTGTTGTCAGATCATCTGTAGAGCCCATTTTTTTTGCTCCAACCTTTCAGTTAATTTTTTAGAAATTTCCCCATTTCAGCAAAATGTGTCCTTTTAAAATCTAAAACTTTTGTTTTTGTATATGATTTTTCAGTTCTTGTTTTTACCCGAGATGTCTACTAGACTGTTGTTTGGACAGATTTAACTGAGTTATTCCTAAGAATTTCAAGCCTAAAATCTAAAACGCCAAATTTCCATGCAAAATAATGGTACCACTTTCAGCACCAAAAATCTGAAATTATACCGCCAGGGAGGTTAACAGCTGGGAACATACAGGTTCATGTTCAAAGTAAGCATATTAGGGACAACACGATTGGCTGCTAAGATCTATGTTATTGTAACTAACCATAAATCTGACACCTGTCATACAACCAGACAAACTTATTCATTCCCAAAATTCCTATATGTTTATTAAAATGATTTATTACTGTTTTGTCTATAGTTTTACCCATTAAAATACATGTATAGAGACAATATGGCACCTCAGTCATGTTAAATCAAACCCTTCTTGTCTTGATAAGACTTCAGCAACTCAAGGATAACATATTTACGACTTTGGCAAAATTAACATGCAATCATCCCACTTTATGTGTTAAATGTCTTATAGTTTTTAACTATACAATCCTATATGTATGTATTCATATATTGGTTACACAAAAAGTCACTATATTATTTATATTTCATATGTGTATATACAGTTGTGCTAATAAGTTTACATACCCTGGCAGAATTTTTGATTTCTTGGCCATTTTTCAGAGAATATGAATGAGAACACAAAAACATTTCTTTCACTCATGGTTAGTGTTTGGCTGAAGCCATTTATTATCAATCAACTGTGTTTACTCTTTTTAAATCATGACAACAGATACTATCCAAATGGACCTGATCAAAAGTTTACATACCCCAGTTCTTAATACCGTGTATTGCCCCCTTTAACATCAATGACAGCTTGAAGTCTTTTGTGGTATTTGTGGTTGAGGCTCTTTATCTTCTCAAATGGTAAAGCTGCCCATTCCTCTTGGCAAAAAGCCTCCAGTTCCTGGAAATTCTTGGGCTGTCTTGCATGAACTGCACGTTTGAGATCTCCCCAGAGTGGGGACTGAGACTGGGATTGAGATGGACACTCCAGAATCTTCACTTTATCTGCTGTAGCCAATGACAGGTCGACTTGGCCTTGTGGTTTGGATAATTGTTATGTTGGAATGTCCAAGTATGTCCCATGTGCAGCTTCCTGGCTGATGAATGCAAATGTTCCTCCAGTATTTTTTTATGTGTATGCACATACTGCATTCATCTTGACATCAATTTTGACCACATGTCCTGTGCCTTTGTAGCTCACACATCCCCAAAACATCAGCGATCCACGTCCGTGTTTCACAGGCCTTGTTAACTCCTCTCCAAATGTAGAGTTTATGGTTGTGGTAAACACAATTGGTTGATAATAAATGGCTTCAGCCCTACACTAACCATGAGTGAAAGAAATGTTTTTGTGTTCTCATTCATATTCTCTGAAAAATGGCCAAGAAATCATAAATTCTGCCAGGGTATGTAAACTTATGAGCACAACTGTATATATATATATATATATATATATATACATAGACACAGTTGTGCTCATAAGTTTACATACCCTGGCAGAATTTATGATTTCTTTGCTATTTTTCATAGGATATGAATGATAACACAAAACATTTATTTCACTCATGGATAGTGTTTGGCTGAAACCATTTATTATCAATCAACTGTGTTTACTCTTTTTTAAATCATAATGACAACAGAAACTACTCAAATGACCCCAATCAAAAGTTTACATACACTGGTGATTTTGGTCTGATAACATGCACACAAGTTGACACGAAGGGGTTTGGATGGCTATTAAAGGTAGCCATCCTCACCTGTGATCTGTTTGCTTGCAATTAGTGTGTGTGTATAAAAGGTCAATGAGTTTCTGGACTCCTGACAGACCCTTGCATATTTCATCCAGTGCTGCACTGATGTTTCTGGATTCTGAGTCATGGGGAAAGCAAAAGAATTGTCAAAGGATCTGCAGGAAAAGGTAGTTGAACTGTATAAAACAGGAAAGGGATATAAAAAGATATCCAAGGAATTGAGAATGCCAATCAGCAGTGTTCAAACTCTAATCAAGAAGTGGAAAATGAGGGGTTCTGTTGAAACCATACCACAGTCAGGTAGACCAACTAAAATGTCAACGACAACTGCCAGTAAAATAGTTCTGGATGCAAAGAAAAACCCACAAATAACTTCAGGTGAAATACAGGAATGAAAACATGTGGTGTGGCTGCTTCAAGATGCACAATAAGGAGGCACTTGAACAAAGATGGGCTGCATGGTCGTGTCTCCAGAAGAAAGCCATTACTACGCAAATGCCACAAAGTATCCCACTTACAATTTGCCAAACAGCACAGAAACAAGCCTCAAACCTTCTGGCACAAAGTCATTTGGAGTGATGAGACCAAATTTGAGCTTTTTGACCACAACCATAAACGTTACATTTGGAGAGTCAACAAGGCCTGTGAAACACGGAGGTGGATCGCTGATGTTTTGGGGATGTGTGAGCTACAATGGCACCAGGAATTTGGTCAAAATTGATGGCAAGATGAATGCAGTATGTTATCAAAAAATAATGGAGGAACATTTGCATTCATCAGCCAGGAAGCTGCGTATGGGACGTACTTGGACATTCCAACAAGACAATGATCCAAAACATAAGGCTAAGTCAACCTGTCATTGGCTACAGCAGAATAAAGTAAAGGTTCTGGAGTGGCCATCTCAGTCTTGTGACCTCAATATCATTGAGCCACTCTGGGGAGATCTCAAATGTGAAGTTCATGCAAGACAGCCAAAGAATTTCCAGGAACTTGAGGCTTTTTGCCAAGATGAATGGGCAGCTTTACCATCTGAGAAGATAAAGAGCATCATCCACAAATACCACAAAAGACTTCAAGCTGTCTTTAATGTTAAAGGGGGCAATACACGGTATTAACCTCCCTGGCGGTATGATTATGTCAGATTTTTGGTGCTGAAAGCGGTACGATTATTTTGCATGAAAATTTGGCGTTTTATATTGTAGGTCTGTAATTCTTAGCAATAACTCACTTAAATCTGTCCAAACAAGAGTCTAGTAGACATCCCGGGTATGATGAAGTTTGAAAAATGAAATCATAAATTATAATATAATAAATAACTAAAAATAATTATCAAAAATAATAATATAATAGTAATAAAATGTATTCAATAATGTAATCAAACCAAAAACACAGAAATTTGCTAATTTGCAGAATTGTCGCTGTCGTCACTTTCAGTTTCTGATGATAAATTCCCCAAAAATCAGTATCACTCAATTCTGCAAATCATTCTTATTTACTATCCCTGTTTTCTAGCTGATCAAAAACCACTTTTGACGCAAAGGGACACTTTTTGGTTGCTATGGACATTCTCATGTTTCCAGGCAGGAAGAATGACATTTATAATATAAAAGTGCATGCAGGGCACTGGGCAAACCACTAGGGACAAAGGGGATGAGAAATGTTTTCATACAGTAATGTAATCTATAAGATTACAGTGTACTGTATGTGCTGTGTGTGTTTCACTTTTTGAATTTCCCGCCGGTCTCTGTCCCCGTGCGACGCGACGCTCGCAGGGAACGGAGCCCGGCACACAGGAGTCATCTGGCGGCGGACACAGCCCACAGACACGGCGGGGGACATCGCTGGATCCAGGGGACAAGGTGAGTAGCGCTGCCTGGATCCAGCAATGCAATCCCAAGTGTGGCTCGGGGTTACCGCTCTTGGTACTGAAAATCCACCCCGAGCCACACTCGGGAACACCGCCAGGGAGGTTAAAGCAGTTTTCTATGTTTATTAAAAGTCAGCAGCTACAAAAAAGTGTAGCTGCTGACTTTTAATAAAAAGACACTCGCCTGTCTCCCGTTCCAGTGTTGGGGCCGCACGGAGCCTCTGATCTCTCCCCCTCCCCTCCGTGTCGCTGTCATTCCTATTGTGGGTACCCGGCCGTGACAGCTAGTGGCGTCACGGCCGGGTATGCACTGCGCATGCTCGAGCGGCGCTGTGCGATTGGTCCTAAAGTCTTCTAGGACCTGTCCTGTGTCCCAGAAGACTTCAGGAGGGAGGGGGCAGGCGATCTTCCACTTCTGAACGAAAGGCGAACGGAACGGAAATATCCGTCAAAATCTGGTATCCGCACCCCCCTCCCCAAAAGCTCCATTTCAGTATCAGGAGCTGGGGAGGAGGTCTTAAAGAGGAAGTTCCACTTTTGGATGGAACTCCGCTTTAAGAACTCGGGTATGTAAACTTTTGATCAGGGTCATTTGGGTAGTTTCTGTTGTCATTATGATTTAAAAAGAGTAAACACAGTTGGTTGATAATAAATGGCTTCAGCCAAACACTAACCATGAGTGAAAGAAAAGTTTTTGTGTTATCATTCATATTCTCTGAAGAATGAAGATCATAAATTCTGCCAGGGTATGTAAACTTATTAGCACAATTGTGTATATATATATATATATATATATATATATTAACCACTTCCCGACCGCCAAACGTCTATAGACGTCCTTGTCTTTGAGTGGTGATATCTGAATGATGCCGGCACCTACCAGCATCATTCAGGCATCATTTTTTTCCGCCGGCGATTCCCTGCACCATAAGAATGATCATAGGGGCAGTTCAGCGAGAGCAATAATTCTAGCCCAAGACCTCCAATGTAACTCTAAAATGTAACTCTAAAAATGTGACCAGTAAAAATTTTTAAAGCATCGCCTATGGAGATTTTTAAGTGCCAAAGTTTGGCGCCATTTCCTGAGTGGGCGCAATTTTAAAGCGTGACATGTTGGGTATGTATTTACTCGGCGTAACATCATCTTTCACAATATACAAAAAAATTGGGCTAACTTTACTGTTTTGTTTTTTTTTTAATTCATGAAACTTTTTTTTTCCAAAAAAAACGTGTTTGAAAAATTGCTGCGCAAATACCGCGTGACATAAAAAGTTGCAATGACCACCATTTTATTCCCTAAGATCTCTGCTAAAAAATATATATATATATAATGTTTGGGGGTTCTCAGTAATTTTCTAGCAAAATAACGATGATTATTACATGTAGGAGAGAACTGTCAGAATTGGCCTGGTGGCGAAGTGTTTAATACATAAAAATATTAATGTTTTGTTATTCAAATGTATTTTAACAGTTTTAATTAGGACACAAGTAGACCTTTGTTGACCCTGTCGAACTTAATTAATGTACATAGCTTTCCCATATTCCACATAATCACTTTTAGGCCTCATGCACACAGGACGTTTTTGACTGTTTTTCAGCAGCTGTTTTCAGCTGCAGATGTTTTTTTTTACAGTCAATAAACCCTCCATCATGTTATCCTATGTGTTCATGCACACACAGGCTGTTCTCAACTGTTTTTAGCAGTGACGTTGTTGAGCTGTAAAAAAACCCCAAGACCAGAGGGTTCTTTTGGACGTTTTTCAGCTGTAAAAACGTTCAAACGCTCAAAAACGCCGATCCCCAACGTTTTTGGACGTTTTAGACCAATTGAAAAAAAAAACAAAAAAAACGTTGGCCCTTTAAAAACGCTAAAAAACGTCGGTAATATAAAACTGGTAAAAGCTGAAAACATCCCTGATAAGCTACTGACGTTCTTTGGACGTTTTTTTAAAGTCCTGTGTGCATGAAGTCTTAAACTAACAGTAGAAGAAGTTTTATTACTATTCTTGACAATAGTTGTTTTACTATCTTTAGAGAATGTTATCTTATCAGGCTATAGTTTAACTGATGTCAAAGTGTTTCTTTTCTAAGCAGTAGTCAAGAATTCAACTTAAAATGAGGTGTCCTATATTATAAATAGTATAATATGAGTTTCTATAAACAAATAACTTTTCTTAATATTGAACTAATAATAATATTGATGATTATTCCACTACTACTACAATAATAATAATAATATGAATAGCTTAATAATTAATGATAATAATAATAATATGAATAGCATATGCAAATCAATATGAATAATATGAAATACATTGGTTAATATGAAATTCTACTACACTACCTTGCCACCTGTCCCCTGGACCCTGTCCCTTCACAATTACTATGATCCCCTATCCTAAACTCTCATCATCAACCTCTCCCTCTCCACTGGCACCTTTCCCTCAAACATGCACTGGTTACCCCCATACTTAAAAAATCCTCACTAGACCCCACCAATTTGAATAACTTACGACCCATCTCCCTGCTTCCGTTTGCCTCCAAGCTTCTTGAACGCTTGTCCACAACCGTATGATTTGCTACCTCACTGACAATAACCCTCTCGATCCTCTACAGTCTGGCTTCTGCCCACAACATTCCAATAAAACTACTCTACTATGAACGACCTACTAACTGCTAAAACCAACAGCCATTACTACATACTTATACTCTTAGACCTTTCCCCTGCTTTTGGCACATTTGACCACCCACTGCTCCTCCCTCATCAGTAAGCTCCACACCCTTGGCCTCCAAGACTCTTTTCTTTCCTGGTTCTCCTCTTACCTATCTCAGTGCACTTTCAGTGTCACATACAACACAACCTCCTCCGCCCTCTCTCTGTTGTGGTGTCTGTCCTTGGGCCCCTCCTATTCTCTCTCCACATCTCTTCCCTGGGCCAGTGATAGCCTCCCATGTCATCCAATATACCTTGTATACCCACGATACCCAGATCTATCTCTCTACTCCCCAGCTCAACCCCCCAGTCTCCTCACGTATCACAAATTTACTGAGCGATATATCAGTATGGATGTCACACCATTTCCTCAAACTCAATCTTTCTAAAACCGTGCTTGTAATATTTCCTCATCCCTGGCCCCCCCCCCCCATGACTTTACCATTGAGATCAACCGCACAACCATTGGTCCCCCCACACATGCCAGGGTGCTAGGTGTAACCCTAGACCAGGGCTCGACAAACCCCAGGCACCAGGTCGCATTGGCACCTAGATTTAGCGACCTGGTGATCTGGGGCAGTCCTGCAGGAGGTGTCCTGTAACCGTGCGGCACCCCCCACACGCGCGGGTGCGCGAAGTGGCCGTACCGGCCGGTAATTGAGGCCCCGGCTCTGTTTGCGGCCTTCTGGAGCTATGCATTAGGTTGGGGAACTGCCACCCTCTTGTGGTGGCAGTGACAAACAGCCACTGAGGGCGCGCTGAGTGTTTCCTTGCATTTCTTTGCAGGCTTCACCTGGGGCCCTTTGATTAATAGTGAGTGGACAGGGAGTGTGGGGCACTTAAAGCCCCACAAAAAAGATGATGTAAATAGATGTACAGTTTTATTTTTTTTTTTTTTAATTGACATTAATTTATTGATTATTCATTCTCCCCCTGCCATGCCACAGGCACACATCCGAAGGCCCCACTCACACAGGCATTCTGTTCAGGTCCGCCTGTCAGTTTTTCAGGCGGACCTGAATGGACGTTCCATGCAGCCCTATGGAGCGGCAGGTGTCAGTGGTAACATGTCCGCTGACATCCGCCGCTCTCCAATCCTGTCCGTGAAATCTAGATGGATGGAAACCCTATTTTCCATCCGTCTGGAGAATCGGATCTGATGAAAAAAAACGGACAGGCAGTCTGTTTTCATCTGATCTCCATAGAGGAAAGCGGGCTCTTGACAGATCTGTCTCCGCTCAGTGAGCAGACAGAGCTGTCATCCGCCTGCTCAGCGGGGATCAGCGAAGCGATCCCTGCTGAGCAGAGCAGAGTCCGCAAATGCACAGCCCCGTGTGAAAGGGGCCTATGGAGTGGCAGATGTCAGCGGACACCCACCGCCATCCGATCCTGTCCACCAAAAACAGACAGATGGTGGTTCTATTTTCCATCCGTCTAGTGGGTCGGATGGAAACGGACAGGCGGTTCGTTTCCATCTGATTGCACCATCACTGGATCTAAATCTGGAATAAAGCTTTATTGTTAGTTAAAAAAACTGGCTCCTAACTTTTTTAGCTGGCTCCTAGATTCCAAGCAAATTTGTCAAGCCTTGCCCTAGATTTGACTTCTCCTTCAGGCCCCGCATCCAATCATTGGCTAAATCTTGCCACCTTACCTTCCGCAATATTTCCAGAGTTCACCCCTTCCTGACTAACAATACCAAAAAACAACCTATTCACTCCTTGGTTATATCACTACTATGACTACTGCAACTCCCTCCTCACTGGCCTATCATTACACGGGCTATCCCCTCTTTAGTCTATTATGAATGCTGCTGTTAGACTTATACACCTTACTAGCCAATCCACCAAACTCTACGAGCAGATTCCCTTATTTCTTCTGTATTGAACCGTGTTGTAATTGTATTGTTCCCTGTTATATTGTAAAGCGCTGCACAAACTGTTGGCGCTATATAAATCCTGTATAATAATAGTAATAATAGTAGTTCTAGGTGTAATAGCATAAAAGAGAAACAATAGAAGGGACCATGGGTAGTCAGGAAATAGATGAAGGAAAGGGCATTGATTGCTTGAAGTGAATTAGGTGGAAGAAAGGTATGGTACCTCCCAAGAACACTGGGTTGCCATTGATCAAGGCTGCCCAGAGATGGACCGAAATTTGGCAGGTTCAGCGGAGAAATTGCTGAATTTCAATCCATCTGTGGCCATTCCCGCTTGAAAAAAGTCAGTTTAACAATCAAATTTTGTTAAAGGGATGGTTGGAAAATTTTTCTCAATCAGCTGACTGCAGCCAGTTGGATCAGTGTATTCTGAAGAGTCTCGCTAACAGAGTACAATGGCACAGCAGGGAGGTTTCCTCCATTTACCTTGAATGTGTGGCTGGGGAAATTGGTTCATATTTTTTCAATCAACCCTCTGTCTCATCAAAAAAGAATGAGACACACTAACACAATACTCCCACCCCCGTCGTCTGGGGAGCAAAGTTTATGCACATTTATGATCCTTGTAGAAAAAGATCTGAGAGATGTAAACTGGTTTTCTTTTGCATGGACAATTTGTTGCCTGAAGAGAAAAAATGCATTAAATGAGCTGAGACAATCGAATGATGTTGTCTTTGGATCTAGTGACTAAGGTAGGAATGTTGTCTTGAGGCAGGAAGATCAGTATAGATAAGAATTACTAGACTAGACTATTGGGAAACTCCAGAAATTATGAAAGAATGAAGCGTAATCCTTTTCCTACGATGGTGGAAGGTGTATTATTGGAAAGGGAACTAAAGTTCCTCATGGTAAAAGAGTAAGTACACCACTCCAACTTTTTATATCATATACATAATATACAGGAACCAGTTGGATCTACCAGGATTTTCCATAGTTTTGGGGATGTACAGACCTTTAAAGAGTAAGTATCTGTATTTGAAGTTGCGGCCTATCATCTATTGCTCAAATTTTGGAAACAAGCATTAGAAAGATTGCAGTATGTTGAAACTGAAGGGGATTTCATCCTTGTGGGACTAGATATCCTTGTATACGGCCATCCCATGTAGGGTGAGATTGGATGCCTACAAGCACATGGTGAAGAAGTAATACAATAGGATTTAGAAGAACATAATGATTATAGTCAAGATGATTGAATTTGTATTGAGAAATAATTATTTTTTGTTTGATAATAAAATTTTGACTTGGCAGTGATGGCGGCATGTGCACTAGTTTATGGATGTACCCATTCGGGATGGCTGGAGAAGAAGGTGTTGTTACATTTGGAGACATTCAATGCACATGTAACCCTTTGACTGAGGTATGTGGATGACATGCTGGTGACGTGGAGGTGCATGTTTCCAGTTGAAAAAAAATAGGAGAAATACAGTATTTATCCCACTTACAGTTGGAGAGCGGATACGCATCTTTGATCTGGAGATCTGGGAAACATCGGCGGCTGTGGGAAGCAGACCCGGACTGGGACAAACAATAGGCATGGGCATTTTAGACTGAACAGCCTATTTTTTTAAAACCAAATTACAAATAATGACAACTACCGCTTTCTTGATGTCTTTTAGTTATATTAAGCCTGCTTCACTCCATTGGTGTCAGTAGAAGTTTATTTTTGTTATTTTATTTTTTTTTATTATTTTTTAATATTTAATTTATTTTTTTTTTTTATTTTTTTTACCACTCAGTAAGCTTTTCCAAGAGGTTTTTATCTTTTCTTTTTTTTTTTTTCAGCTTGAAATTCAAACCTTCTCTTGATTTGTCACATCATAGTGGTAATTTCTTGACCCCTAAGCTTCTATATCCCTTCCGTCTTTTCTTGCTTTTTCTATATATAAATTTTTTTTTTTTTTTTTTTTTTATTATTCGCCTTTTTTCATATATCTATTTTTATCCATTCCTAGTCATCTTTCAATAAATTGATCAATCGAGAATCGAAAATATTTAATTTATTTACATTTTTTTACAATTTTATTTTTTATTATTTATTTTGGACCCTTTATTTTGGGTGCTTTGGTGAAATATCAGGGGTCCAAACAGACCTCTGATGTGTCACCTTTGACACAGGGAAAAGAGATTGAGGACACAGCCCTCACTCTCCACCTCTGGAGCCTCAGCAGCACTGAATGAATGAACAGCAATAACTCTGTACAGAGGGGCCAGAAGAGATCAAAGCGGGGCTGGGAGAGAGAACAGCGGGGCCAGGAGAGAGGACAGCGGGACCAGGAGAAAGGACAATGGGACCGGGAGAGAGGAAACAGCAGGGCCAAGAGATCACAGCAGGGCAGCAGGACCTGGATAGGAGGGGCGGTATATAGTATAGAGAAAGCAATACCCTCCATTTCCCTCCCGCAGCCACTGAATGCCTGCAGGGAAGAAGAGGAGGAGTAGTCATCATTCAGCATCTCCAGGGGATCAGTTTCTGTACATACCGCTGTGTCTTTAGGACATGCCGTGGCTGCATCCAAGGCAGCAATGCACCCTAGGCGGCTGCCTAGTTGTAATGCTGGCCCTGACTGACCCATATAGATTTTTTTTTTGCGCACTTTTTTTTACCATCCTTTGTTACAGCATGTAAAGGAGCAGCAAAGGAACACTGAAAGTGAAAGCTTTTTGCACTTTGTCTGGTCAGGTAAGCCTGCGCAGCTTCGGAGGCCCATTCTTTCCTTACCCAAGGCACAAGGAGGTGTGGGATTTTGCAACCCCTTGAAGTACCATGAAGCCACCCACCTGGCGAGGGTGGTTGATTGGTGCACAACACATGGCAAGAAGCTATGGGTACACTTAGAAAAGGCAATCATGAACCCCCCTGGAGGGATTACCCTGGCACCGGGAAAAGAAGCTTCCTCTCATCATTAAATACCATCCACTAGTGGGAGCCACTATACGGAACGTCCAGCAGGCGTTTAAACATACTAATACATCCCCACATCCAAGCCCCATGACACCTATTTTGTGATCATACGACTTTCAACCAAGCATTAGGGACCTGCGTTTCTCGGCATTGCAACTGCAGGGGTCGTCACAACTCCTTAATTTTTCCACTAATCATTGCCTCATGTCAGCCCATGATCTAGACTTTACCTTCTCACAAGACTTGGACTTCTTCCATCACATTCAGTTAAGCACCTAACATTCAGTTAAGCGTTCACTACCTACTGAGTTTCGCTCCGTATGGGAACCCTCCTCTTTGGAGCAAGCTTGTTTAATAGGAGAAACCATCCGTCACTCGTCATATTTCTATGCTACCTTAATCACTCAGTAGTTTTCTTTCCTACAAAATGGGAAAGAGACTTGAACACAACTTTTTCTCCTAAACAGAAAGAAAGAAAACTACTATTTGCCCACAAGACCTCCCTTGCCAGCAAATTTTAGGGGGGGGATATAAACTCCTCACACGTTGGTACCAGACGCCTGTGACACTACACTGGATGTTTCCCTAAGTTTCCAGTTCCTGTTGCAGAAGTATGGAATCCAAGAGGACCGTTTCATATTTTTTGGGAATGTCCCAAATTGAAAGAGTTCTGGACCATGATGGAGCAGACGATTAAGATGTTCTCGGGGGTATATTGGGGGAAATCCAGCAGCTTTTCTGCTGCATGACACACCACTTTCTAATAAGCTATATATAAAAAAATGGCTTGCCCAGATTTCTGGGATCCAGCAAATGGAGAACCTAACTATGATACTAAAAGAAGAAGATGAGAAATATTGGATAATCTGGACTCCTTACTCCTATAAAGATCAAACACCTCTTGTCTCCCAACAGCAATAAAGTGGGACATCTTGTCTCTGGCGAACACCTCATTGTAGAGGTGTGTGGCCCAGTGGGTTGGGAGGGACTTTCTACTCTTCCTTTCCCACCCCTCTCCTTCCCCTTTCCCTTTTCATTTTCTCTAACTGACTTGGGGTTCAACACTTTCCCACTTATACACGTGCATATACCCAAAAAGCAACGAAGATCAGATTGACCTGGTATGTAGATGAGATAGGGAGATACACTGTATGGCCATCTACTTGGTGTTCAATGGGCCCACAGATCCTTATCATACTTACACTTATTTGTTGAGTCATGTAGTGCCCCGTTTATTGTATTTTCTGTTGTGAATATACGTATTTGACTCTTGCAATGTCATGCTGATTCTTTCCAAATAAAGAATTAAAAAAAAAAAAAAAAGAAAGTGAAGGCTTTTTAGGTTTAGCACACAGTTATACCTCCAGGATTGATATGCTGTTTAACATGAAGTTCTCCTCTTCCCATCCCTCCCCACAATCATCTGGGACATGCCACAAGTTTCAGAAGACTGTGGGATCCAGGGCCGGTGCAAGGATTTCTGACACCCTAGGCGAAACAGCATTTTGGCGCCCCCTTAGCTCCGCCCTGACTCCACCCCCTTTGCCCTGCCCGTGTAACACGTGTGACCTACCTGACCATTACAGTGACCTACCTGACCATTGCACTGACCTACCTGACCATTGCACTGACCTACCTAACACATACACTGACCTACCTGACCATTGCACTGACCTACCTGACCATTGCACTGACCTACCTAACACATACACTGACCTACCTAACACATACACTGACCTACCTGACCATTGCACTGACCTACCTGACCATTGCACTGACCTACCTGACCATTGCACT
>BLSH010153469.1:340899-354886 GCA_018402905.1 Glandirana rugosa
AAGTAAACGTCAAGTCGACTCCAACGTCTCTTTCCATTTCCTCTGAGACACAGGAGTCAGGAAAAGGGACATAGTTTTTTATCTGTAGTCCCCAGAGAAATCTGGTGACTAAAAAGTGGTTTCGCGGGGGGGAGGGGGCGGTTTTTTTCATTTTTATAGTTTTTGTCGTAATGCGCTTTGGTGAAAAATCAGTGGTTTAAAGAGACGCCTGATGTCTATTTTTTGAGACAGGGAAAAGGACTGAGGACACAGAGTCTCCTTTACCTTTCTCTGCAACCTCAGCTGAACTGCAAATGAATGAACAGTAGGATCCTGTTCCTTTGCAAGCATAGTAAGATTCCGTGATGAATGAACACAGTAATGATTGGCACCGGTTGCTCACTTTCATCATTCTGTCTGAACATGGCACTGATCTCCTGCCCTAGTAGCAACTGCAGCCTGTGGGGGAAGGGGAGGAGAGAAAAACAGTCAGCAGTGCTGCAGGGAGGGGGTGCCCTGAGGGGCAGTATAGTACAGGGGAGGTTGGTGGGGGTGTCTATTTTCAGAGCTAATTCCACCTGTAACCTTCCTGCAGCACCCGAAGCCAGCGGAAGAAGAGAGCAGGAGATGCCAGCAGCTGCAAGTGAGCCACAGGAAATCCCTGTTGCAGGGGTTGGGGGCATCAATGGCAGTGATGCAGGGGATCGGTTGATTACTCCTTGTGTGCACTGTGTGACAGAGTACAGTGGGCCCCACTTACCCCAGGGCATTTTCACTTAAATTGCATTAGAATGGTTGATATGCCACTGTTTGGCCAAGTAACTATGTTCAGTATAAGTATCAGAGTCAAACTAATGTACAATTTCCTGTGTCCCATTACTCCTACGACCAAAACAAAAAGGCCAGTTTCAAGAAACCAAAACCAAGTACTATAGTTAGAATACATCTCTCTGCAACAAACTGTTGTAAAATATTTAAATAGTGAAATAAACAGTCCTTACTTTTCTTTAAAGTCCTTGGCAAAGCTTTCAAAGGCTCGACTCTTAGTGGACCCAGAAGTAGACTTTTCCCATTTAGTTTCTTCCACCTCAATTCCTTCTATTTTCTCTTTTTGTTTGTCACTGATGACATCATCACCCTTTTCAGGTTTCTTTAGAAGCTTTAATCAGAAATATATTATTGTAAAAAAAATCAGCATCAACAGGGCTCATTTAGGTGCGTTCATAATATGATCTGTTAAAGGAATCATTGTGCTAGAAACCATATAGAATGTTTATTCATATTTTCTGGGTTAGGGTGTAGAGAGACAACATGTTCTACTCTTCATCAGCAGGCATTCCTAGAACACAGTTCTTGGTTTTCCATGTTGAAATCCTTTAACTTCATTTCAGAACAGTAGTTTAAGGCTTCATGCACACTGTGCTCCTTTGAATAACTTTTCTCCCAACAGGAGAAAAGCAGCTTAAAAAACTTGGTAAAAGCCATGTTTTTTACAAGCATTTCTGTGCGTCTGCACAGGTTTTTTGCCGTTAATGCATTCTATTGTCCAGAATATTAATTTATTTTGGCCATTAGAATGCAATAATGCACAAACATGCATGGACACATAGGCTAATATTGCGGGGTGTTAAGAGGTAGAAAAAAAAAACGTCAAACGCCTGTAAGACAGGTGTTTTTAAGCTGTAAGGCTGCATTCCTTGTTTGTTGTGTAGTCACTATTTTGGTACCATACCAGCGCTGCAGCCGCCATGGGGCCACGGCTGGGTGTCTGGTCATGTACCTTTAAGGAGGGTTGGGCTCCTCCAGTCACCTGTCCTTCATCTATCCATTCAATTGTTTGTGTGCTTCCACTGTGAAGCCTCTTATACAGAGTTAGGTCTGCAGTATACAGGGAGCCTTGTCGTGGCCTGCAGCTTACACATACACTTGCAAATGTGTGTAACCAATCCCCTGTCTTTTAAACGCTGGACTGTTAGACAGGTAAATTTGGCTTGGTGGCAGACTGGTCCGCAGGTTGAGCTTGGAACTTTTTTTGTTTTTTGCTTTTGTCTGCATTCACACCTGAGCATATCGTTTTCAGGCAGAAATTCGCACATTTTTTTACCACGATTTTGTACAGGTCAAAAGGTCACCAATGTAAAAAGCAGAGAAACACCTGTAATCTGCCTAAAAAAAAGCTCCAGAACTTTTTTGAGCTTCAGGCGTTTTGGAGTGGAGATGTGAACCATCTCCATAAAGAATAATTGATTTTTTCCCCTCCAGTGTTTTGTAGCTTCAGGCTTCAAGCTACAAAACGCTCAGGTGTGAATGGGGCCTCATATGCATGAGGCCTTATAGTGTTTGTATTGTTATGTTCACCTTGATCCTAATTTCTTTTTCACACAGCTTCTTTTGCTTGTCTGCCTCCTTTCTTTTACGCCTTTCCTCTTCTCTCCTTTTTCTCTTTTCTTCTTCCCTTAATCGCTTTTTTTCCAACTCACGTCTCCTTCTTTCTTCCCTTTTTTCTTCTCTCATCCTCTAAAACACAATTTAAATCAACTATTACTGTTAAGTCTAAAAAAAAAAAAAAAATCTTGATTTAGCAGTCATGCTTAAGGTCTGGCTCACCTGTTTTTCCAACTTTCGATTTTTAATATACTCAAGAAGTGGAGTTGTTCTTCTTGCTGTAAATCAGATTGGTGTTGGTAAAACATATGACAATATATATAATTATAAATTCACATATATCTAGTTTTACTAAGTCATGACAGTGCTTTCCAAGGTATGCAAGATGTACCATATTTTACAATTAAGTAATCACAATAGAGCTCAGGATTTATGTGACGGATCATTATGTGACAAGTATATGCTCATTCTAGTATCAGTTACCAGTTGCAGGTAGGAGCGAATCACAAACCTTTGCAGATCACAGGCAATAATAAACAATAATTTAAGGGAAAGGACAACCCAGCCCCCCTTATATAAAAAGTGAGCTCTAGGAAGCTATATTGTCAGTGTGTGTTGCTGCTGCTAGCTAGAGCTGACAATTTTATGTAAAGAGAGATTTTTTTTTTCATTTTACATCTTTTATGAATGAAACAGGATTTCTGAATGGGGAGCGGAGCTGTCAATTATCCACCCATCCTCCATTCAGAGATCCTGTTTCATTTATAGAAGTTGTATTACAGCTTCACTGAATGGAGCAGGTGGGTGGAAAGAAGAGGCATGGTTGTGCTCTCTTGATAAGAGCCTGTTACAGCCCCTTAGGTGTATTAACCAGTCGTGCTAGAAGATTATGTTGACAGCGGTGGACGTATAGGTAGGGACAGAGGAAGATTTGGACTGAAAGAAGAGGAATCCTACTGACTACAATTTATGTTCCTTGAGCTGATTTTTCTTTTTTTAATTTTAGCTACACTTAATCTTTAAATAGCTGTTCATAATCCTTTTTAACCTCCCTGGCGGTATGATTAGTTCAGATTTTTGGTGCTGAAAGCGGTACGATTATTTTGCATGAAAATTTGGCGTTTTATATTGTAGGCCTGTAATTCTTAGGAATAACTCACTTAAATCTGTCCAAACAAGAGTCTAGTAGACATCCCGGGTATGATAAAGTTTGAAAAATGAAATCATAAATTATAATATAATAAATAACTAAAAATAATTATCAGAAATAATAACGTAATAGTAATAAAATGTATTCAATAATGTAATCAAACCAAAAACACGGAAATTTGCTCAGCTGCAGAATTGTCGCTGTCGTCACTTTCAGTTTCTGATGATAAATTTCCCCAAAAATCAGTATCACTCAATTCTGCAAATGATTCTTATTTACTATCGGTGTTTTCTAGCCGATTAAAAACCACTTTTGACGTAAAGGGACACTTTTTGGTTGCTATGGACATTCTCATGTTTCCAGGCAGAAAGAATGACATAAATAATATAAAAGTGCATGCAGGGCTCTGGGTAAACCACTAGGGACAAAGGGGATGTGAAACGTTTTCATACAGTAATGTAATCTATAAGATTACAATGTACTGTATGTGCTGTGTGTGTTTCACTTTTTGAATTTCCCGCCGGTCTCCGTCCACGTGCGACGCAACGCTCGCAGGGAACGGAGCCCGGCACACAGGAGTCATCTGGCGGCGGCCACAGCCCGCAGACACGGCGGGGGACATCGCTGGATCCAGGGGACAAGGTAAGTAACGTTGCCTGGATCCAGCCATGCAATCCCGAGTGTGGCTCGGGGTTACCGCTAATGGTACTGAAATTCCACCCCGAGCTACACTCGGGATTACTGCCAGGGAGGTTAACAAACACAACACAGCTAACTATAATGGTAGATCATACTGTACACATTCAGAACAGACCAATAAGTTCCTTTGTCTTTGCTTCAATTTCTCCCAGAAGGGTCTCTGGGTTTGCACAGATTTTTTCCTCATCTGCACAATAATTTTCCAAAAACTTCTTGTACTCTAGGTCTACAAAAGAAAGAAAGCAGTGAAACATATAAATACCAAATTAATTATGTTAATGATATAAAACATTAAGCCCATAAAAACACTGACACTTTGTTTTAAAGTCAGTACATAAATAATCAGTTCATCCTACGTGATATTTTAGTTATAGGTAAAGCCAGGTGGGCTTCTGGGATCTTATATATCCTTAATCTGCTTCCATTGATATCTACCTGCCATAACTTCCTGTCCAACTCAGTTTTTCTACCCACCTGTGTATCGTATATTGCTTTCTCTATATTATAAAATGAATAAAAGATCCAACAGGTGTGCAGACTTAAAGCGGACCTTAAGTCATTTTTTTTGACTTTCCATCTATTAAATCTTCTGCCCTTGTTGTTTTAACTTTGGATAGCAAAACATTTTTTCCAGTAAATACCCTATACAGCTCACTTCCTGTTTCTTGTCTGGGCATTAGCCTAGGCTTATGACATCATGCACAGCTCTCTCTCACTCTCATAAGAGTTTGCCAGGAAAGGAGGGGGGGGGTGAGTCATAAGAGGGCCAATGAAGGCTGCAGAGCTGGAGGTGTGCCTCTGTGTGTCTGTGTAAATCCAGAAAGCACAGAATCTCAGTATAATGTATATACAGTATCTCACAAAAGTGAGTACACCCCCCCCCCCACACATTTTTGTAAATATTTTATTGTATCTTTTCATGTGACAATACTGAAGAAATGACACTTTGCCACAATGTAAAGTAGTGAGTTTACAGCTTGTATAACAGTGTAAATTTGCTGTCCCCTCAAAATAACCCCACACACAGCCATTAATGTCTAAACCGCTGGCAACAAAAGTGAGTACACCCCTAAGTGAAATTGTCCAAATTGGGCCCAAAGTGTCAATATTTTGTGTGACCACCATTATTTTCCGACGCAGTCTTAGCCCTCTTGGGCATGGAGTTCACCAGCTTCACAGGTTGCCACTGGAGTCCTCTTCTACTCCTCCATGATGACATCACGGAGCTGGTGGATGTTAGAGATCTTGCGCTCCTCCACCTTCCATTTGAGGATGCCCCACAGATGCGCAATAGGGTTTAGGTCCGGAGACATGCTTGGCCAGTCCATCACTATTTACCCTCAGCTTCTTTAGCAATCCAGTGGTAGTCTTAAAGGTGTGTTTGGGGTCATTATCATGTTGGAATACTGCCCTGCAATCCAGTCTCCGATGGAATGGGATCATGCTCTGCTTCAGTATGTCACAGTACATGTATGCATTCATGGTTCCCTCAATGAACTGTAGCTCCCCAGTGCCGGCAGCACTCATACAGCCCCAGACCAGTTGCCGCCACACACGCTTGACACCATCTGAACCAAATAAGTTTATCTTGGTCTCATCAGACCACAGGACATGGTTCCAATAATCCATGTCCTTAGTCTGCTTGTCTTCAGCAAACTGTTTGCGGGCTTTCTTGTGCAGCCATGCAGACCAATTTGATGCAGTGTGTGGCATATGGTCTGAGCACTGACAGGCTGACCCCCCCAACCCTTCAACCTCTGCAGCAATGTTGGCAGCACTCATACGTCTATATCCCAAAGACAACCCCTGGATATGATGCTGAGCATGTGCACTCAACTACCTTGGTCAACCATGGCGAGGCCTATTCTGAGTGGAACCTGTCCTGTTAAACTGCTGTATGGTCTTGCCCACCATGCTGCAGCTCAGTTTCAGGGTCTTGGCAATCTTCTTATAGCTTAGGCCATCTTTATGTAGAGGAACAATTCTATTTTTTAAGATCCCCAGAGAGTTCTTTGCCATGAGGTGCCATCTTGAACTTCCAGTGACCAGTATGAGAGAGTAAGAGCGATAACACCACCAAATTTAACACACCTGCTCACCATTCACACCTGAGACCTTGTAACACTTACATGTCACATGATATCGGGGAGGGAAAATGGCTAATTGGGCCCAATTTAGACATTTTCACTTAGGGGTGTACTCACTTTTGTTGCCAGTGGTTTAGACATGAATGGCTGTGTGTTGAGTTATTTTGAGGGGACAGCAAATTTACAGTTATACAGCTGTACACTCACTACTTTACATTGCAGCAAATTGTCATTTCTTCAGTGTTGTCACATGAAAAGATATAATAAAATATTTACAAAAATGTGAGGGGTGTACGAATTGGCTATTCCCTTTGTTTGTTTTCTCTTAGATCTAGTTTGATCAAGGAGGGACCTCCTGTCTTTGTTACTTACTATGGATCTGGCCCTTTCTATATTATTATCCTCATGCGCAGTCTTGAGGAGATAATCTTGCACTCTTGATCATAGCCCAATTGTGTAGAACAATTGCGTTTGGCCCTAGTAAATGCTCCAATAGGAATAGCGCGAACTGTGTGAGTTGGATGGCAGCTTGTAGCCAGGAGCAGGGGATAACAAAAAACTGTTACAGTGATGAATGTGTTGGCAAAAGATCAGGTGAACACATAAATCATATTATAGCAATTCATCACTGTAACAGTTTTTGTAAGAATTTCTATTAGCTGCTATTCTTTTACTGCTATTTATGGATTGCCATTATATGATCCCTAGGTGTGTGGATGCCATTCACATGGCGATCTTTGGCCATCTGTCGGCTCCAGTTTTTAATTCTGATTCTCACATACTTGTCTATTATTCACCTTTTACTTTATACTTTTATATTCTTTCTATTGTTATTTTTCAATTTTTCCTTTTTCCCTTAGGGGGATGTTATTGGTGTTGATGCTTCTAGCCAGGATTTGTTGAATACCATAACCTAAGTGGGAAAGGAGAACCATGTGTTTTGAATTGCACCCTGATTATATGACCACACATGAGTATTTATGTAAGTGAGTTTATTTGGAATGTTGTGCTGTGAACAAGGCAGTTGTTGCCGAAACATGTAAGCCTATTGCTGTATATGGACGAAATGGAATAAAAGAGAATTTGAATACTGCAGTTCCAGTGTGCCGGCTTTCTTTTGCATTGGTATGGACAAATATATCCAGAGTTGCATTGTGGGAAAAGGGACAAAAAGGTCCCCAAACATGGAAGTACAGGGTATTTCTCTTTGTTTCAGCTGAGCAAACAGAGTGGCATGGTAACAAAGGGAAGGTGATTATATGGTGAAAGGGGGTGGCATTGAAGTGAGTATGCTCCTTTGCCCTCCATGGGCAAAGTAAAGGCTCATGTTAAAGCTATCCATTGACAAGAGATAATCACTGGTTTCAGCCAGCTGCATCTGCAGCACTGCTTTCTCCTTAACCCATTAAAAAACATGAAGGTTCGTCCAAACAAAACATTTATATTTAAGAGTGCTCTGCAGGATGGGAAAGCCCTAAGATAGTAAAATAGTGGTCAATTGCTGCATGAACATCTGACTAACTTCTGAAACCTATAGGTAAATGCTTTTCCAAGGACTCACAGAAATGCACACTACTGTATATATCAAAAACATTATTTTTGTACTTACCAGGAATTTTTAGACTGTTGGGTTATTCTGCCACGTTTACAGGAGAAATGGGCACCAGAAACAAAAAAGCCATTGGCTAGCACAGAATAACCCCACCCTCAACCATCATGCCTCAGGTTTGTAGCAAAGTAATACCAATAGCATTGAGATGTACTATAATACTAAAGGGAATGAGAAGGTCTGTAACAGGGCTCTGGCTAATACCATACTCACTAAAGAATACATAGTGAATATAAATAAAGCTGTAAGAGTTGCCACTAGTCACTGAGAGCAAAGGGATGAGTACTGGGAAATCTGTGTCAGGGCAGGTGAAGCTGCAGGGAAGAACTGCACACAAGGATCAATGACAGCATTTGTATATTAACCAGGAAAGACTTTAAATCTAAACTCCCCAATCATCTTTCGCTGTAGGGGATAACAGATAGAAATGTGCAGCAGTGTTCAGCGGAAGGAGGGATCTCTATAAGCACAAAGAGAAAAAGAACTGTCTGTAATATACCTACTAAACCAATAAATGAGCAGCAACAATGCTATGTTGAATTGCTGTTTAAAGTGATTGTAAAGTCTTGTTTTTAAAAAAAAACAAAAAACAAACAAACATGTTATACTTACCTCCTCTGTGCAGTTGGTTTTGCACAGAGCAGCCTGGATCCTCCTCTTCTCGGGTCCCTCTTCGCTGCTCCTGGCCCCTCCCTCTGGTGAGTGCCTCCTCAGCCAGCAGTTTCCCATGGGGGCACCCAAACCGAGTCAGAGCTCCATGTATCCATTCAGACACAGAGCCGGCCCCGCCCCTCTCCCCTGATTGGCTGACTGACTTTGATTGACAGCCATGGGAACCAATGGCGCCGCTGTTGTATCTCGGCCAATAAGGAGGAGTGTCTCGGACGGCTTAGACACTCGTGGACATCACTGGAGAGAGGTGGGGCTCAGGTAAGTAATTAGGGGGACGCTGGGGGGGCTGCTACACACAGAAGGTTTTTTATCTTAATGCATAGAATGCTTTAACATCCCTGGGGGTATGATTATATCAGATTTTTGCGTCTCAAAGCGTTACATTGTTTCGCATAGAAATTTGGCGTCTTATATTGTAGGCCTGTAATTCTTAAGAATAACTCACTTAAATCTGTCAAAACAAGAGTCTAGTAGACATCCCGGGTATGATAAAGTTTGAAGCACGAAATCATAAATTATAATATAATAAATAACTATAAATAATTATCAAAAATAATAATATAGTAATAATAATAAAATGTATTCAATAATGTAATCAAATCAAAAACACTGAAATTTCCTCAGTTGCAGAATTGTCTCTGTCATCACTTTCAGTGTCTGATGAAGAATTTCCCCACGAATCATTATCGCTCAATTCTGCAAATTAGTCTTATTCGCTCTGTTCTAGCTGGTCAAAAAACGCTTTTGACATAAAGGGACATTTTTTGATGCCATGCTCATTCTCAAGTTTCCAGGCAGAAAGAATGGCACATATAATATAAAAGTGCATGCAGGGCACTGGACAAAGCACTAGGGACAACAAGGATGTGAAATGATTTGATACAGTAATTTAATTTTACAGATTACAGTGTACTGTATAGGTTATGTGTGTTTCACTTTTTGAATTTGCTGCCGGGCTCCGCCTTCATAAGACATGACGCTCGCAGGGAATGGAGCCAGGCACACAGTACATCAGGCGGAGGGCACAGCCCGCGGACACAGTGAAAGGACATTGCAAGATCCTGGGGACAAGGTAAGTAACTTTGCCTGCGATGCAATCCCAAGTGTGGCTCGGGATACCGCTTTTGGTAGCGAAAATTCACCCCGAGCCACACTCGGGAATACCGCTAAGGAGGTTAAGATAAAAAACCTTCTGACTTTACAACTCTTTTACCCACTTGCCGACCAGCCACAGTATATACACTGTGGCAGGTCGGCTCTCCTGTGCAAACCACTGTACCCGTACAGCGGTCCGAAACTGTGAGACTCGATGTCCGCCGACCACCCACGATCGCGGTACAGAGAGGCAGAACGGGGATCTGCCTATGTAAACAAGGCGGATCCCCCTTCTGACAGGAGTCAACTCAGAGATCTGCTGTTCCTAGTGATGAGGAACAGCGATCTCTTTGTTGTCCCAGGCAGCCCAGCCCCCACATAGTTAGAACGCACCCAGGGAACACAGTTAACCCCTTGATCGCCCCCTAGTGTTAACACCTTCCCTGCCAGTGTCATTTAGGGCTCATGCACACTGTAGCTGATAAACAACCGTTTTTGGTTGTTTGGGCATTTTTTTTAACAGCCCAAAAATGGCCCTTTATGTTATCTTATGTGTCCATGCACACATTGTCGTTTAACAGCAGTGGCGTTTTTGGGCTGTTATCTGAACGCCCTGAATTGGCGTTCAAAAGTCGTTCTTCTGACCACAAAAAAACGCTGGATGCCGATAAATGCTCCTAAATGCCGGTAAATTGGACGTTTATGAGCGTCCAGTGTTTTTGTAGTCAATGGAAGCTAATGAAGTAGAAAAAAAAAACGCTCAAAAACGCAGACGCCGATAAACACTGCTTACAAAACGCTGCAAAAGAACTTTTTCTAAGCAGCGTCTCCTGCCCTACGCTCAGAAAGCCCAGAGAGCATCCAGTGTACATGGAGCCTTATACACGGATCAGTGCATTTTTATAGCACTGATCATCACTGGTCACCAAAAAGTGTCACTTGGGGTCACATTTGTCCACCGCAATGTAGCAGTCCTGCTAAAAATCGCAGATGACTGCCATTACCAGTAAAAACATAAAAAAAAAATAAAGGTCCATAAATCTATCCCCTATTTTGTAGACGCTATAACTATAACTATATTTTGTAGATGAAAGAAAGGACATCAAGTTTGTTCGGGTACAGCGTCGCACGATGGCTCAATTGTTAGTTAAAGCGACGCAGTGCCGTATCGCAAAAAATGGTGGTTAAACCAGGTAGCTCCTCCCAGAGGTTTGTTGTGAGTGGTTATCCTGTGTTGACCAACAGCTTTTTTGTTGCCAGTGTCCATTTCTCCTATAGGTGGCAGTATAATCCAACAGTCTAAGAATTCCTGTGTCCCTCAATAAACAATAAAACAAATATTTCAAATTATTAGTAGATTTTATGATCTACTTATCTATATTAGCTCTGAATTAATGTTTTCAGCAAAAATGTAAGGCATAATTACAAAACACACAATGAAACAAAACAAGCAGAAGAGCCAGTTTGCAAAGCTGGCATTAGAAAAGTATGGTGCTTGTTATTGGAAATCTATAAAAAGTAGCTGTTTATATGTAAACAAACTGAACCACTTTTATAATAGTACTTGCCTTCAAAAATACTTCCAGGCTTTGTGTCTTTTTTCTTCAGTTTCTTTTTGGAAATTTTCTGAAAAGGTGCATATTCAACAACAGCAGGATACTCCTGACCTGAGGGAACAAATTGTAGCCTTGTTAGGTCAGTTGTTTATATTGTGCTAGTTTACTGTCATAAGTACAGTTATAGAAGAGACATACAAATTTATACTTCATGTATACAGTATAGATTAGCTATGAGAGCAATGTATCCTCAATTCATGCAAGAGCCAAATGATAAAATATACTGTATATCAATAACTTTTACAAAGTGGAGTTCTGCCATCATAGAGAGAATATCAAGAAATGTTTATTGTGCCTAATAAGTGCTATGAAAGATTTACCTTTTGTCTTGAATTCCTCCTGAAAACTAGCAGGGCACTTCCTAGTATGTGACTGTGCCTAGACACTCGTGCAAAATGCCAAAGAAAAACTGTACCACTTAAGTCCACTGCTCTGGGCGCAGCTCACAAGAGCTCGCCTAGCTCAATATATATAGCAGAATCAAAAAACAAATCCACAATCCACAGAAATCCTACTGGTAAATGTATTGTGTACAGCTGGCTGTTGACACAGTCTACTGGCCTAAACTTACTAGTAGGACTTTCAATTTTGCTAGACACTCCGGCAAAACATATAGCATGATGCCAATACTGTGCTGCTAACTGTCTCCTTGCTGGATGTGAAGCTGTACCTGAGGACCTGCACTTCAAGGATCTCCCTGCATGTGCTTCCTCCATTTTGCGGATCAGTGTTTCCCCATCTCTCCTGCTGTTTTTGTATATTACCCCACCAGTTCTGATATGAAAAGTAAAGCCCTGCCTTTACCAGGGTGGCTTCCTCTACACAGAGACACAGTGCAAAATTAGGCATTGTAAGTTGATGGAGAAATAATTAGTTCCCATGAGCCTATAATACTGGTAACTAACCCTTTGACTTCTGCCTGCCTTTTTTGGCATAGTTTCCAGAGTTCAGGTCCTTTTTATTGGTAAATTGATATACAGTATCTCACAAAAGTGAGTACACCCCTCACATTTTTGTAAATATCTTATCTTTTCATGTGACAACACTGAAGAAATTACACTTTACTACAATGTAAAGTAGTAAGTGTACAGCTTGTATAACAGTGTAAATTTGCTGTCCCCTCAAAATAACTCAACACACCATTGATGTCTAAACCGCTGGCACCCCTAAGTGAAAATGTCCAAATTGGGTCCAAAGTGTCAATATTTTGTGTTGCCACCATTATTTTCCAGCATTGCCTTAACCCTCTTGGACATGGAGTTCACCAGAGCTTCACAGGTTGGCACTGGAGTCCTCTTCCACTCCCTCATGACGATATCATGGAGCTGGTGGATGTTAGAGACCTTGTGCTCCTCCACCTTCCGTTTGAGGATGCCCCACAGATGCCCAGTAGGGTTTAGGTTTGGAGAAATACTTGGCCAGTTCATCACCTTTACCCTCAGCTTCTTTAGCAAGGCAGTGGTCGTCTTGGAGGTGTGTTTGGGGTCGTTACCATGTCCATACAATATAAATAACATAAAAAATATGATTTCTCCAAAGGGAGGGGATCATGCTCTGCTTCAGTATGTCCCAGTACATGTTGGCATTCATGGTTCACTCAATGAACTGTAGCTCCCCAGTGCTGGCAGAACTCATGCAGCCCCAGACCATGCCACTCCCACCACCATGCCCTTAGTCTGCTTTTCTTCAGCAAACTGTTTGCGGGCTTTCTTGTGCTATAGACGAGGCTTCCTTCTGGGATGACAGCCATGCAGACCAATTTGATGCAGTGTGTGGCATATGGTCTGAGCACTGACAGGCTGACCCCCCAACCCTTCAACCTCTGCAGCAATGCTGGCAGCACTCATACGTCTATATCCCAAGGACAACCCCTGGATATGATGCTGAGCATGTGCACTCAACTTCCTTGGTCAACCATGGCGAGGCCTGTTCTGAGTGGAACCTGTCCTGTTACACCGCTGTATGGTCTTGGCCACCATGCTGCAGCTCAGTTTCAGGGTCTTGGCAATCTTCTTATAGCCTAGGCCATCTTTATGTAGAGCAAAAATTCTTTTTTCAGATCCTCAGAGAATTCTTTGCCATGAAGTACCATGTTGAACTTCCAGTGACCAGTATGAGAGAGAGTGAGAGCGATAACACCAAATGTAACACACCTGCTCCCCATTCACACCTTGTAACACTAATGAGTTACATGACACCGGGGAGGGAAAATGGCTAATTGGGCCCATTTGGTCATTTTCACTTAGGGGTGTACTCACTTTTGTTGCCAGCGGTTTAGACATTAATGGCTGTGTGTTGAGTTATTTTGAGGGGAAAGCAAATTTACACTGTTATACAAGCTGTACACTAACTACTTTATATTGTAGCAAAGTGTCATTTCTTCAATGCTGTCACATGAAAAGATATAATAAAATATTTTAAAAATGTGAGGGGTGTACTCACTTTTGTGAGTTATTGTACACGTGTCAACTGATCTAAATTTTTAGATCAATTGCTTTATTTTTAACTATTACATAACATTTGTAGGGGTGTACTCACTTTTGTGAGATACTGTACATTTTTACCTACTTAACCGCACATATCCTCCTGACTATGGAAACAACGGTGCACAGAGAGGCCCTGTGTCACGACACCTGCAGTCAGGTGACAGGTGCGCACCCCTGGGGTGCGAATTGCACTGAGGGTTGCGAAACGC
>BLSH010153469.1:355752-373781 GCA_018402905.1 Glandirana rugosa
GGATTTTGACTCGACGTCGTACCACCGGTTCTGGTATGTCGCCACATTGTCCTGTCCAAGGTGAGTCTTGTCCGGAGCGGTACCAACTGGTTCCTTCAACTCACGTGTACGAGTCGTAGTATAGGTCCCCAACAGAAACCCTATATCTGCATACTCACGACGGTCGTAACGACGTCTCCAACTTCCCAACGTCCCGGCTAGGACCCGCCCACGCGCCCCACGTCACGTGGGTCCGCGGCGTCTCCCCCCCGCGACTTCACACGGAGAGGAAGACACACAGTGTAGTGTCTGAAGCAGACAGTCTGTGATGTGACACACAGAAGGAGAGGCACACTTCAGCGCCCCCCCTCTGCGGCGCCTGGGTGCACTGCACCCCGCGCACCCGCCCAGGATCGGCCCTGCAACCCTTCAACCTCTGCAGCAATGCTGGCAGCACTCATACGTCTATATCCCAAAGACAACCCCTGGATATGATGCTGAGCATGTGCACTCAACTTCCTTGGTCAACCATGGCGAGGCCTGTTCTGAGTGGAACCTGTCCTGTTACACCGCTGTATGGTCTTGGCCACCATGCTGCAGCTCAGTTTTAGGGTCTTGGCAATCTTCTTATAGCCTAGGCCATCTTTATGTAGAGCAAAAATTCTTTTTTCAGATCCTCAGAGAATTCTTTGCCATGAGGTACCATGTTGAACTTCCAGTGACCAGTATGAGAGAGAGTGAGAGCGATAACACCAAATTAAACACACCTGCTCCCCATTCACACCTGAGACCTTGTAACACTAATGAGTCACATGACACCGGGGAGGGAAAATGGCTAATTGGGCCCAATTTGGTCATTTTCACTTAGGGGTGTACTCACTTTTGTTGCCAGCGGTTTAGACATTAATGGCTGCGTGTTGAGTTATTTTGAGGGGAAAGCAAATTTACATTGTTATACAAGATATACACTAACTACTTTATATTGTAGCAAAGTGTAATTTCTTCAATGTTGTCACATGAAAAGATATAATAAAATATTTTAAAAATGTGAGGGGTGTACTCACTTTTGTGAGTTATTGTACACGTGTCAACTGATCTAAATGTTTAGATCAATTGCTTTATTTTTAACTATTACATAACATTTGTAGGGGTGTACTCACTTTTGTGAGATACTGTACATTTTTACCTACTTAACCGCACATATCCTCCTGACTATGGAAACAACGGTGCACAGAGAGGCCCTGTGTCACGACACCTGCAGTCAGGTGACAGGTGCGCACCCCTGGGGTGCGAATTGCACTGAGGGTTGCGAAACGCACCGCTAAGGTTGTGGACCTATAGCTGACTGCTGCTAATGAGTTCCGGCTGGTACGATTAGAGGAGCCTCTGGAGCATGGACACTGAAACACAGGGAGCTAGTGGATCAGTTTCCCCAGGGCGCTGAGTCTAAGAGCCAGTAGGTATTTCTCAGGGCCTCTGGTGGTGAGGATGGATTTGGCTGCAACTGGATCCCTGGGGTCCCCTAGCTCACGCTCGGCTGGCTACAGGTGGAAGGGAGGAAACAGCAGCGCAGGAACAGCAAAGGATAGTCAGCGGCCTAGCAAAGGGTCAGGGCCACAAGCAGACGGGAGAAACAGAGAACAAGCTGAAGATGGGGATATCAGGCAGGCAATGATAAACAAAGAACGAGCTGAAGGTCGAGGTATCAGGCAGGCAGGGAAAGTCAGAACAAGCCAAAGATGGTACACGGAAATAGACACAGAGCATACGACAGGAACAGCCACACAAAAAGCCAAACACAGACAACATTGCTTGGCATTGCAGGTTTGCCCTGCCGGGTGTTATATAATGTTCCTAACTAGGGCCTGGGGTGGAGCCCAGTTGAGAAGGGCTACTAAAGCACACAGGTGAGGGAGGCCGGCCTTTAACTGGACACATGCAGCAAGGTAGGCAACAGATAAGACATGAAGGTTTACTGTGGTTTCATGACACCCTGTAAGCCTTGTATCATAGTAATCAGATGAATAATCTGCACACGGTCCTAAATTCCACATTTCCAAGTTTACTCTTCCATAGCCTAACAGTAAAAACACAAATAGAAAAGAATTCTTCTACTGAGTTTCGGCCACACATAGCCTTAGTCATAGCTAACTTGAACAATCCAAAGTTGCTCAATTTCCATTCCATTGAAAAAACAGAGGGGGAAGGGGGACTCTGATAGAAGAACCTAATTCATCTTTATGTGTTATTCTAAAAACTACATAAAATGAAATTATAATACATTTTACATCAAGTATAGCACTTCTGCCTTCTTACAACAGGAATGCTGTTACTATGTACACGGCAATAAAATATGCTTATAAGATGTTGAATAAAATGTAACAAATTAAGACATAAAGTATCATTCAAACAAAACAGAGCAACTGGAAAGTCTATCTAAGAAATAAATCCATATCGCATTGATGGTTGAGGACACCCGGTGCTGGTCAAATTGATAATTTGTTGAGCAAGTCGCCATCTCTATCTGATAAATTGACCCTTTCTATCCCAAAAAACACAAAGGGACTCATATCACCTTTGAACACCACATACTTCTAGGAAGAGTTTGCTCATAAGCATCTGGGTTAAAATCATCACAATAGTTATCCCCAGTTCTGACTCTTAGTGGGCGAATAGTGCATCCCACATACAACAGGGCATACTGACGACAGGAACTTGCAAGTTTCATGTCTCTTCTTTACATCATAATAACTAGGTTACAATATCGAACCAAAGTAGATGCTTTGCTTCCAGAAAAATCACATCCTCTTTAAAGATTCAATGCAAATGCTTGTCCACATACAGGATTGGCAAAATCCTTCTAATTAAATCAATACTATATGGATACTTCACAGAAAATGTAGTAGTAAAGGTTAATCCTTCCAGTTTCTTATTAGATTTATTTGTTGTTTTTTTTTAGAGAATTAATCTTGTCTAGATCTACCAGAAGTTACCCTTCTTGCTCTGAATAAACCAAGGATAAACACTTTTTGTTTTAACCTCATCTGCCCAATTTCTGCCTCCTCTACAAACAAACTATTAGTGGAGCAGTTTTGTCTCGTCCTAATTGCAAAGATGTCTCCTTATCGGTGAACTGTATTTTCAGTATGTACATATTTGATTTACTATTTTATTACTTAACTTCAAATTATTTTTTATATATCTTTTAAATGTTTACTTGCTTGCTTGCTGTTACATATTTTCATAGTTGTATTTTAAATGTGTATGTCTTACACTCAGCGTGCTCTACGGGACGATTAGCGAACTTCAAAACACACACCCTGACGGATTGTTTATTGTCGCCGGAGATTTTAACCACGCAAATCTCAGGACTGTGCTTCCCAAATTTCATCAGAATGTGGACTTTGCAACCAGAGGAGAAAACACGCTGGTTGTTGTTTACACTAACATCCGGGGCGCATACCGGGCGAAGCCCCGTCCCCACCTCGGGTAGTCAGACCATATTTCTGTCATGCTGATCCCAACATACAGACCACTAAGCAGACGTTCAAAACCAACTCGGAAACAAGTGAGAACCTGGCCAGCAGGATCCATGTCTGCTCTCCAGGACTGTTTTGAATGCACTGACTGGGACATGTTCAGGGAAGCTGCAACCAATGGCGATTTCGTCAGCTTGGAGGAGTACACATCAACAGTGATCAGCTACATTGGTAAGTGCATTGATGACGTGACCATCTCCAAGACCATCACTACACGCTCCAACCAGAAGCCGTGGATGACCGCCAAGGTGTGTGCGCTGCTAAAAACAAGAGACTCCGCCTTCAGAGCAGGGCACAAGGCGGCCTTGAAAACAGCAAGGGCCAAACTGTCCCGTGCCATCAGAGAGACGAAGCACACACACGCCAAGAGAATCCACGGCCACTTACAGGACAGCGGTGACACCCGGCGCATGTGGCAGGGCATCCAGGCGATCATGAATTACAAGATAACGTCACCTGCTTGTGACCGTGATGCCTCCCTCCCAGATACGCTGAATGACTTCTACGCCCGGTTCGAGGTGCAGAATAACATATGGGTGAGGAAGTCCATCCCTCCCCCCAGTGACTAGGTGCTCTGTCTAACCACAGCTGCAGTGAGGAAAACTATGTGCAGAGTTAACCCACGGAAGTCTGCTGGACCAGACAACATCCCTGGCAAAGTGCTCAGGGAATGTGCACATCAGCTAGCAGATGTCTTTACCGACATCTTCAACATCTCCCTGAGCAGCGCCACTGTTCCTACGTGCCTCAAGACAACGACCATCATTCCTGTGCCGAAGAAGTCGACTGTCTCCTGCCTCAATGACTATCGTCCTGTTGCACTCACACCCATCGTGATGAAATGCTTCGAGAGACACGTCATGAAGCACATCAAGACCCAGCTACCACCCGTACTGGACCCCTTGCAGTTTGCGTATCGTCCAAATCGCTCCACGGACGACGCCATCTCCACAACCCTTCATCTGGCCCTCAACCACCTAGACAACAAAGACTCTTATGCAAGGATGCTGTTCATAGACTTTAGATCAGCATTTAACACGATTGTCCCTCAGCATCTGTTTGAGAAGCTGAACGTACTGGGCCTGAACACCTCCCTCTGTAATTGGATTCTGGACTTCTTGACTTGACCTCAGTCAAGTTGAGTCAGTCCGGATTGGAAACAGCATCTCCAGCACCACCACACTGACCACTGGAGCCCCTCAGGGCTGTGTGCTCAGCCCACTGCTGTTCACTCTGCTGACCCACGACTGTGTAGCAATGCACAGCTCGAATCACATCATCAAGTTCGCCGATGACACGACCGTGGTGTGACTCATCAGCAAGAATGACGAGTCAGCATACAGAGAGGAGGTGAAACGGTTAATAGACTGGTGTGGAGCCAACAACCTGTCTCTAAACGTCGACAAAACTAAAGAGATGGTTGTTGACTTCAGGAGAACACAGTGCGACCATTCTCCACTGATCATCGGGGGATCCTCAGTGGAGATCGTCAAGAGCACCAAATTCCTTGGTGTTCACTTGGCGGATAATTTCACCTGGTCACTCAACACCAACTCCATCACCAAAAAAGCACAGCAACGTCTTTACTTTCTGAGGAGGCTGAGGAGCGCTCACCTCCCTCCCCCCATTCTGACCATGTTCTACAGAGGGACCATTGAGAGCATCCTGAGCAGCTGCATCACTGCCTGGTTTGGAAATTGCACTGTCTCGGATCGCAAGACCCTACAGAGGATAGTGAAGACAGCTGAGAAGATCATCAGAGTCTCTCTCCCCTCCATCATGCACATTTACACCACACGCTGCATCCGCAAAGCACAAAGCATTGTGAATGACCACACACACCCGTCACACGCACTTTTTACTCTCCTACCACCAGGGAAGCGGTTCCGAAGCATTTGGGCCGCCACATCCAGACTGTGCAATAGTTTCTTTCCTCAAGCCATCAGGCTCCTCAACAAAGAGCTGAATGGAACTCTGTGTGACTGATCTGCACAAACCGGACTCAACATCATCATTCAGTACCATTCACACTAATTCACTAACACAAAAAATGTTTACATGCTGTTTTTTTGCACATCTTCCAGGATCACTGCCATTTGCTATTTCGCATAAATATTCTGTCCACAATTTTTCCTGTCACTGTTCACTTTACCTTTGTTGCTGCTGTAGGTTTTAATCTGAAACAGTATTGTTTACATTTTCTTCTACTGTGCAATCTGAAAGCATATTGTTTACATTTTCTGCTACTGTGCACCTTATCTGGTTAGGACAGGTTTACTGGCGGAGCTATTTTGTGTTTTGTGTATTGTTCCACACTGTCTTGTGCTGTCCTGCACTGTCTTGTGTGTCTTTCTGCACTGTTTGCACCAGTTGCACACATGCCCTTTATGTGGTGAGGGCCTTTCTACTGGTTCTGTGTTTCTGTCTGTCTCTATGACTGTTGTTTAGGATGTGTATGTAGCACCTGGGTTCTGGAGGAAAGTTGTTTCATTTACACTATGTACTGCATCAGCTATATATGGTTGAAATGACAATAAAAGCTTCTTGACTCTCTTGACTTACAAGGGCAAGTATGAGCCTTACATTTACTAAAGACAGGCCACCTAGATAATTTCAATCAGTCTGTTTTGACCTTTACAGCCCGATTCACTAAAGGGAGAAATTTGTTTGCATGTTTTATTTAGGTATATTTTTACATACTACCTTTTTAAGCACTCTGATGATGGCAAATGGGACTTTTATTTGTATGCGCAATGTGGAACCCGCAAAGGTTTGCGCGTAAATTAGCAATATCTTATATGCACATGCTGGCTCACTCATATTTGCGTCTCAGATGTTAAAGTGGGTATTTATGTGTAAAAATGAGACAGCTCAGTTTCTCCTGATAAAATCAAGGGATTTTACTGCCGATAAACATGTGGAGCCTTTTAAAGAAGTTTTGGATGAGTTTTGCCATCTGCAAAGACATCTGCGGATGGAACTCCTTGTGTCTTCAGGGAGAACCTGACCCTTGACATTTGTTGAATATAGTTATGAAGTTATGAACATACTGTAAAGAGCTAACCAGTACAGCTTGGTCCTATTTATATCAGGAGCTCAGTGTTCAATACAAAGTTTGGAAGCTGAATTTACATTTGTTTTGACATGCATTGATCACTGCAATTTTCCAGATTTGTGTTTTTGTTTAAAGTGTTACTAAACCCAGGACCCTGCATCACTATATCTGGCCTCCCACAGTACACAGAACATGGAAATGAAATTATTTTAGTAAATACAAACTGCTAAATACATTTTATCATCAGCAATATGTGTGACTTCTTTAAGTTCTTGGTTAAAGCTTGTAGGAGGAGTTTTCATACTGCACTGTGCTGTCCTATCACAATTCAGGACCCCTGTCTGGACAGTGCTGATTGGCCCTGTGCTGATCACATGCACTCTTGCAAGAACAAAAAAACCCTCTAGCAAACTGAGCATGTGCAGCCTGACTCCAAAGGCTCTGTCTTATCCAGACATGTTCTGGAGTCAGTGGAAGAGGAGTATCTGTGCATACAGGATCAAACAGCTCTTTTACACAATGCAGAGGATTAACCCCTTATGTTCCACAGTGTGTATAACAAGCATGCTTTACTGCATACACACACACTGATTTTACTGTTGTGGGTTTAGCAACACTTTAAGCTTTAAACGTTAAGCTAATAACATTCACATGCATATCTTAATAAACATTACAAGTGCATACACTGCTTTTTAAGCTCAATTCCAACTTGGGCAAAAGGTAAATAGAAGGACCCCCAGCTCCTAAAAATACAAAAGCAGCCCCAGCTGCTATACTCACCCCATACTGACTATGCTACAGCCCCAATAAGCCTATTCCCCACAAGCTGTACCAGTTTTTGTGAAGAGTGGACATTTCTGTTAGGCTGCTGCCTGTGACCCAATATGGTAGATTACCCTGTCCCTCTGCCACCAGGACAAGAAATAAAGGAGTAGTTGTCACTGGGACAGGAAGGCACAAACAGCAAAAAAAAAACACTGTCAGAAGTTCCAACCCTCCAATGCTGAAATGCAAATGCACTTTTGTTTATCAAAGATATTTCCTATCGTAAACATTTGGACAAGCCAGTCTCTAGCCTCTATAGAGGGCTGTTTGTACAAACGGCCCAGGTTCTGGAAAAATGTAGGGGGGCTTGGGAGAGGTCTGCTCCTGGTTTGGATTCTGACGATTGGGATGACGTGTGGGAAGCCCCTTTCAAGAGTTTGGTGTCCTCCAGGGACCGCTTGATTTTATTCAAATTTTTGCATAGAGCGTACCTCACCCCTGCCAGAGTGGCAAAGGTGATCGGCTCGCAGTCCTCGGGATGTTGGCGCTGTTCAGGGTTGCAGGCAGATTTCATGCACATCTTTTGGGAATGCCCTCGCATACAGGTATACTGGCAGGACATAGCAGGGTGTATCGAGTCACTCACAACTATAAAGATTCCCCTTACAGTAGAGGTGTGTCTGTTGCATTTGGTGGATAACCTCGCTACTACAAGGGCCATTAGAACACTTTTAATGCTGTTGCTTTACTATGCCAAGAAACGTATTGTCATGACATGGAAGAGCGATCGATCTCCCTCACTGTCTTCCTGGAAGGCATTGGTGAATACGGTGATTCCGCTTTATAAGGCAACATATCTGGCTAGAGGGGCTTTGACGAAGTTTGAGAAGGTTTGGGGTGGATGGTTAGCATCCACAGACACGGTGTCTGAAATTTGAAGAGAGAGAGTATTGTTGGTCTGATTAATTATGGGATATGTGGTCGTGGGGGGCGGGCCTGTGTATACGGATTATGTAATACCACTAACTGTATATAATGTGCAGCAAGAGACAACGTGGACAATATGTTATAACGGCAGCAAATTTGAAAATAAATAAAAAGTATTTAAAAAAAAAAAAAAAAAAAGATATTTCCTATCAACTCCTTTCTTAAAATGATGGCAAATCTTCTCAGTAGGGATACAGACAGCAATAAAAAGGGCTATCGCCCTTCTCCATCCTATCCAATACATAAAAAATGTGTTTTTGCTGGAGTTGGGCTTTAAATTAGCATCATTCAATAGTTTCACCTAGCAGAACTAGCATGGAGCTTGTGGGACAGAAAAGGAGCAAAAAAAGGTTTCCTTCACTGTAGACCATTTTACATTGTGGCAGACTTGGTTGTGGATAACTCAAACTACATTCTAAAAACATACTTTGAACCTGAGAAAGAAAGGTAAACATTTTTGCTGATTTTGTAGCCGCATGTGGTCTGGATACCTGTAGTAGAAATGTCCTGTCCCTATTACCTACATTTGCTAAGGAACTTCGGGATAGTATAAAGGGCAACCCCTTCAAAATGCAATGTTGTTTTTAAACTTCCCATATACACATTAAAATACAATAAACAACCCATTTAAACAAAAAAGTGACAAGCATTTCTGCATAAATATGACATAACATCTATAATCATGTTATAATTAAAACTAAAAGGAAAGAAATTAAAAGCTAAGCAAGCATTTAAGCAACTATTCTCACCTTTGTTGTCAATAAAGATAAATCCATCAAACCTGTCTCTAAACAGGAAGATGTCATCTGGATTTCTAAAATTAATATAGGCTCTAGAAAAGAGATGTGGGTATAAACTGGAAAAGAAAAACATAAATATTAGACGAAAAGTCAGAAAGTAAGAAACAATGGAGTCAATTAACCGAGACAAACTCATGCAAATAACTCATGCGATATTTATCTCAAAAGTATTAATACTGATATATGGGACTGACAAATGGGTTGTGACTCCACATCCCAGACCTATTAAGACAAGTACTTTAATTGTGTAGTCTACGCCCAGGGGACTTTTTAGGTGCCAAACAATCAACCTCATATATTAATCAACTGACACATGTACAGTAACTCACAAAAGTGAGTATACCCCTCACATTTTTGTAAATATTTTATTATATCTTTTCATGTGACAACACTGAAGAAATGACACTTTCCTACAATGTAAAGTAGTGAGTGTACAGTTTGTATAACAGTGTACATTTGCTGTCCCCTCAAAATAACTCAACACACAGCCATTAACCTCCCTGGCGGTATGATTATGTCAGATTTTTGCGTCTAAAAGGGCTACATTGTTTTGCCTAGAAATTTGGCGTTTTATATTGTAGGCCTGTAATTATTAGGAATAACTCACTTAAATCTGTCCAAACAACAGTCTAGTAGACATCCCGGGTATGATAAAGTTTGAAACACGAAATCATAAATTATAATATAATAAATAACTATAAATAATTATCAAAAATAATAATATAATAGTAATCAAATGTATTCAATGATGTAATCAAATCAAAAAGACTGAAATTTGCTCATTTGCCGAATTGTCGCTGTCGTCACTTTCAGTGTCTGATGATAAATTCCCCAAAAATCAGTATCACTCAATTCTGCAAATGATTATTTACTATTGGTGTTTTCTAGCTGATCAAAAAACACTTTTGACGTAAAGGGACGCTTTTTGGTTGCCATGGACATTTTCAAGTTTTCAGGCAGAAAGAATGGCATATATAATATAAAAGTGCATGTAGGGGACTGGGCAAACCACTAGGGACAAAGGGGATGTGAAATGATTTCATTCAGTAATGTAATCATACAGATTACAGTATACTGTATGTTTACTATGTGTTTCACTTTTTGAATTTGCCACCGGTCTCCGCCCCCGTGCGACGCGAAAATGTCTAAATTGGGCCCAATTAGTTATTTTCCCTCCCCGGTTTCATGTGGCTCGTTAGTGTTACAAGGTCTCAGGTATGAATGGGGAGCAGGTGTGTCGAATTTGGTGTTATCGCTCTCACTCTCTCATTATTGGTCACTGGTAGTTTAACATGGCACCGCATGGCAAAGAACTCTCTGGGGATCTGCAAAAAAGAATTGTTGCTCTACATAAAGATGGCCTAGGCTATAAAAAGATTGCCAAGACCCTGAAACTGAGCTGCAGCATGATGGCCAAAACCATACAGCAGTTTAACAGGACAGGTTCCACTCAGAACAGGCCTCGCCATGGTCAACCAAAGAGGTTGAGTGCACGTGCTAAGTGTCATATCCAGAGGTTGTCTTTGGGAAATAGACGCATGAGTGCTGCCAGCATTGCTGCAGAGGTTGAAGGGGTGGAGGGTCAGCCTGTCAGTGCTCAGACCATACGCCGCACACTGCATCAAATTGGTCTGCATGGCTGTTGTGCCAGAAGATAGCCTCTTGTAAAAATGATGCACAAGAAAGCCTGCAAACAGTTTGCTGAAGACAAACAAACTAAGGACATGGACTACTGGAACCATGTCCTGTGGTCTCACTCCTCCTACCACTGCTGTGATGCCGAGTCCAGCTTGTCACTATTCTCCGACCGGGCGGCGCGGCTGCCAGTGCACGCTGTGTCCTCTGGAGTCCAGACCTCCCTATCTGCTGATCAGGTGAACGTGAGGCTGAGCCAGCCGTCCGCCCTGGGAGGGAGGGGGTGATGGATTGCAATGGCAGTGTCCCCCACCGCCCGAGGTAAGCTTGTGGTAAGGGGGGGGCAGTGGGGTGTGTGGGTTGGCATGATGTCTGCCACCCAGTCACTTTAGGCGCCCTGAACTGTTGTGAGAAGAGGGAGGGGTGTTTGTGTCTGCTGCCCTGAGCTGGTCTGGTGAGGCTGCATTTGATGAGCAATAATAAGGCTGCATTGATTGGCACTGATAAGACTGCATTGATGGGCATGGGTTAGGCTGCATTGATGGGCACTGATAAGGCTGCATTGATGAGCACTGATGGGCACTGATTAGGCTGCATTGATGGGCACTGATAAGGAGGCATTGATGGGCACTGATAAGGCTGCATTGATGGGCACTGATAAGACTGTATTTGATGGGCACTGGTGAGGTGGCATTGATGCATTGATCTCTTGTATCATGTCTGCGATATCTGATCATCTTTTGCATCATGTTTGGAGTCTATGACCATGTCTTGTATCATGTCTGCAGTCTCTGGTCATCTTTTGTATCATGTTTGCAGTTTCTGACCATCTCTTGTATTGTGTCTGTGGTCTCTGACCATCTCCTGTACCATGGCTGTAGCCTCTGACCATCTCTTGTACCATGTTTGCAGTCTCTGACCATCTCCTGTATCATCTTTGCAGTCTTTGACCTTCTCCTGTACTATGTCTGCAGTCTCTGACCATCTCTTGTATCATGTTTGCAGTCTCTGACCATCGCTTGTCTCATGTCCACAGTCTCTGACCATCTCCTGTATCATGTCCTCAGTCTCTGACCATCTCCTGTACCATGTCCTTA
Organism: Glandirana rugosa; assembly: GCA_018402905.1. Classification (NCBI taxonomy): domain Eukaryota; kingdom Metazoa; phylum Chordata; class Amphibia; order Anura; family Ranidae; genus Glandirana; species Glandirana rugosa. Next base: position 367,610 of record BLSH010153469.1, read on the forward strand.
GTCTCTGACTTTCTCCTGTATCATGTCCACGGTCTCTGACCATCTCCTGTACCATGGTCTCAGTCTCTGACCATCTCCTGTACCATGTCCACAGTCTCTGACCATCTCCTGTACTATGTCTGCAGTCTCTGAATATCTCCTGTACCATGTCCTCAGTCTCTGACCATCTCCTTTACCATGTCCTCGGTCTCTAATCATCTCCTGTAGTACAGTACCTCACAAAAGTGAGTACACCCCTCACATTTTTGTAAATATTTTATTCTATCTTTTCATGTGACAACACTGAAGAAATGGCACTTTACTACAATGTAAAGTAGTAAGTGTACAGCTTGTATAACAGTGTAAATTTGCTGTCCCCTCAAAATAACTTAACGCACAGCCATTAATGTCTAAACCGCTGGCAACAAAAGTGAGTACACCCCGTGTGAAAATGTCCAAATTGGGCCCAAAGTGTCAATATTTTGTGTGGCCACCATTATTTTCCAGCACTGCCTTAACCCTCTTGGGCATGGAGCTCACCAAGCTGTACACCCACGACTTTACATTGTAGCAAGGTGTCATTTCTTCAGTGTTGTCACATGAAAATATATAATAAAATATTTAAAAAAGGTGAGGGGTGTACTTACTTTTGTAAGATACTGTATGGTATCAACAGTTAGGCCTTCCTTATAAATAATGATTTTTTATATCAATTGTTCTATTTTTGACTGTCAAATATAATTTTCAATTTTTTTTATTATAATGTGAAGTTGATCGTTTGGCACCTTAAAGTCTATTATAAAAAAAATCAGCACAAGGGGCATTACTTACTATCAATGTCATGTGTCCTTTGTGCCTCTAGCTCCTGCTCTATTTGAAATCTGAACACAGTATGTTAATCGCTTAGCAGGGGTGAAACTTAGCAATTGATTTGCATCTTTTCAACGAATGCAAAGCATTCTCTAATTGGAAGGAGGTGCAGAGACAAAGCAGTGACATCACACTCCCATCACATCCTCATCCAATCAGAAAATGCTTGACTGCAGGGAGGGAAAAATACATTCCTTCCCGATCCCTCAGAAGGCTCTGGTGTTATTACCCATAAATGGTAATATCTAGTTTTATTTTGTGTATTTATGATTTGCACTGACATCATACTCTCCACTTTATCCAAACAGAGAATGCTTAGCTCCAGTGGAGGAAAAATATATTCCTTCTTGATCCCCATAAGGCATTCAGATATTCCAAGGATCAACAATCCCTGGTGTTATTACCTATAATGTTAATATCCAGTTATATTTTGTGTATTTAAGAATGCATACAGCCCATTTTTAAAATAATCTACTGAGCTAGATAGAACTTTTTTATTTTCACAGTTCTTACTGTGAGGAAGCCTTTTCTTATGTAGATGTTAAATCTCTTTTCCTCCAAACATATAGAGTACCCCCTTATCTTCTGTAATGACCTGAAAGTGAATAATTTGAAACTAAATTCACTATAAGGTCCACTTATGTAGTTATACATATTGATTATATCCCCCCTAATCAACTCTTATCAAAAGAGAATAACTTCAGTTCCTCTAATCTTTCCTCATAGCTGAGCTCCTGCATGCCTCTTATCAGTTTGGTTGCCTTCTGCACTTTCTCCAATTCCCCGATATCCTCTTGATGAACGCGTGCCCAATATTGAACAGCATATTCCAGATGAGGTCTTATTAACGCTTTAACAATAGAAGAAGTATACTGATGATTATATGGTGCTTAATATTTGCAAGTGAGCACACAATGAACACAAATCATTAGAACCCACTTCAGTGACTAAAAGGGCCGGTTCACACTGCCGTGACTTGTGTCGCCCCAAGTCGATTGACATCAGAAATCCCATTGAAATGAATTAGAGCCATCTTAACGTACACTACTGAGGTCGCTCTGACTTCAAAAAAGGTTCCTGTACTACTTCAAGACGACGTCTATCCGACTTGTGCCCACAGAATTCAATGGAAGTCACCTCCAAGTCGGATGCCCATCTATATTGAAGCAACTTTACAGGAAAAAGAAAGGAATTTACCAAGGTACTCCCCACGAATTACCCAGGCAACCCCCTCCCTCCCTTCTGTGATTGGCTATAGGCAAAGTCACCTGGCATAGTCGTGTTTGAAGTTGCCTTGAAGTTGCTTCGAAGTTGCCTTTAAGTTGCCAGCCCATTCACACCTGAGCATTTTGTAGCTTGAATATGCTTTAAGCCTGAAGCTACAAAATGCTGGAGGGGAAAAATCAATGATTCTCTATGGAGATGGTAAACACCTCCACTCAAAAACGCCTGAAGCGCAAACAAGTTCCAGAGGTATTTTTGTTGCTCGAATCGGACAGATTTGGGCGTTGTTTCCCATTGAAATTAATGGAAACGTGCGATTCTGGCGGTTTTGCGCGTTTTGTCGTGCGTGTTTGCGCGATTTTCAGCTGAAATAAAAGTTAAAAAAACTGAACTACCTAGCAACAAATGATGCAATAGATATAGTATTCTCTATACAAAAACACCAAAAGCCCAAAAACGCTACAAAAATTATCCAAAGTTGCGTGACAAAACGCCGGAAAAAAGCTCAAAGACGCAACGCTCAGGTGGAAATGCAGCCTTACAGTGACCAAAATAAATGTTTCCAAATATTACTAGTGTTTAATACAGTCCTAGTCCATCAATTCTAGTCAGAAACAAAAATAACATGTGTGTCAGTGTGCTTAAAGTGGGAGTAAACTCCCATCTCTGACATTTACCTATACAGTGCCTTTTCAGATATTTATTTGTAAAAAATGTTGAAAACCATTTATCATTTTCTTTCCACTTCACAATTATTTGCCACTTTGTGTTGGTCTATCACATAAAATCCCAATAAAATATATTTACGTTTTTGGTTGTAACATGACAAAATGTGTAAAATTTCAAGGGGTATGAATACTTTTTCAATGCACTGTAGGTAAGCCTATAATAAGGCTTACCTATAGGTACTGTAATATCTCCTAAACGTACATAGCTTAGGAGATATTTACTGTTCATGCAGCTGATGACCTCAACGGCGTATGCGCTCTGAAGGGACGGCCACCCTGGTGGCCGTCCCTTCAGAAACCTGTGCCGTAAACAACAGCTCCTGCGTGCACATCACACAGCCGGAATCCACGAACCCGGAAGGGAGACCGGGTGAAGATGGGAGCACCTGCAGTGATGACAACATGGCGCTGTAAGATTATGATATTACCTTTAAGGTTAGAAAAAAAACACCCAGCGGTTTACTACTGCTTTAACCACTTGCCGACCGTGTAATGTAGTTACACGGCCGCAAGTGGCACTCATTGTTCTGGGAGGACGTGGGGGCGCGCACCTGGGAGCATCCGTGACCGCTGGGTCCGTGAGACCCGGCGCATCACGGATCACGGTAAATGGCCGCTTGGAGCGGCCGTTTACCATGTGATCGCTCCGTCAAATGACGGAGCATCACATGTAAACAAGCCGGCGGAAGTGCCGGCTTATCTCTCCCCACTCCGCACCGATCGGTGCAGTGTGACAGGAGAGGGGGGAGAGAGGAGATGCAGCGGTGCTGTGGGCAGGAAACATCAAGTAATCACATTCCCTCTGTTTTCAGCTGCATAAGAGCTGGGGGAAAGAGAAGCAGCAGTACACTAATGCCTCGTACACACGGTTCGACGGTCGTATACAACATTTAAAACAAGGGAGAAATGCCCGCGCACATTTAAAATTAATAAATCTAATGAAATGGTTACTGAACTTTATGAGAGGGGCAGCCCGCAAAAAACAACTGATCCAATTGTGCATACAAATATTGACAAAAAATATTGCAGCGCCCACAATAAATATAACTATTGAGATAAAAGAACATAGTACGAACGACCGTTGTATGCAAAATCGATCGTTAGTACGTGCGATTAGAACAGCCTACGTACGATGGTCGTACAACAGAAGTTGTATGAGCAGACTAGAAAACTTGGTAGTACCAACAAGCGGTCTTACGACCGTTGTATTGTGTGTCCAGAGAAGTTGGTCCAACAAGTTGGATTGTGCAAAACACGCATGCTCAGAATTCAGGAACGGCCAGACACTAATTACATGCACCTGAACTTTCTCTTTATACGTTCATAACACGACACTACGTTCAGCTTGGTCGTACAATCGTGTAGAGCATGCAAGTATGCTAGATACAACAGCCAACATACGATTTGTTCCGTTTGGTCGTATGACCGTCGAACCGTGTGTACGAGGCTTAAGGCTCCATTTACACAGGACGCTATGTTAACCTCCCCTGAACGATTTATATTGACAGCTAGAAACCGACGTCTAAAACGGCCGTTTTGACACGTTTTACATTCGGTGTTTAGTGGCGTTTGCGTCTAGGAGCGTTTTTAAAGAAATTTTTTTTTCTTTCAAATGGAAATGCCTGTAAACAAAATGGTCCTAGGTGTGAGTTGCCGCGTTTAGGCGCGTTTACAAGCTGTTTGGTGTTTCAAATGCCTCTGAACTGGCGTCTGAACCCAATTTTTTGTGTTCCAAAAAAAGCTTTTAAACTCAACTGCCTGGAAACGACCTTAAACGATCCTGTGTAAATGTACTGATAAGATAACATAGAGAAAGTTCAGGGGCAGCTGAAAAAAACGCCCAAATGCCTCAAAACGTCCGCTTACCAGCAGCAGTGTAAATGAGGCCTAAGCTTCCCAGTGAATGGCTGTGAAACGGAGGCATGCCAGGACAAGTCTGATCATTGTAGGAAAGCACACTGATTTCCCAGCATAACTAGAGTAGAGAACTGATCACAGTGTGCTCTCCTGCTTAGTGTGGTCAGTTTTCAATAGGAAAGCAGAGGGACTGGCAGGAACACCAGGAATTTCACACAAAGGAAACAATACAAAGAGAACAGGATATTTTCTCATACAAGTACTGTACATGGTACAGCAGGCGCATATCAGGAATATGAAGTGTTGGGGTAACAAACAGTTTAATTATTTTGTCTCCTGTGAGACTACACATGTTATATACTGATGGTAAGTCTAGATTACAACTCTAACGTGCAGTTCTTTAGGTTTTGACAAATAATTTGTAGTTCATCCTTTGAGATTACAACTGCAATCCTTACACAAAAGAGAAAATACGGTATGCCGGAAATTGTACATAGCAAACGTTCTAATTTCTGCTTGCTTCAATCATTATGAACCACCCAAACAACTCAGGAGAATGACTTAATTTAACAAGGGTTTAAAATAAAGTTTAAGGGTCTATATAAAAAAAACATTTATTGGTAGAATGTCAGAAGCATTTGTACAGGCTAAATGAAAATATTTTTTTCAAATAGAATTTATTTCTGTATCATTAGCTTTATCTAGTGGTCAAAATGTGGTATATTTTCTTGCTGAAGTATTTCAAAGAATTTTACTGCATTTGGCCATTAGATGAAGCTGATGATACAGGGATTAATCTATTAAGAATGCATACTGTGAATGTTTCTGACATTTGTGCAATAAATGTTTTATAAACAGACCCTAAGTGTACTTTAACTTATATAATGTATACCTTGGATCAGCAGTACAAAATTCAAAGTAGTCATGTGCAGGCAAAGGATGCAGTTGCTCTTCTAGTTGTTCTTTACTGATGCTTGGAGGAAGGCGACGAATTACCACCTACATTAAAAAACAAAATACCATAAAAATACAGGGTTGACAATAACAGAGATGTTTAGCTCAACAAAAGATACTGTAAGAATAAGAAATTCATTTTTTATTTAACCACTTCAATACCAGGCACTTAGGACACTTCCCGCCCAGACCAATTTTCAGCTTTCAGTGCTGTTGCGTTTCGAATGAGAATTGCGCGGTCGTGCGAAGCTGCACCCAAACAAACTTTTTGTCATTTTGTTCCCACAAATAGAGCTTTCTTTTGGTGGTATTTGATCACCCCTGCGGTTTTTATTTTTTGCGCTATAACAAAAAAAGACCGAAAATTTTGAAAAAAAAAAAAATTTTTTCTTTGTTTCTGTCACAAAAATTTGTATAAAGTACATTTTCTCCTTCACTGACGGGCACTGACGTGGCTACACTGATGGGCACTGATGAGGCTACACTGACGGGCACTGATGAGGCAGTACAGATTGGCACTGATGAGGTGGCACTGATAAGGTTGCACTGATGATGGGGCA
>BLSH010153469.1:380946-396635 GCA_018402905.1 Glandirana rugosa
GTCGGGGTACCGTCGTGTGGAGCCCAGTTGGGGCGGGTGAACTGGGGCATATCCTGTAGGGAAATTGTCTCGTATTTTCCTGTCGTCATGGACCTCTGCCACAAGAATAAGACAGGAACGAGGCCTGCAGGGCTAAGGACGGCAAACAGGGACGCCACCTTCCAGGGCCATTCCCCCATTTTGGGAGCCTACCACTGCGAGGACCACGGCCTCGACCGCGACCGTATTTACCGGTATTCAGCGCGCGTCCGTCGGTAGGACCCAAGAAAGGGAAGTCAATAAAAGAATAAGAACTCAAGGACGTACCCTCGGCCCGCGGCCCGTCTCCAGGTACTGCTGTCCTTTTATGCTCTGTTAAAGGGATGTCCTATACGGGGTCAAGTGGGCGGGGTTGACCCGAGGTGTGCTGCCATGGGGCTGAGCCAGGAAAACTGAAATACATCACAGGTGATATCATTTGCTGCTCAGTGATTGCAGTATTCTAGTCTGCATCTCCCCAAGGTAATACTTAAAATCTGGCCTGTTAGTGGGTCCCGAGGACCGGAGTTGAGAACCACTGCCCTAGAGAATAAAATAGTGATAGTTCCATTTTTTTATGTCACATGATATTACAGGAAAAGCAATATTTCAGTAAAAAAACACTACCGTAAATTTTAGCGCAAACAAGCGCAATAAATTACCCCCATTTTTTGTAAAATATAAAAGGTTGCAATAAGTAAATATATACCCAACATCCCAAACCTTAAATTTTTTGTGTGTCCGTGAAATGGTGTCAAACTTCAGTACCCTATATTTTCTATAGGCAACACTTAAGAAGCCCCCAGTAGGTATCAGTTTAGCGTTACAGAGGAGGTCTTGTGTTAGAATTATTGCTCTCCCTCTGACGTGCGTGGCGGTATGTAACATGTGTATCGCAATCGACGGCTGCATGCGTTTACATTCGTATGTGTGTGTATGTGGGGGTGGGGGGGCCTCAAAACATTTTTCGGGGGAGATTTCATGTGTTTCGATGTAACTATTTTTTGCAAAAAAAACAAACTTTTTTTTTACTTAACTTTTTTTTTTTTTTTTACATTACATAAGGGACAAAAAGTGCAAAACATTATTTCCTGGCTGAATGAGTCGGGTACACGGAGAGCTTGACCCAGAAGTGACATCAGAGACATTTAAATTACTTTTAAAAAGGCCTGGATTCTTTCCTTAATGTAAATAATATAACTGGGTACTAACATTTTTAGGTAAAGTTGATCCAGGGAAAATCTGATTGCCTCTCGTGGAATCAGGAAGGAAATTTTTCCCCCGCTATAGAAAATTGGACCATGCTTTGCTGGGGTTTTTTGCCTTCCTCTGGATCAACTGTGGGTGAAGGATTGTATATGGGATTGTATGGTTATATATAATTTTTCTATTTTATTTATTTTTTGGTTGAACTGGATGGACTTGTGTCTTTTTTCAACCTGACTAACTATAATCTATGTCGCTTTCCAGGTCACAACAACAAGGGGAGGAGAGCCGGCGTGTATCCGCTCTTCTCCTTCCCCTCCAGCCGCCGCCACCCGCCATGATGGTCCCGGGTGCCGCAGATGGGCAAGCGGAGCCCGGTAAGCATGGCGGGGGCACGCACACGCGGGGGGGGGGCAGTGTGAGAGGGATTGGGCGGTAGCTGCGCCGCCCAAACACTCTCATCTGCCGGGCAGGAGCCTGCCTGTCAGTTTCACACACAATCCCGGGAGCTGCAGCCACCGGATTGTATGCAATACCCGCCGATGTTAGGTCCATACGACGTACAGACTCGGCGGCGAAAGGGTTAAGGTGTATTTTTTCCAAAAAAATTGCATCGGTTGCCATTTTATTCTCTAGGGTCTCTGCTAAAAAGATATATATAATGTTTGGGGGTTCTAAGCAATTATCTAGCAGAAAAGACAAGTCAGTTTTTTAAAATTCTTCACACCCCTGAGCTCCTGTACCCTTTTTTTGGAGCTAACTTTGGTGCACTTTTGGAAAGCGCGGTTTGAGTGTTTTGTAGCAACAAAATGCTATTTGTTTGCGCGTTTTGGGTGTCATTAACAATAAATGGTGGTTTTGCCATGATTTTGGCATGTTCCAACATTGCTGGCAGAACCTTGTGATTGTAGAACACTCAGGTATGAACGTAGGAGCATTTTTTCTCTCCGTGTACATGAGGCCTTACTATATGAGCTGCCGCTGTCCATGGTGCTGTCTCATGTCTGTCTATGTGAAGAATTCAGGAAAACACAGCAGCAATTGGACACTTACTCCTCCTTACCACCAATCTGCCTGCACATAAATTCTCTATATCTCTAGAATCTGAATGCCCCCCCATCCTCTGCTGCATCCAGAGCACTCCTATGTATCACCTACAACAGCTGTGTCTACACACACAGGAAAGATGGGGACAGGTCATGTGACCGTCCCGTCCAATCATAGCCTGGTACCCAGCGAGGCTCGGTGTACACGCACGGTGTAGTACACAATGAACGCGGCGGCCCCCCTCTCCAGTCACCTCACCTTGCTGAGGGCTGCCTTCCTCTCCTCCCTTTGTTTCATGGTGCCCGCCGTCCCGCCTACTTCCACCTCCCTGCTCTTCCGGTCACTGCTCCGGTTCTCCCGGTTGCCCCTCAGCACGGACGGCGGTGTTTCCCGCTCGCTTCTCATGTTCGGGATGCGACCCCCCCTAGTTTGCGACCGGCTGCCCGTTGTGGTATCTGCTGTTCACACTCATGCAAAGGGGCCACCGTCTACGCCAGCGAAAGCCCCATCACCTGCCGAGAGCTAGAGATGCTGCGGCTGCTGTCCCGGTGCGCGTCTCCGTGTGACAGCCTGTGCGCGCTCCCGTGTAGTCGCCGGTGCGCGCTCCCTGTGTAGGCCCCCTGCACACGTCCATTCCTGCTTCTGTGATAGATGTGAGGTGTACTGACCCCCCTGTATGGGGGAGGGAAGGGATCTCCAATACCCCTTCACTTCCTATGGCAAGGACCCTGACATTCTCTACAGGGAACACCCAAGCACCACCATATCTACAATGTTATTGTCATTGCAATCGTTTTATTAGGCCTCATACACACGGGCGTATAAAAATAAACAAAAGGTCGGGCCCGACGTCAAGGAAAGAAAATCGGCGGTTTTCGGCGTTAGTGAGCGTCGGCGTCAATAGGCGTTTTTAAAAAAAATCCCTCTGCTATTTTTCAACCTAAAAACGTCAGCGTCAAAAAACGCCGGTACAATATTAGTTGGCGTTTTGCGGCGGCGGCGTCAAAAAATGGCAAAACGTTACAGCCTCAGAACGCGATGGCCGTCGGTTCTATTTTCAGCTCACTAACGCCGACGCCATCTACAGCTCAAAAACGCTGATGTTTTTATGGGGCCATTGACTAACAAGGAGAGCTGCAGAAAACGCCGGCGTCAAAAAAAGTCTGTGTGTATGAGGCCTTAAAGTGGAACTTTATCCAATTTTTAGCTCCAGAAGGTCCCCCCCTCCCCCTTCATGTCCAGAGCATTTTTTGCTATTCAGCACTGTGCTACTTTAACCACTTGTCTACTGGGCACTTTCACCCTCTTCCTGCCCAGGACAATTTTCAGCTTTCAGCGCTCTCACACATTGAATGACAATTACTCAGTTATGCAACACTGTACCCAAACAACATTGTTATAATTTTTTCACACAAATAGATCTTTCTTTTTGGTGGTATTTAATCACCACTGGGTTTTTTTATTTTTTGCTAAATAAATGAAAAAAGACATAAAAAAAACCTAAAACCTTTTTGTAGTTTGTTATAAATTTTCTCCTCCACTGATGGACACTGATGAGGAGGCACTGATTGGCCGCATGATAGGCACTAGTAGGCAGCACTGACGAATGCTGCACTGATAGGCACTAGTAGGCAGCACTGATGAGGAGGCACTGATGAGGCTCCACTGATAGGTGACACTGATGAGGAGGCACTAACAAGGCTGCACTGATCGGCAACACTGATGGGCACTAGTAAGCGGCACTGATTGGCAGCACTTGGAAGGATGCAATGATGAGCCTGCTCTGATAGGTTACACTGATGGGCACTGATGAGGCTGCACTGACAGGCAACACTGATGGGCACTAGGAAGCGGCACTGATTGGCAGCACTGATAAGGAGACACTGATGAGCCAGCACTGATAGGTGACACTGATGAGGAGGCACTGATGGGGCTGCACTGACAGGCAACACTGATGGACACTAGGAAGCGGCACTGATAAGGAGGCACTGATTGGCAGCATTGATAAGCTGCACTGATGAGGCTGCATGGATAAGTGGCACTGCTACGCGGCACTGATGAGGCACTTATTGGCAGCACTGGTGGGCACTGTTTGGACTGCACTGATTATCAGTGTACATGTCCCTTTTTAGATAAGCCGGTTATCGGCTCTCTTTTCCTCTCGTCATGCTGTCAGTGTGACGAAAGGAGTGCCAATAACTGACTTCTATTTACATCTGTGAACAGCTGTGATTGGACACATCTGATCATGTGGTAACGAGCCACTGATTGGCTCTTTACCTCAATCTGTGATCACAGTGTCCTTGGGCCGAATGAAATTTATATAATCATTTATTTACACAAATATAGCTTTCTTTTGGTGGTATTTGATCACCACTGGGGTTTTAATTTTCTGTTATATAAACAAAAAAAGATGAAAAATGTTGACCCCCCCGGATATTTTCTACTTTCCATTATAAAACATATCCAATAGAAAGAAAAAAATATAAAATCTAACTTCTTCATAAATTGAGGCCAACATGGATTCTGCTACATGTCTTTGGTAAAAAAAAAAAATCCCAAGTGTATACTGATTGGTTTGTGGTAAAGTTATAGTGCCTACAAACTATGGGATATATACTGGAATCTGCGCAGCTATAGCCGCTATATTGTAATGGCGGTGATCAGCAACTTATAGTGGGACTGTGATAGTGTGGCAGGCAATCTGGCGCTAACAGACCATGGGAGGGTCACTAACTGACATCATTAATGACACTAATACAGTGATAGCACTGTATATGGCTGCTGTTAGAAATCACTGGGTCCCATACAGGTCTACCTGACAGGGTGGCCCCCCTCTCCTCCTGCAAATATCAAATTTTTTACTATGCTTCAGTAATGAACACAGCAGCAATTGGTACCAATTGCTTACTGTATTAATTTAGCAAAGGAAAAGGCTGGTCAATATGACATTTACCAGTCCCCTCCCTGCTCTCTATCCTGAAACATCCCCCTGTGTGCCCACAGCAGCTACTGACAGGAAGAAGGAAAGCCCGTGGAGCTGTGGGGAAAGGGGCACACAGGGTGACCCAGATGCAAGGACTGATCCCTGCAGCCTGATGAATGGAGAGGAGGAGGAGTAACAAGTACATTCGTGTCTGCACCCCGGCTTCTTCTCCTCGGCATTATGGCAGCTGTGTGTCTCACCCCTCCTAAGCCAATAGGATTGTTTCTCCTTTTGGCCAATTGGAAAATGTGTCTCAGGACCCGCCTCCTGATTGGCTGGGAAGAGAATCAGTGTGACAATAACAAATATTCATTCGCTATTCGCCCTGGGCCCAAGACAATATTGAGGGATTTGCAAAAGGCTCTCCAAAAGCGAGATGTAAATTGTACACCCCTGTCAGAAACAATGTGGGAAGGGACCCCATGGAGGCGGAAGATTTCGCAAACAAAAATGGGGACCGAAGCAGGAGCAGAAGGGAGACTAGGAAGAGGAACAAAATGAGCCACCTTGTAGATACAATCGATTATCACTGATCTTCCATCGTCTGAGAATAATACAGTCATTTCGGTGGTAAAGTCCATGGCAATGTGAGACCAGGGCTCCTTAGGAATGGGCAAGGGCATGAGAAGACCAGCAGGAGCTTGCGTGGAGGACTTAGACTGGCCACAGACATGACAAGCTTTAACGTAGCCTTTGACATCCGAACGGAGAGTGGGCCAACACTAGTGGCGACTGATGAGCAGAAAGGATCAGAGGAACCCAGCATGGCCTGCCACACTGGAATCATGTTCCCAACAAAGAATCTTAGCTCTTAGTTCAGTAGGGACGAAGGTCTTGCCAGGAGGAATTTTTGACACCAGAGTGGTAGAATGGGAACATTTTTTGGAGAAAAACACACATGGTTGATATTTCTCCTCAAAGGATTGAAGAAGCACTGCTCCCACCCCAGTCGAAGAAGCGTCCACTTCAACAAAAAATGCATCCCTAGGATTAGGTGTCCTCAAGAGAGGTCCAGAAACAAAGGCCTGTTTCAAATCATGGAGAGCAGACAGCTTCAGGAGGCTACTCCTTGGCATTCGCACCCTTCTTGGTCAAGGCAATAATAGGTGCAGCAATTGAAGAGTAATTCTTAATGAACTGCCTATAATAATTGGTGAACCCAAGAAATCGCTGTGTGGCCTTGAGGCTGGTAGGAAGAGGCCAGTTGGTAATGGCCGAGACCTTTCCAGGATCCATACGAAGCCTCAAACTGGAGACAAAGCATCCCAGAAACAGGACCTCAGAACACTCAAAAGAACATTTCTCCATTTTGGAATACACATCATTTTCTCTAAGGCGCTGAAGGACAACCCGGACATGGTTTCTGTGGACAAGCAGATTTTCTGAAAATATGAGAATGGCATCCAGATAGATGACAACAAATTGATAAAGCGGATCCCTGAAGATTCCGTTGATGAAGTTTTGAAACACAGCTGGGGCGTTACACAGCCCAAAGGGCATAACCAAGTATTCGTAATGCCTATCTCTAGTGTTAAACGCGGTTTTCCAATCGTCACCCTCCCGTATCTGTATCGCATTGTATGCACCCCTGAGATCCAACTTGGTAAAAATGGAGGTACCTTTCAATCTGTCGAATAGTTCAGATTTTAAGGGTAAGGGGTATGGGTTCTTGATTGGAACCGCGTTTAGGCCTCGATAATCAGTGCAGGGTCTTAAGGTACCATCTTTTTTGGCAACAAAAAAGAATCCTGCTCCCGCAGGCGATGAGGATTTCTGGATGAACCCTTTCTCTAGGTTTTCACTGACATACTCTGACATGGCCTGGGTCTCTGTGATGGGCAGGGGGTAGGTACAACTCCTGGGCAGAGTTGCTCTGGGAACAAGGTCAATGGCACAGTCAAAGGACCTGTGAGGAGGATGCACTTCAGCTGATTTCTTGCAGAACACATCCCGGAAATCGCTATATGCAGCGGGAAGGGCAGAAGATACTGAAGTGGTGGCAACAGGAAGTCTCTCTTTAGGGGCAACCTTGAGTAGGCAGGATGAGAAACAGGAGGAACTTCAAGCCAAGATCTGCCCAGAAGTCCAGTCAACGTGTGGGGAATGGAGCTATAACCAAGGAAGACCCAATACAATGGGCGTAGAGGCCTTCGGGAGGAGAAGGAAGGATATCCACTCCTGGTGGAATATACCTACCGACATCTTAAAAGGAAGGGCCTGGAAGCAAATAGGACCCCCTAGAAGAACAGTACCATCAATCGCTGAGACCACCAGTAGAGTGGTAAGGGGCGAAAAAGTAAGCTTCAAAGATGCAGTTCCCTAGTCCATAAAATTGCCGGCGGCCCCAGAATCCAGATATGCCAAGGCTGCATGAGAGGAAGCGCCAACATGAAGGGATACCAAAAGAAGAAGACGTGAAGGTGATATTTCTGGGTCCAATACTCCACCTATTAGACCTGAGAGTTTCCTGGACACAGCGAGCAAGTGTCACGAAAATGACCTTTGCCCCCACAGTAGAGACACAGGCCCAGAGTTCTGCGCCTAGCACATTCCTCTGGAGATAGCCTGGTCCGGCCCAGCTACATAGGTTCCTCAGCTGGCAGGGAATGCTCCATGCGTCGCAGAGAGGAGAGCTCAGGCTGACTAGGCACCAAGGGGTGCTGGCATCTCTTTTCTAGGGTCCTCTCCTGGAAGCGAATATCAATTTGGCAACTTTGATGTACAAGGTCTTATGTGTGAATTGGGAGCAGGTGTGTTAAATGTGGTGTGATCACTCTCACTCTCCTATACTGGTCACTGGAAGTTCAACATGGCACCTCATGGCAAAGAACTCTGAGGATCTATGCAGGCAGTCCCCGGGTTACAAACAAGATAGGGTCTGTAGGTTTTTTTTTAAATCGATTTTGTTTGTAAGTCGGAACAGGTACATTTTTTTAAGTGTAGCTACAGCCAAAAAAACACTTTTTAAGCTTTTTGGATAGCATAGGGAAGGATGAATACCCCTGTAATTTTTATTTTGCTGTCTGACCCCTTGTTCATAAGATTTCACCTCACTTTCTGTCCCAATGATAATTGGATTTTGAAAATTTTGAGTTGTTGTGCAAACAAACCTTGGTAATAACGCTTCAGTGGAGACACCTTTTTCCCATAATAACTCTTACAGGAGTGAATTTCCCTTCTTAGGAGTAGATTTCCTCTCACAGGTCATAGAGGTTTAACAGGACAGGTTCCACTCAGAACAGGTCTCGCCATGGTCGACCAAAGAAGTTGAGTGCATGGAAAAAATTTGCTGGACACCCTCACTCAATTTAACACCTTTAATGAAGTTTCAATAAAATCCAAATAGTAACAAAAACAAAGGAACACATGAGGTCAAGGCAACTGGCTAACGCATCTCACACCGTGCAATGGGGTGCTAAATCATAGCCTTTGAGGCTTCAATAAGGTTGTTAAACTGAGTGCGGATGTCCAGCAAATTTTTCCCAAGCTCATCTTTGATGTAGAGCCACACCCAAGCTGATGGAGCTTGAATGAAGTTACTTGGACTTTGACAAGCCTGGAGCGGTGTAACTTTATCTACAGTGTAAAGAAGTTGATTGCACGTGCTCAGCATCATATCCAGAGGTTGTCTTTGGGAAATAGACATATGAGTGCTGCCAGCATTGCTGCTGAGGATGGGGGGGGGGGCTGTCGGTGCTCAAATTGGTCTGCATGGCTGTCATCCCTGAAGGAAGCCTCTTCTAAAGATGATGCACAAGAAAGCCCACAAACTGTTTGCTGAAGACAAGCAGACTAAGGACATGGATTACTGGAACCATGTCCTGTGGTCTGATGAGACCAAGATAAACTTGTTTGGTTCAAATGGTGTCAAGCGTGTGTGGTGGCAACCAGGTGAGGAGTACGAAGACAAGTGTGTCCTGCCTACAGTCAAGTATGGTGGTGGGAGTGTCATGGTCTGGGGCTGCATGAGTGCTGCCGGCACTGGGAAGCTACAGTTCATTGAGGGAACCATGAATGTCAACATGTACTGTGACATGCTGAAGCAGAGCATGATCCCCTCCCTTCGGAGACTGGGCCTCAGGGCGGTATTCCAACATAACAACCCCAAACACACATCCAAGACAACCATTGCCTTCCTAAAGAAGCTGAGGGTAAAGGTGATGGACTGGCCAAGCATGTATCCAGACCTAATCCCTATTGAGCATCTGTGGTGCATCCTCAAATAGAAGGTGGAGGAGCGCAAGGTCTCTAACATCCACTAGCTCTGTGATGTCGTCATGGAGGAATGGAAGAGGAACCTGTGAAGCTCTGGTGAACTCCATGCCCAAGAGGGTTAAGGCAGTGCTGGAAAATAATGATGGCCACACAAAATATTGACACTTTGGGTCAATTTGGACATTTTCACTTAGGGGTGTACTCACTTTTGTTGCCAGCGGGTTTAGACATTAAAGTAATATAAAAATAGTTCATCTGCCCCCCACAGTGCCCACAGCTTATAAATCTTCTTTTTACAATACTGCCACTGTATACCTTTTGGGATGATCTGTATACCATGGTTTCCTAATAACCTGCACAGATTGTCCATTGCTCTGTGTTCAAGTAGGAGGAGTTTTCCCACTACAGCCTGTATACACACCCACATGTGTGATGACAATATCATGTGACCTGAACAGTTCAACTGAATCATGAAATGTTCTATACAGCATAAGAGACCAAACTGAGCATGTGCAGCTTTACCACCCTGATGTGCGATATGGACTTGCCCAGACTGACAGTGCAGGAGGGAAGGATTTATGGCATACAGGATAAAACAGCCTTTTTACATAATTCAGAGGATTAACTCTTTAAATTCCACGGTAAGTATAACAAGCATGTCTTATACAGACTGATTTTACTGTTGTGGGTTGAGTTATTTTGAGGGGACAGCAAATTTACACTGTTATGCAAGCTGTACATTCACTACTTTACATTGCAGCAAAATGTAATTTCTTCAGTGTTGTCACATGAAAAGATATAATAAAATATTTACAAAAATGTGAGGGGTGTACTCACTTTTGTGAGATACTGTATGCCTTTGGGGACAAACAGACTGCAGATTTGGTCATGTAGAGGTAATAAACCAGCTATCAAAGGCTGGCTGACCAGTATCAATGATTGTTCATTGAATAAATGATTACCAAAAATTAGCCTGGGTAGAATCATTATCATAGTGGCCAGTAGCTTCTCATGGGGTCACATCTGTTCAGAGAATCATCTGCACAGAGCAAGCAAGAGATTGGCACCAAGGAAAGTCAATAATGAACATTTGTATGACCCTCTGCACAAGTCTTCATTAATCCTGCAAACTTGGATGTGATTTGCTGGGACCTGCCTGATAGCAGTGTTCTAAGGGAAAGATTCCTTGTATGAGTTCTGGTGAGAATGAATACAAGCTAGCCTAGAGTGTTGACTATATTTTCCTACTCTCTGCCACCCATCACTTTACCCTTCTTCCCCCTTCTTTCCCTTCCCTTGTAAATTAGAATTTATTTATATGCCTATTTATTATTTCTAGTGTATCAGATTATTTAGCCAGCACAGGATAATTCTGCAAACAATGGTACCACTGATCTGATACATTCGTTGCCCTCCACACTACAAAGTTATCTTATACAAGTCAAGTCTGTGGCACAGCTTATGAAAAATGCAGGATGGTGAAGAAAATGAATATATATATATATGGAGGAGGAGAAATGAAGATGGAATAAAAACAACACACTGTGCCCTTGTTTTTGTGACACATTTAATACGTAAAAAGTTTTAATAAAAAATCCTATTTTTCCATTTCAGTCTTTATTGCAGACATTCAAAACATTTGGTGCAACATGTACATTTCAGAAAAAAAAGCAGTTTCACATTATCACCTGGGGTGGTCTGTGGACAGAAAACACCCTTTTCAAGTCCCATTTAAAAAGTTGTTTTTGCACATGCAATTTTTATCTGACATGTGACCATGTATCACTGTATTACAATTATAATAATGTCCACAGTAGAATGTTAAAAAAACACACACACGATAGGTGAATTCATTTTACAATGTTTAACAGTAAAAATGTAAAACCCCTGGAGAGTAACATGCCTTTAACAACGTCCAGACAGACACGTACACAGTTCATTAGCAACAGAATACCAGTGGGGAAGCAAGGGGCTCATTCCCAGTTTTGGCAGGAAGTGGTGTATCTTCACATAAAACATCTATGTTGCAGGGTGATAGAATAAGTCCAAGTAAGAACAACGTAAACCTCATGTACTATGATCGGACATTGATGTTTCTAGCATCATATCGCTCTCGTTCATCTCTATTTCAAGAGCTTCAACTGGAGACCTGGCATCAGACGATTTAGGCAGAAGATTAGTAGACTCTAAGGCCATTATGCCACTTACGTCAAGAGACTGTCTCTCCATGTCAACCTCCCATGGAGAAGAAATTATGTTCTTCAAAGTTTTCATTGTGTGCACATCAAAGTCATAACATCTTAACTTGTCCTTGATCTCTGTTCCTATGAAACAGAACACAAGCTAGATTTGTTAAAAAACAAATGCAAGATATACACATCCCCACTTTGAATGGCCGGTGAAAACAGTGCATGAAAAAAAGGTTATACCATAAAAAAGCATAAGTCCGGCTTTGGCAAGAATAAAATACTTTTGGTGGTGTAGTGTAAAAAAAAATTAAAAATTGCCGAACTCGCTCGATTTGCTCATATTGAGCGAAGTTTATTGTACCATTGTTTTGCAGCCATGTCAATAAAAAGAGTTGAGCTGCAGTACTCACCTTCAATCTGGAGCTGTTCCCAGCAATGCCCTAGTCCCTTGGTCGTCAACCCAGGAAAAAGAGGAAATTACTGAAAACGTAGGGTGTCAATGTTCCCTCCTCCCCAAGTGGGTATGACCATGGCACCCCTACATTCACTGTAAATTGATGCAGAGAACAATGTTGACATTACGTCAGAGCCACTCTTTGCATAGTTGAGGAATGCCCACTACTAGAGAAAATCAGTAAAGAAAAAGAGGACCCAGTGCATCATGTGATAAGTCAGAAGACTTTGAAAAAAAGACAAATACAGGTATATTAAGAAAAAAGCATAACATCCACACTGAGGGAGTCCCTTGTGTGGAAACATGAAGCTGGACTTTAAAAGAGAAGGTTTTTTTGTTTTGTTTTTTTAGAAATACTACTTACATAGCTGGATGCCGCATCTGATCGCTCAGTTCTCAGTGCTCCGTTAGGGAAGAGCTGGTGACTGTCAGTCACCAGTCTCTGCTCTGCCCCCCCCCCCCCCAAGCTCACTGGAGCGCTGGGCTGTGGAGGGGGCGGGAGCAGCTGGCTCAGCCTCTCAGCAGCTCGGACTAATATGACTTCAGCCAGCTGCCTGCTGAAAACGGTTCACAGGGGTGCAGAGCAAATCGCACTCTTGTGATCCACAGAAGTACAGCCAAACAAGTTTTTGCTGTACTTCGCCTTTAATCACTTCCCAACCACGTCGCGTATATTTACTGCTGCAGAGTGGCAGCGTAGCACCGTCTATAAACGGCGATCCATGCAAGTGCATCTAGGGGGCGAGCGCGCGCTGCCGCACTCTCATGCCCGCCGCACGCTCCCTGAGCAGGTCAGCGGGTCAGGCGGACTCGATGTCCGCCGGTGACCCCCGATCGTCTGTTAGAGAAGAAAATTAGGGAACCGCTGATATAAACGTGGCGGTTCCCCGCTCTTTCAGACGGCATTATAGAGATCTACTGACTCGGGATCAGTTAGATCTCTTATTATGCCCTTGTCAGCCCAGCCCCCCCACAGTTAGAACATCGCTAGGGAACACAGTTAACCCCTTCATTTCCCCCCGCAGGTTAACCCCTTCCCTGCCAATGGCTATTTAAATTTCTGATTGCTGTATAAATGTCAATGGTCCAAAAAATGTCCGACATGTCCGTTGCAATATCTCAGTCCCGATAAAAATCGCAGATCGCCGCCATTACTATTAAAAAAAAAGTAAAAAAATGCCATAAATTAATTCTCATGGATTGTAAACGCGGCAACTTTTGCGCAAACCAAACGTCAATTGCGATTTTTTTTTACCACAAATATGGAGAAGAATATATATATTCATTTATATATTTATTATAGCAAAAATTAAAAAATATAAAATATAGTTTTTTTTCTTCAAAATTGTCGCTCTTTTTTTGTTTATAGTGGAGATCAGAAGTGACGCAGAGGTGATCAAATACCACCAAAAGAAAGCTCTATTTGTGGGGAAAAAAAGGACGTTTTGGGTACAACGTTGCAAGACCGCGCAATTGTCAGTTAAAGCAACGCAGTGCCAAATCGCAAAAAGTGCGATCATCGCGACGTCATCAAGACGTCATCACGCCTACACGTGTAAACAGGAACGGGAACGCTCGTCTTTGTAATTGCTAGCCGGCTTATTTTACGTGATTGAACTGTTTTTAATGTGAGTACCCATTTTGCTTTTTAATAAACCTATGTTTAAATGGATTTACATTATTGGACCCTTCTCCTTTCTATGATATCTACTTGATGGAGTTGACGGGAATGCTAGTCTGAGCCAGAAAAGCTGTTTGGTATTACCCTGCCTGATCGTTGGGAGGAGAGAAATATCTGCAAAGATACCCCGCAGAGGGTTACTTTCTGCCAGTCTGCATGACTTGTTAGAGATGGAAAGTCCCCGACCTCTGGTAAGGGTACCTCTTAAACACTTTGAGGTGTGCTCGTTTCCGGTGGTGGTCTACTTACCTTTAATGAATTCCAACGGTGGATGTGATTCAGGCTATCTTCACATTGGTGGTGCTGGACTGATTACTGGATCATCTAGATCATTTATCAAAAACTGTTTTGCCTATTTCACATCAATATTTGACACTTCTGGCTACGGCCTGCTATTTTCACTTACCATTTATGCACTTTAAAGTTCACAGGTTGATGATATATGTTATCAAAATGTTCTAGTGCAACTGTCTTTATATATTTGTGATTAAGTGTGTTATCACACATTATGTTGCTGCTGCACTGGACACTTTAGCGCACTACTGTTTATTTAATTTTAAATATATATATATATCCCGAAACTGATGAATTAATTTTTTCTTTTTTTGTGGATATTATAGCAAAAATTATAAAATATAAAATATAGTTTTTTTCTTCAAAATTGTCGCTCTTTTTTTGTTTATAGTGGAGATCAGAAGTGACGCAGAGGTGATCAAATACCACCAAAAGAAAGCTCTATTTGTGGGGGAGAAAAAGGACGTTTTGGGTACAACGTCGCATGACCGCGCAATTGTCAGTTAAAGCAACGCAGTGCCGAATTGCAAAAAGTGCTCTGGTCCTAATGTGGGAAATCCTTCCGGGGGTGAAGTGGTTAAGAAGCTACACCATTTTTTAAAAATGAAATAAAGGTTTAAACCATATGAATAAAAGCCAACCATTGGAAGCCCCCCTAGCAGAGTTATGGTTTATCCAAAACTCCATAACTTACTTTTTTATCTGCATGTAAATGTAGAGAAATGTATTTAAAAAAAAAAACAAAAAAAAAAAAAACAGCGTGTGGAACAGAAGATATTAATTTCAACTGTCTCAAAGTTGATTTGAATATGACATTTTTGGCTATAATGATCACTTAAAGGGAATTTATATCTACAATATTTATACATACGGTATAAAAATAAATTAAAGAGAGACCCAACCTTAAAATTTATTCCCACTTTAAACATTTATGGAGGATGGGGAGTGGTATTAGAATCTGTATAAACCTACTTAAGTGCAGTAACAATAAAGTCACATAGCATTTTGCTTCCAGGATGCAAGAATGTAGTGCAGCAGCTGTGCACTGGAGCACCAACGTCAGCAGAGCTTTTAGCCAGATGAATACAGGCTACTTTTAACCTACACTAGACTTTATATTAAAAAAAACAAAAAAAAAACAAAAACAAAACACAATTACACTGGACATAGATTGTCTGAACTATCCAAACACCATTTAAGAACCGAATCCTGAACAATATACATTCTTGCTTTTCATTTTACAAAATGTACATAAAACCTTACCAATATATGCTTCAGAGTCTCCAATATACATTTCAATGCAATGTCCAAGCATTGTAACAGAAAATGTATCATCTCTTCTTAGACCTAAAGCCTTAAACACAAGAAAAACATAATTAGTCACACAAAAATAATTAAATAAATGGTAATGCATTATGTAATTTTATTAAAAGCATCAAGAGACATGGAGATTTTGGTTTACCTGTAAAATCCTTTTCTTAGAGTACACAACAGGATACAGAGGAGTTAATATGCGAGACTACTTGAGTTATGCTGCCACCTTCAGGTGAATGGACAATGCAGACCTAAGACCTCCCAGCTCCATTAAAGTGGTTGTAA
>BLSH010153469.1:450523-466797 GCA_018402905.1 Glandirana rugosa
GCCACTTACAGTGATTGTAAACCCTAATTTTAGTTAAACTAAAAGTATGTTGTACTTCCCTGCTCTTTGCAAAGGTTTTGCATACAGCTGCCTCGTTCCAATTCCCCTCAGGTCCTCCACCAGAGCTCATGGCTCTACACTCCCCTGCTGAGTGCCCGCTTGCTATGGGGGCACTTGTTCTGGCTCTCTCTCGAGCTGGCTCTAAGTGTCCGAAGACAAACAGTGTGACTCGGCCCTGCCTCTTTCTAGGTATAATTGACAGCAGTGGGAGCCAATGGCCTGGGCCTATGAGGAGGGCCACTGCTCTTGTGCATATCAATGGATCGAGATCGGGCTCAGGTAAATATAAGGGGGAGCTGCACTCAAAACCCTGGGAGGAAGGAGCAGGGGTGTGGGTTACTAGCATTGTGTAGGTTTATGGATGCACACAGCCCAACTCAGGAGCAAAAGTGCACAGGGTGCCTCCTTAGAACCTGGAGCAGGGGGGAGGAGACAGGGCCAGCACGGGACTGCCAAAGAGGAAGTATGTGACCACTCCGTGCAAGATTGTTGCACAGAAGAGATAAGTAGAACATTTAAAAAAACAAAATACTTTACCCTGGTTCACACCATATCAGCTTTGAAATCACACTACTGCCGCGTGACTTCAAAGCCACCCGATCAGTTCGATTTTGATGTGCAATTTCATTGTGGCTTGCGATTTCATTTAACAGAAGTTCATATAAGTCGCAATAAAAAATCACAAAAAAGTAGCGCACCAACCATTTTCAAAGACACTACGACTTGAGTTGCAACTATTTGGTTCTATTTGCTGGCAATGGGGTGCGACTTGTCATGCAATTTTGAACGTCAACTCGCATGACAAATCACAATGGTGTGGACCAGGGCTTAATATCACTAAGTTATGTGGTGCTTCACATACTGTATAGATACGCACAAAAATTAACCTCAGTTTTCATTTTATAGGTTTATTTATATGTACTCATTTTATAAGTATTTATATATATCAGTCACTCTTTTTACCTTTTTCAACTTGTTTTCAAATAGGAAACGGAGGAGTTCTTGATCTTCTGGACATTTCTTACTAATGGGTAGGGAATCGAGAAGTTCTTTCTCTGCAAAGTAAAAATGTATTTCGGAAGATAGACCTTGAATCAAGGCATAACCACTGGTGTTAGCACAAGTGAAATCATTACTTATATGGTGGACTTCTGAATAATGGTCTTAATGAACATCACTGGCCTAAATGTGTCTGCAACCACTACCACTCACCACCCCATGTCAACACAATCTAATTCTACCTCAGTCAGGAATCAAGATTTTCTCACTCTAGGAGGTGTTCTCTAGCCCCCTCGTCCCCCAATTCCATGCTCACCTCCAAGAATTCTCTAGAGCTTCCCTATGTTACTCCCAACCCCAATCGTTCCAGCTATCTCTGATTCTGTCCACCTTTAGGTAATCTTTGAGAACTCCTTTCTTCAAGAAAGCCTAACCCACCTCTACCTAAAAACTGTACTTTTACTTCCTCCATTAACTCATCCCTCACCGTCAATCCCTTGTATCACTTGCACTCTCCCTTTAGAATGTAAGCTTCAACAAACAGGGGCTTCCTAATGAGATATAAAAATTCATAATAATCATTAGCACACAGTACCATCAAACTGCATTTCATATGAAAATATACCTACACTTACTAAGTATAAGTATTTGATATAATGCGTGATTGTATTATGTTGCTCCAGTGCAGTTAGAAAACTGACAGCAGCAAACTACTTCTAATAAAGCGCCCAAACTATACGGTGGTATGTATCATCTTCATAAATGGAAATGCATTCTAGTCATGAATTAGAGGCGATTATGAAAAATACCAACCTTCTTGCGCTGTTAGCATATGGTGTGCTGTTAAAAGGTCAAATGCTTCAAAGCAGTAAACATCAAACTTCAAGGCCTCTTTGTAGCTGTAAGTTGCCAGCATTCGGTTATCCAAGGCATCATATATCTTCCCACGCAACAAGCAAATGGAGCTCTTTATCTACAAAATAATAATAAAAAATAAACTGTGAAAACCCCCGCTTTCCCTCTCTCATACTGGTCACTGGAAGTTAAACATGGCACCTCATGGCAAAGAACTCTCTGAGGATCTGAAAAATAGAATTGTTGCTCTACATAAAGATGGCCTAGGCCAAGGGTAGGCAACCTCGGCACTCCAGCTGTGGTGAAACTACAAATCCCATCATGCCTCTGCCTCTAGGAGTAATGCCAGTAATTGTCAGGGTCTTGCAATGTCTCATGGGACTTGTAGTTTCACCACAGCTGGAGGGCCGAGGTTGCCTACCTCTGGCCTAGGCTATAAGAAGATTGCCAAGACCCTGAAACTAAGCTGCAGCACGGTGGCTAAGACCATACAGTGGTTTAACAGGACAGGTTCCACTCAGAACAGGCCTCACCATGGTCAACCAAAGAAGTTGAGTGCATGTGTTAATCGTCATATCCAGAGGTTGTCTTTGTGAAATAGACGTTTGAGTGCTGCAAGCATTGCTGCAGAGGTTGAAGGGGTGGTGGGTCAGCCTGTCAGAACTCAGACCATACACTGCATCAAATTGGTCTGCATGGCTGTCATCCCAGAAGGAAGCCTCTTTTAAAGATAATGCACAAGAAAGCCCACAGTTTGCTAAACAAGCAAAGGACATGGATTACTGGAACCACGTCCTGTGGTCTGAGGAGATCAAGATAAACTTATTTGGTTCAGATGGTGTCAAGCGTGTGTGGCGTCAACCAGGTGAGGAGTACAAAGAAAAGTGTGTCTTGCCTACAGCCAAGCATGGTGGTGGGAGTGTCATGGTCTGGGGCTGAATTAGTGCTGCCGGCACTGGGGAGCTAAAGTTCATGGAGGGAACCATGAATGCCAACATGTACTGTGACATACTGAAGCAGAGCATGATTCCCTCCCTTCGGAGACTGGGCCGCAGGGTGGTCCAAGAGGACCACTGTCTTGCTAAAGAGGCTGAGGGTAAAGGTGATGGACTGGCCAAGCGTGTCTCTGGACCTAAACCCTATTGAGCATCCGTGGGGCATCCTCAAACGGAAGGTGGAGAAGTGCAAGGTCTCGAACATCCACCAGCTCCGTGATGTCATCATGGAGGAGTGGAAGAGGACTCCAGTGGCAACCTGTGACGCTCTGGTGAACCCCTTGCCCAAGAGGGTTAAGGCAGTACTGCAAAATAATAGCGGCCACACAAAATATTGACACTTTGGGCCCAATTTCGACATTTTCACGTAGGGGTGTACTCATTTTTGTTGCCAGCGGTTTAGACATTAATGGCTGTGTTTTGAGTTATTTTGAGGGGACAGCAAATTTACACTGTTGTACAAGGTGTACACTCACTACTTTACATTGTAGCAAAGTGTCATTTCTTCAGTGGTGTCACATGAAAAGATAGAATAAAATATTTACAAATATGTGAGGGGTGTACTCACTGTTGTGAGATACTGTAAGTTGTACCCATTTATCTGCAGCATTCTTTCTCCTTCATTCATTCGAAGTGCAGAATTTACACAGGATCTCTCAGCTCTGGACAGCAGGGGTTGGAGAGCTGAATTACTTCAGTGAGGAGAGCTCTGAGAGCGGACTGGAGGGAAGGTACGCACCCCTCTTCCCACTGCACACAGGAACAGAGCTGAAGCTGTCACTCAGCTGGGACACCCTCCATGGTCAACATTTTTGTCTTGGTGTCAGGAAAACTCATCAGATGTAGGGTTGCCACATCATCCCTTTTATCCAGGACATATATGAATTGCACAGGTTCTGAGGCTAATTTAATGCAGATAAGGCACCGAGTTTAATTACCACCTTAATCAGTCACAGAACCTGTGTAATTAATATGTGTCCTGGATTAAAGGGATGAGGTGGCAACCCTAATCAGAAGTGACTTATGTGGATAGCAGAGGAACAAAGCAGCAGACAAAAATTATACTCAGTGCTCTGGATTGAGACAAGCACACACACACACTATAGAGAGATGTGCTTTGTTTGTATTTTATGCCTGAGGTTTACAACCACTTTAACTCATGTTATAAGGAACCGGAGGTCAAAAAAATATTAAGATGGAAAGAAGCATAGAAACAACTTGTTTTAGAGTGCGTCCACTATCTAAGACAAATTTTAGACAGTTTACTAAGGTTGTATGTTCTATAGCTGCTTGTTGTTTTAGTATATAGCCGCCAATAAACACTTGCAAAACAATATTTCTAGAATACTTTACTTCTCTAATTAGTTGTGTTATTTACATTTGTTACGTCTACCATGATTAAAATAGTGAATATAAACATAAGTTTTCTCAAGTGTCTCTGTTCAAAAGTGATGTACAAATGGTTTTCGGGTTATGGGACATGAATGGTTCATTTGAAAGTTATGCCTTTGGGGTATTTGCACCGATTGTAGTGTTTTTGTTCTGTTTTAACTGTAACATGATTGGGTATAAAATGAGCATCTTAGAGAGTCAGCGTGTCTAAGAAGTAAAGATGGGCAGAGGTTCACCAATCTGTGAAAAGCTGCAGCTAAAAATTGTTGAACAATTTCAAATAATGTTCCTCAATGTAAAATTACAAAATCAGCATCTGTAGTACATAATATCAAAAGATTCAGAGAATCTGGAGAAATCTCTGTGTGCAAAGGACAAGGCTGAAACTCAAGATTGGATGCTTGTGATGTTTGGGCCCTTAGGAGGCACTGCATTAAAACCAGGCATGATTCTGTGATGGTCATCACTACATAGGCTCAGGAATACTTCCAAAAATCGCTATCTGTGAACACAGATCACTTTATCATCCAAAAATGCAAGGTAAAGCTTGATCATGTAACGAAAAAGCCATATATCTGAACATGATCCAGAAACACTGCCTTCTCTGAGCCAAAGCTCATTTAAAATGATCTGTTGCAAAATAGTAAACGGTTCTGTGGTCAAACAAATTACTTTTGACATTCTTTTTTGGCAAGCAACCATAGATGTGTGAACTAAAGGACGAGGGACTTTTCGGCTTGTTATCAGCAGGAAGTTCAAAAGCCTGTATCTCTGATGGTATGGAGGGTGTATTAGTGCATATGGAATGGGAGACTTTCACATCTGGAATGGCACCAACATATATTCCAGTTTTAGAGCAGCATGTGCTCCCATCTAGATGACGTACACTATATTGCCAAAAGCGGAGACTGTGAGCCAGGCCTTCTTGTCCAACATCCTAACATGCCTAACCTCACAAATGCGCTTCTGGAAGAATGGTCAAACATTCCCATAGACACACTCCTAAACCTTGTGGACAGCCTTCCCAGAACAGTTGAAGCTGTTATAGCTGCAAGGGTGGGCCAACTAAATATTGAACCTTACGGACTAAGACTGGGATGCCATTAAAGTGATTGTAAAGGTTCATTTTATTTATTTTTTTAACCAGTTCCTGCCCGCCGTATGCAGAATGACGGCCAGGAAGTGGTTCAGTTATCCTGACTGGGCTTCATATGACATCCAGTAGGATAACAAGCCGGCACGCAGCGCGGCAATCGGTGGTGTGGTGCTTTAGTCTGACACACCGCATTACCGATCTCAGTAAAGAGCCTCCATCGGAAGATCTTTACCATGTGATCGGCTGTGACCAATCACGGCTGATCACAGTGTAAACAGGAAAAGCCATGTATCGGCTTTTCTTCTACTCGTGTCTGCAGGCGCAAGTAAATGAGCAGACCTGCGGCTCTCCTGACGGGGGGGTTGCACTGATTGTTTATCAGTGCAGCCCCCCCGAGGATCTCCTCCCAGGACCACCAGGGAGCCCACCCAGGGACCACCAGGGAGCCCATCCAGGGACCACCAGGTAAGTGCCATCCCTATTGCACAATGTGCAATAGGGATGGCACTGTGCCTGTGATGCCTGCCAGTGCCTCCTTATAACTGCTGCCTATCAGTGCCCACCAGTGCCACCTATGAGTGCCCACCAGTGCCACCCATCAGTGCTACCTCATCAGTGCCCGTTAGTGAAGGAGAAAGCATACTTATTTACAAAGTTTTGTGACAGAAAAAAAAAGTTGTTTTTTTTTTTAATTTTCGGGTTATTTTTTATTTGTAGCGCAAAAAATAAAAACCCCAGAGGTGATCAAATACCACTAAAAGAAAGCTCTATTTGTAGGGAAAAAAAATATTAAAATTTTGTCTTGGTACAACGTCGCATTTGTCATTCAAAATGCGACAGCGCTGAAAGCTGCAAATTGGTCTGGGCGGGTAGGGGGGAAAGCGCATGGTATTAAAGTGGTTAAATAACAAACATGTTATGCTTACCTCCTCTGTGCAGTTGGATTTGCATAGAGCAGCCTGGATCCTCCTTTTCTCGGGTCCCTCACTGGCTCTCCTGGCTCCTCCCTCTGGTGAGTGCGCCCTCAGCCAGCAGGTTTCTATGGGGGCACCCGAGCCGAATCAGAGCTCTGTGTATTCAGACACAAAGCCCAAAGCCGGCCCCCTCTCTCCTCTGATTGGCTGACTGATTTTGATTGACAGCCGGGAAGCCAATGGCACCGCTGTGTCTCAGCCAATCATGAGGAGTGTCTGAGACAGCTAAGGCACTCGTGGACAACGCTGCAGAGAGAAGGGGCTCAGGTAAGTAATTAAGGGGGTGCTGGGAGGCTGCCATAGACAGAAGGTTTTTTATCTTAATGTATAGAATGCATTAAGATATAAAACCTTCTGCCTTTACAACTCCTTTAACCTCTTCCTTACTGGGCACTTAAACCCCCCTCCTGCCCAGACCAATTTTCGGCTTTCAGCGATGTCGCATTTTGAATGACAATTGCGTGGTCGTGCGACGTTGTACCCAAACAAAATTGATGTCCTTTTTTCCCCACAAATAGAGCTTTCTTTTGGTGGTATTTGATCACCTCTGCGGTTTTTATTTTTTGCGCTATAAACAAACAAAGAGCGATGATTTTGAAAAAAGAATAATATTTTTTACTTTTTGCTCTAATAAATATCCAAAAAAAAAAAATATATAAAAAAAAAAAAAAATTATTCATTGGGTTTGGCCGAATTATATTCTTCTACATATTTTTGGTAAAAAAAAAAAAAAAAAAAAAATCGCAATCTACGTTTATTGATTGGTTTGCACAAAAGTTATCGCATCTACAAACTATGTGAATTGATTTATGGCGTTTTTATTATTTATTTTTTTTACTGGTAATGGCGGCGATCTGCGATTTTTATCGGGACTTTGATATTGGGCGGACGTCGGACATTTTTGACACTTTTTTGGGACCAATGACATTCATACAGCGATCAGACATTTAAATGTCCACTGATTACTGTATAAATGTCATTGGAAGTGAAGGGGTTAACCTGCAGGGGGCAGTGAAGGGGTTTAACAGTGTTCCCTGGGTGTGTTCTAACTGTGGGGGGGATGGGTTGGCAGGGACATAACAGATCTAACTGATCCCAGTGACAGGGATCAGTAGATCTGCTTGTCCCCCTCTCATAGAATGGAGAACCGCCGTGTTTACATTGGCGGTTCCCCGTTCTGCAGCTCCGCAGGCGATCGCGGGTCAGGAGCGGACATCGAGTCCGCCCGACCCACGGGCACGCCCACGCAGTGTGCGGCAGCCGCGCGCACCGCCGCCTGTGAATGCGCGCCGGGGGCGTGCAAAAGGGAGGACGTCAATAGACGTCCTCCAGGAGATTGAGATCCGCGCTGTAGCCGTCTTTCGTCTATAGCGCGGATCTCAACAGGTTAAAATGTATGTGCGTGTAAGGGCAGGCGTCTCAAAACTTTTAGCAATATAGTGCATTTTTTTTTTTTTTTTTTTTAATGGAAGGCCTTGCATATTTCAGTAGGACAATGCTAATCCACATACTGCATCTATGACAACAGCATAGCTTCCTAGTAGAAGAATCCAGGTGCTTAACCGCTTGCCTACAGTCCAGAACTTTCACCAATTGAAAATATTTGGAACATCTTGAAATGAAAATTATGACAAAGAAGACCCAGAAGTGTTGAGCAGTTAGAGTCCTATATCATGCAAGAATGGGACAACATTACTCTCCCAAAACTCCAGCAACTGGTCTCATTGGTTGCCAGACATTTACAGACTGCTTTTAAAAGAAGAGGAAATGCTACACCATGGTAAACATGGCCCTGTCCCAATTATTTTGAGTTGCTGCCATGAATTTCAAAATTACCTTATTTTTTCCTTAAATTGGTTAATTTTCTCAGTTTAACCACTTCAAGACCAAGCCTGTTTTTTGGGTTCGGTGTTTACAAGTTAAAACCATTTTTTTTTTTGCTATAAAACGACTTAGAACCCCCAAACATTATATATATATATATTTTTTTTAACACCCTAGAGAATAAAATGGCGGTCATTTCAAAACGTTATGTCACACCGTATTTGCGCAGCGGTCTTCCAATCCAATCCAAAAATCTGAAAAAAAAATGACAGCCCAAAAAAAAAAAAAAAAATGGGCCCTTTAAGGCGGACGTGACTTCTGATGTCATTTCCGCCCTGCTATGTTATGGAGCCGAGTGAGTGGCTTCAGCCGATCAGTCGGCTCACGGACACTGGGGGGGGACGGATCCGATCATCTCCGCCGCTGCCAGCGGGTTCGGTAAGCGGCGGAGATGACGGGAAATGGGCGGGAGGGGGGGGCACCTCTCCCGACCCTGAAAAAGTGATCTCGCGGCGAATCCGCCGCTAAGACCACTTTTATCTTGTTCAGAATCGCCTGGAAAAAAAAACGGTATCTGATTGGTGCCTGCAGCTGCAGACACCATTCAGATATCACCACTCAAACCTAAGGACGTCATATGACATCCGGCGGTACGGAAGTGGTTAAAGATTTGATATGTTTTCTGTTTTCTATTGTGAATAAAATATGGGGTTAATATATTTGCAAATCATTGCATTCTGTTTTTATGTAGATTTTACACAGCAGCCCAACTGTTTTGGAATTGGGGTTGTAAAAGCCACCAGGTGTAAAATTGTTGGCTAAACATGGTCAGCATCCTATCAGATGCAGTCACTGTTTGGGTATTCAAGCAACCACGAGTGTCCCAGCTGACTGAATACAATTGCCAGCAGCAGGATGAATGATACAAATAATCTTATCAGCATGTGACAATGGTTTATCAACTCAGATTTTACCGAGGACTGTGATATTTGCCATTCTCCAGAACTATCCCTTAAGATCTTTTCTTCCTTTGTATTCTTATCGAAGAGCTTTTTACTGATGGGCTCCTCCATATCTAGGATATCAAGAGCCTGCTGGTACTCTTTCGCTGCATACTTGAAAAGAAATAAGAAAAAGAGACTATGTCAATAATGAGTATAAAGACATTTTTAATGTTCTAGAGAAAAATAAGTAAACAAAAGAAAATATGTTTTTTTTAAACCCCTTGTGCCTCAAAATGCTTCCCAAACCAGACAACAAATTAATCAGTATAAGCACCTTAAAAAGAATGCCCCTTTCCTATATCCAGCAGATGAGGTAGCATCTCTAGTACTACACTCCTGTAATGACAAGTAAAGGGCCCACCTCTCACGCACCAACAATCAGATGTTAGCTACCTGCTAGCTTCAGAATCCTTCTAAAAGAAGTGCTGGTCAGTATTCAGTATACTGAGGCTCCTAAATGTTGCTTCTGCTTTAATGATGTGATCGCTGATTAAGCTTTGGACCCATTTTTGGACATCCGTAGTGTGCTGGTGACATTGTTTCGCTCTGAGTGTCTTCAGTTCCAGCACCCATCTACATACACACATTAGAACTTCCTCTCAGAGCCCAAATACCTCAGGGATTTTCTCACCTCAAATCTGGAGATGACAAGCCCATTTTATTGCAACATAGCTGACCTAGAAAATCTTGATTAAAGTAGATGTGCAGAGTCTACCATTGCTAACCACACTGTAAAAAAAATATACTTGCTTGACTATCTCAGACTTCAATGCTCTCTGGAGACACTGACCAAACTTTAGCATGCAGATTACATAAAGTGAGAACTCCTAACCTTCATATTTGATTTTATATCAAATTTATTTTAATAAAATGCTTTTGGAGTAAAAATCTATCTAAAGGGGTTTCTATTGAGGTTATATTAATAATTTAGTTTATTCAGCATGAAATGGAGCTTAGTTATGTAGCAAGAGGCTGTATATTCGGCAATATTTACATTTTTGGTAAATGCATTCAATGAATCCAAGCTCTGCAGGCTGAGATAGCATGCAATATATTGATGCATTCACACAATTTCACAGTAACCATGAGATAAAACAAAGTTCAGGAATATTCCTTTATTTCATTGTTTTGCAAATCTATGGACACTGCAAACTGTATGATCGAATTGGTTCCGATATCAGTGTTTTACTAACCTGACAGGTTAGGTTTATTATTCTAAATAGGAAACCTTCAGGATGTTTGCAAATATTAAA
The DNA here is from genome assembly GCA_018402905.1 of Glandirana rugosa. Taxonomy (NCBI): domain Eukaryota; kingdom Metazoa; phylum Chordata; class Amphibia; order Anura; family Ranidae; genus Glandirana; species Glandirana rugosa. The sequence goes on from BLSH010153469.1 coordinate 460,976, forward strand.
AAGATTGTAACCAACAGCAAGAACAAGTCCTTATATTTAAAGAACACCTGTCATTTCAGATCCATCATGGCAGCTCCTGTTAGCGAGCATCCACTCACCTGCTGCCACCACGTCCCTCAACTTGTTATGTCACTGCCGCATCACCAGCCGTCCCATTAAAGTGAATGGGACTGTTGGTGAGTCAACAGCGGGTCAGAGGAGGCGCGCTGCAGGACAAAGATGACCGTTGCTCTTTAAAAATTATGATTTAAATCAAGCCTTTTTACTAGTGATTTAAATCAAATCCACCCTGTGGGAAAGTACTGAAGCATCTGGATCAGCACAACAGCCAGGGGCCACCTGACTACCATAACACCAATGGTTCATAACATCAGAGAACCATCTGCACTTTGTAAGTAGTGCCAATAACATCCATTGTGTCTAGATTGACCCAGCAGACAGGTTTACGAGCACTTTTCAGATCAGCCACATCACACAAAGCTTGGATATTCTCTGCATGTGGCGATAAGAATTTCACATCTTGGACACAACCATTGGTATTATGGCATTGAGCAGCTGGATAGGGGAGGGGAGGGATTTCCACTACTATACTTAAAATAAAAACAATATCATAGTATTGGTTTTAAAAAAATATATAAAAAAAACCTACCATCTATTACTTCCTATCCATTAACCCTCAAGAATACTGCAAGCTACCTCTGGGTAGTCTGTTAACTTACAATAACTGACAGAACAATAGATGACACAGCAAAGTTAAAGCAAAACTTTACCCATAACAGCTTGATAAAAAAAAAAATGTTCTTTAGCAAAGAACATACATTTTATATTACTAATTATGCTACCAAAATTAGTGTGTGGTGTAAACTGCCTCCAACATTGCTCCAATGTCTTCTTGCTGGAGGCTGCAATTTTGCTGAAGCACAGAACCCCTGAAGAGCAGTAAATCAAAGTGGAACTAAACCCATCAATTTAACGGTTTTAAAAGAAAACAGTTACATTCCTGGAATGCCGGGTTTACTAACGGTCACATTTCCTTGTGTCCTCAACCAGACTGTCAAACCATCAAATGGCTGGTGTCATAACTGATCACATGTGCAGCACCATGGCAGTTGCAGATCAAATAGAAGCAGCTTCCTTGGCTGTAAAGGAAAGGTGGGTTTAATTCCCCTTTAAGGCTGTCAGCAGATCGGCCTCTACAAACTCGGCAGTGCCTAGAAATGCCTAAAAATGGAGTGCAACTGAGCATGTGCAGAGCGAGACAGTGTGTTACTGGATTTTAAACAGTATAGGAACTTATTTTTAATGTTTTACATAGCTATACCTACAAAAGGGGCCAGTCTGAAGTCATCTAGTAGGGCTTTGTTTTCTGACTAAAGTTTCATCTTAAGAAAGGCGCCACTATCTGCTTTTCTTCATTACGACATTCTTATATCAGCACATCAACCTATCCTTTTTCACAAATGAACAATGTTTGTGAATGTTGTTAACATATAAACTATGTTATATACTAGTTTACCCAATCTATTAAACCAATAATGGGGGTCTGCAAAACACAAGCGACTCTGCAGTAAAAACATTTTGTACAGTTTCATACTAGTCATTGTTTTTAGGGTTCCATATTATAAAAAAGCCAGGAATCTACATACATGACATCGAGCTGCAAGATAACGACATGCTTCATACACCTATAATGAAAAGTAAATGCATATAAATAAACTTTATAAATAATATTCCATCAATTCAATGCTACTCTGGTATACTGTTAACATACGTCTAGTCTGGCACCCTTCAAAGAAGAAATAAAAACATCCGTTTATGTTTCTATGTTCACTTGGAAAAAGTGATAATCAAACTTATTCCTTCAGGTCTACACATATGCCAGTGCCTCCTCTTTTCAACAACCCTTTGTTCCCCTGGGCCTCTACTATCGCTGTGTCTCATGGTGGATTAACAAGAGTCTGTACAGTATATGACTTTCTTGACCACAGATGGATAAAACCAGTAGACTACTACCTCCAAACTCTTAGGATGCCCTCACTGGAAACATTCCACTTCAGCCAAATACTCAAGGAGAATACAGATGACGTTACTATGAGGACACTTTTTGAGAACAGGTGCATGCGGGATGCTGGTTCAAGAGGGGGTGTATTGATAATGCACCTTTTCCTTTCTGCTCCCGTGAGAAAATTACCTCATTAGTTACATGGGGAACAGATCTGGGAGCAGAAATAGATGTGGATGACTGGTCTAGGTGGTCTATTATGGTGCAAAAGGGTATCCTCAAAACCACTCTTGCCAAGGTGAATTATAAAGGTTTTGTCTTGTTGGTATATGGTGCCATTGAGACTTGCCAAGCTGTTCCTTAATGCCTCCCCTCTAACTTCTCAAATGCAATGAATACTCTATTCATGAGTTTGGTTAATGAACTTCTACAAAAATAAATTTTTTTTACATTAATCAGGCCTGTTCTAAAAAATTCTGAAGAGTCTGATAAACTTACCTATGAATCACTCATACAACATTTATAACATTGCTCTGTATAATGACTTACAGCAAAGTAGAGCGTGCAAGCTTAATTTACATTTTTTTTAAATATTTCTAACATTTTAGATGTTTCTGAGGAGGTGTTATGACTGAATGCAAGCAAGTCTGAACAGTCTCGCAGTGTCTCTGTCCTCACACAAACTGGGGACACACTGAACTATACCTCATTAACATACAATGGAAAACACCAGTTAAAACTTTAACCCTTTGTTAGGACAGAGTTCAATTCTAGTTTACAACCGATAATGGAGACCTGCCAGCATAGTACAGACAGGGTTAATTATATTAACTCCCCAACCCCCTTGCATTCCACAGGTAAATTCAGTTTAGGAGTAAAATGTAAGAGTAAGTAAAGTTGAGCAGCAATTTTTATGTGTTTTATTTTTTTCAGTTAAGCTATGCGAATGGGAAGATGTTGCTACTAAAAAGTAGTTATTATACTGTTTAGCCTGCAAAAGTGAAAATACAGCTCGCATTTTGTTTGATTCCTGCTGAATCTATTAGATTTTCCTCAGTCAGCATGTGGGCTAAACTAAAGAAATACATAGACACATGGCTAACCTAGATTTTAGCAACAACACTGCAGCACCGGACATAATCCATATTACTGGAAGTACATTTTGTGGCTGTCAAGGCTGTATATGTAAACTTGTGAAGCAAAATTATATCTTAAAGTGGTTCTAAAGGCTGAAGGTGTTTTACCTTCATGCATTCTATGAACAGAAGGTAAAAAATATGTGTACAGCGAAACCCCCCCCAATCCTTACCCGAGCTCCCTCTAATTCAGCAATGTTCATGATAGCCTTGGCTGTCCCGGGACTCTCCCTCCTCTTTGGCTGAGGCAGTAGCAAGAGCCAATTGGCTCCCACTACTGTCAATCACAGCTAGTGAGCCAATGAAGAGAGAGCGGGAGGGGGTCTTATGGATGCATAGAGCGGCTAGAGAGCAAGCATGCATCGGTGCTCCCAGGGAAGGCGGCTTTCTTTGGGGACACTGCTCAAGGAGGAGGAGGCAGGAGCGCTGGCGGGGGACCCAAAAATGAGAGTATCAGAGCTGCTTTGTGCAAAACCACTGCACAGAGCAGGTAAGTATAACATGTTTATTTAGAGAAAAAAAAACTAAGCTTTAATACCACTTCAAAGGCCCATGGATCAATACATATACAGTTCTAGCATATTGTTTCATTTGGAATAAGCATTTTTGCTTTTTTACATGCTATAATTCAGTAAATAGATATAAAAGCCAATACAACAAAAATGGGGACTAGCTGCATAGCTGATCACATTTGTCAACTGTGGATTTTCATGGCAAAAACATTTTCAGTTGCTGCTGTACACCATAGCACAGGAAAGGTACAGCTGAGCCATGTTTCTCAACTGTGAGTAACACATTGTCCAACCCATTCACACAGTGATACTTCAAGCACTAAACTAGCTAGCACTTACCTTATCCAATTTTCGTGACCGTAAAGCATGTGAAGCTCTGTGATACTGAGCAGTCAGATACAGACATTGTGCCAACCAATAAACATCTTGTGGTTCCTCTGGAAAAAGAAAGCAAAGAAAAGCTTTTAAGATTTACAGGATTTTACCCCATTGCATGATCACAAGCTCCACATGAAAAAAAAAAAAAAAAAGACACCTGCTCACAGGGAACAAAATATTATCCTAATACCTGTAGTGATACTAAAATAAAGAATTGAAAGTTTCACAAGGTGATCGTTACAAGCCAAGTGTGTCCCATTATGATTTTCTTACAAATGGGTACAGATGTTTTATTGTTACCTGCTTGTTTAAAACCTGGTACACACGAAGAGAATATCAGATGAATGATCATTTTCTTTACATGCTAGTCTCACATCGAAAACGAATAGGTTACTAAAGCTCCAAAAATTCTCGTACTACAGAATACAACTTCGGAAGTGATGTAATGTATTGTACCATAATTTTTTCATTTCTGAGCATGGGTGGCCTTTGTCACACAATTTTTTCGAAAAAATACCATACTAATTAAATGGCAATGAATCGTACTGGTATCGTACGAGAACAATTTTTTTATTTGTCCCTTTAGATAATTTCACATCACCTGTCATGATCAGCTCTCAAAAGCTTTGAACTAATAATCAGATCAGATGATCGCTCCAAAAGTGGTATTCTTCGTCCCATTTTCTCATCGTGCTAGGCTTTAAAGAGCATTGTCATGTTTAGGTTTAAAAAATAAATAAAAAATTTGTGACAACTGCATTTTTTTCAAAAGTAAATCATCTATCAAGTTTTTATAACTGTGTGGGTCTACCTTAGGGAGGTTTGCATATCCAAACAAAAGGCCTGGTGCTTGTAATATCACATTAAAGAAAAAAACAACTTTCCAAAACCATACATGCTCAGTTCACCCAAGCATATGCATTTATGAAGTAGGAGGACATCATGGACACGGATTTATACTGGAGGAAAAAAACAAACTGTGGAAGTCTCAATAGAGCAGAAGCGGCATAGGGCTGGAAGATTGGATGGCAGTGTTGTAGAACGTAGAGGGCACCATAGCTTCTGTGCTGGCTGTAGATTCCCCATAGAAATGGCTCTAATCAGGGGTGGAGCTACAGCCAGCACAAACTAATATTTTTTTTCAAAAAACTGGTATGTGCGCTGAGTTCCCTGGGGGCGGGGTTTCAAGAAGGATTTTTAACTTCTGCAAAGAATTCTTTATACCTGGCTGAGAAGAGTTGTCCAGGGTAAAGTGTAGAGGTCGACTGATATGGGTTTTTCTCTGGCTGATATTTAGAAATCGGGCAGCTGATGGCCAATATATGATGCCAATTTTTATTTTTCCCATTCAGCTCATAAAATCTAAGGGCCGGTTCACACAGGGACGATCCGACTTGCGGGGCGACTCATCGCGACCCCGCACAGCACGACTACAACGCGGCTTGCAAGCGACTTCTGTAATAGAAGTCAATGCAAGTCACCTGAAGTCACCCCAAAAGTAGTACAGGAAGCTTTTTCTAAGTCAGAGCGACTTTTTAGAACGGTTCCATTGCAATGCATGGAGGCCACTCAAGTCGCCCCTATTAGAACTGTCTCTAACAGTTAATTGTGCTTATTCATTGTATGTGGCGGCAGCAGGCCGTTTTTAACCCCTAAGAAAGGGTTAATTTAATCAACCTAATTTGCAGCAGAATCGGCCGATGCCAATTAAAAAGTGCTAAAAATCAGCCTGATATGTCGGCCGACCTCTAGTAAACTGTCTGGCAAAGTTTTATATATATATATATATATATA
>BLSH010153469.1:499067-510067 GCA_018402905.1 Glandirana rugosa
CCAGACACACTTTCAATATCTCAGATGTTCGATACCACGGTTAGTTACTTTTAACTAGTGTAGACTACGTGACTACCGGATAGAGTAAAGAACTCCGGGACTTTACAGTCCTTTCATATTTATGGGGGGTTTACTGGGGTAAAACTTTTAATCTGTAAGGTTCCATAAATCATTCTCCGTACCGCTCAAAAAACTTCAACATGAAAAAAGGGTGTTAAGAACCCTTTTAATTCTTTAATAAATAAATAAAAATAAAAAAAAACGTGTTTTAACAGTATTGTTGTTCAATAAAGAGTTTGTGTCGTATACGTATGAACTCTCTATGTGGCCAGGCTGTGAAAAAGTCTCACACATGTGGTATCGCCATACTTGGGGAGAGTAGCAGAATGTATTTTGGGGTGTAATTGGAAGTATGCATATGCTGTGTTTGAGAAATAACTTGTTGTTATGACAATTTTGTGCAAAAAAAAATAAAAATAAATAAATAATTTCTTAATTTTCCCAAGAATTGTGGGAAAAAAGTACAACTTCAAAAAACTCGCCATGCCTCTTACTAAATACCTTGGAATGTCTAATTTTCAAAATGGGGTCATTTGGGGGGTATTTATACTTTCCTGACATTTCAGGGCCTCAAGAAATGAGATAGGCCATCAGTGCATCAGATGTGATCAATTTTCATTGATTGGCACCATAGCTTGTAGACTCTATAACTTTCACACAGACCAAATAATATACACTTATTTGGGTTATTTTTACCATAGATAGGTAGCAGTATAGGTTTTGGCCCAAATTTATGAACAAAAATTACTTATTTGCAAAATTTTTTCACAGAAACAAAAAAAAAGTGTTTTTTTTCAAACTTTTTGCACTTTTTTCACTTATGTCGCAAAAAATAAAAAACCCAGAGGTTCTTAAATACCACCAAAAGAAAGCTTTATTTGTATGAAAAAATTGATAAAAATTTTGTTTGGGTACAGTGTAGCATGAGAGAGTAATTGTCATTCAAAGTGTGAGAGCGTTGAAAGCTGAAAATTGGTCTGGGCAGGAAGGGGGTATAAACGTCCTGTATTGAAGTGGTTAAACCTTATTCTGAAAAGTGTTAATCTTGTCCCTAAAGCTCTTGATGCAAGCTATAATGAACCTGTTCCTTTGAAGGGCATTACTGTTTTAGGATGAATCATCTGAATGTTCCTGTCTGTGGCAACAGCGTGTTTTACAGATGATTATTCTAAAATCATAAGTGGTATTGCTAAAATCCGGATCTTCTGCCCGGCATCCAGAAGTGGTGGCATTGAAAAGGTTAATTGCTTGAATTAGCCCGGTAACAATCACTCTCAGGTGGCTGGCACCTAGATGGTGATCCCGCAAGCTGGAATATCTTTGTGCTGAAAGCAGCTGAGAGTGGTATTGTTACGTTAGTGACAAGCGCGGCGTGAGATCATGGGGGTCCTCGGTCACCAGTCAGTGAGGAGGGCAGTGATCTGATACCCGCGTTCGTCACCCCTTGAGATAGATGCTGTCGGCACACCTGAGACCTTTTGCGGTCTTTGAGCTGTTTGGCTCAGCGTGATCCAGGCCTAAGAGGCCTATCAGAGGGCAGTGAGAAAACAGCCTGAACAAGTCGTCTGCATGCCTTCCCCCCCCAAGCAAAAACTACTCCTGGCACCCCTTCAAGAAGTAGGGTGGGCTCTGCCCATTGGGACTCACAAAAAACTACAAGGGGTCACAGTAATGGTGGAACCCCGCAAAGACTCAGTGTCACGTTCCTGGCGATAGAGTCTGTCTTATGCAGGGAGCAACCAGTCTTAAGGCCCTGATTCGCGAACCCCTGGTAGAGTAGACTGGGAGTTCGGGAGCACAGGATGGAACCCGTAATTCGCCCAGAATGGGGACTGCTTAGTAGCGGAATGAATGGTATTATTATAGCCAAATTCTGCCAGTGGTAGTAGTGTGACCCAGTCAGTTTGTGAGAAGGATGAGAAACAACTGAGATACTGTTCCAGGGTCTGATTGGTCCGTTCAGTTTGACCATTTGTTTGAGAGTGGTAAGCAGTTGAAAAGGCCAACTCAATATCCAAAGATGAACAGAGTGCTTTTCATAACCGGAAGGTGAATTGGACTCCTCGGTCTGAAACTATGCTGGTGGGTACTCCGTGAAGGCGGCCTATCTCCTTAATAAAGATTTCCGCTGTTTCAGCAGCAGTGGGGGTGCCCTTCATAGGGAGAAAATGTGCCATCTTTGTCAACCGATCCACAACGACAAAGATAGCGTTATGTCCTTCGGCTGGTGACAACTCCATGATAAAGTCCATTGAAATCCTGGACCAGGGCCTTTCAGGTACTGGCAGTGGGTTCAATGAGCCCCAGGCTCTGGCTTTACAGGTCTTATTCTGAGCACATGTAGGACAGGAATTGACGTATTTCTGGCAATCTTCGCCCACTGACGGCAACTAAAAGGAGCGTAGAATTAGCTCAGAGAGTTGGAGTACGGTTAGGCGTTCTTCGGGAATGAAAAGTTTATTGCTGCGCCACCACAGCCTGTCAATTGTCACTAATCCGGAATCAGGTGGGCCAGAGGAATTGGCAATAGTTCGCTTGATTTGTGACAACAGGTCTTCTTGGGACAGAAAGAAATGGTGTCCGGGGGAAGCAGGAACTCCAGACTCACAGAACATCCGTGATAAGGCATCAGGTTTCACATTCTTTGACCCAGGCCTGTAGGTGATATGAAAGAGGAATCGGGAAAAGAAAAGAGCCCAGCGGGCCTGACGGGGTTTCGGTCTTTTAGCTTTTCTTAGATATTCAACATTTTTCTGATCTGCGTAGATCAATATGGGGTGCAAAGCTCCTTCCAATAGATATCGCCATACTTCCAGGGCTGACTTGATGGCCAACAGTTCTCTATCTCCTACATCATAGTTCTTTTCAGGGGAAGAGAGTTTGGGAGAAAAGAATACTATAGGATGGAGTAGCGCTTTAGAACCTCGCCTTTGGGATAATACAACTCCTACTGTGGTCTTGGAAGCATCTACCTCTAGGACATAGGGCAGAGCGGGGTCTGGATGCTTCAAAACTGGTGCTGAGGTAAAGAGTCTTTTCAAGAAGTCTGGAAGGCCATTTGGGCCTCTGTGGTATACTGAAACCGCAAATTTTGCTTAGTGAGTTGAGTGATAGGAGAAATAATAGCAGAGAATCCTTTTATGAACTTCCGATAGAAGTTGGAGAATCCCACGAAGCATTGGACCCCTTTTTATCCAATGGCGTTGGCCAATCCTGGATAGCAGAAACCTTCTGTTGGTCCGTGGTAATGCCAGTGACAGAAATGACCAACCCAAGAAACTAAATGCTAGAATGCTCAAAAGTGCACTTTTCCGCCTTAGCATACAGTCCATGCTACCGAAGCCGACTTAACACTCTGCAGACGTGCCCACGGTGTTCCTCCAGGGATGAAGAGAAGATCAGTATATCATCAAGATATATAATGACAAATAAGTCTAGGTAGTCTCGAAACACATCGTTGACGAGATGTTGGAACGTTGCTGGGGCGTTACAAAGTTCATAGGGCATGACTAAATATTCAAAATGCCCGAAACGGGTTCGGAAAGCAGTCTTCCACTCATCGCCTTCCCGAATACAGATGAGGTTATATGCCCCACGGAGATTCAACTTGGTGAAGACTGTGGCGGAACCCAGTCTCTGAAACAGTTCTGGAACCAGCGGTAAGGGGTAGCAGTTCTTGACCGTTATCTTATTTAGTTCTCGATAATCAACGCAGGGTCTCAATGTATGATCTTTCTTTTCAACAAAGAAAATCCTGGCACCCGCGGGAGATGTGGAAGGCTGGATGAATCCCTTCTCTAGGTTATCGTCCAGATAGACCTTGAGGGCCGATAGTTCAAGCTCTGAAAGGGGGTAAATCCGGCCAAACGGTACCTCTGCTCCAGGTAAGAGTTCTATCGGGCAGTCGTACGGCCGGTGTGGGTGGAGTTTCTCATCCCCCTTCTTGCTAAACACGTCCAGAAAGTCGCTTGGCGGACCTCAGGATCAGAGTCCATGCTTAAGATAGTGGGGCCAGTCTTGTTGGATTTAGGTAGGCAGTGCTGGGCGCAGTAATTTGACGGAATTTGAATTTCCCCAGAGATCCAGTTAATGCAAGGGCTGTGAGCTCGGAGCCATGGGAGGTCAAGGATAATAGGGAAAAGCGGGGATGCGGCAGCATCCAAAATAAGTAACTCCTGGTGGCCATTAGCCATCACAGCGGGCAAGGGAAGAGTCTCGTGGGTGACGGTGACAGATTTTATGGTGGTTCCATCCGCTAGGCGGATAACCATCTTATGAGCCTTAGGACGTAGAGGAATCTGATGTTGTGTAGCGAAGGCCTGATCCACAAAACAGCTACATGTTCCGGAATCAATGATCGCCGGAGCCAGGATATTCCCTCTGGGAAGCTGTAAGGCAATGGAAAGAGTGAGGTGAGAAGTGTTACTGAAAGAAGGAGGCTCTTCTTTTACCTCTTTCATGGTACACTTACCAAACTTCGCAGGGCAAGATCTCACCATGTGCCCAAGCTCCCCACAGTATAGGCACAGATTGAGGGCCCAGCGACATTGCTTCTCCTCGGGGCGTAAGGGATGGGTGGATAAGCCCTATCTGCATCAGCTCAGGGGAATCCAGAGGTACAGGAGCAGTGGATGCAGAAGCAGAGGCAGCAGGGTGTGAATAGCTTGGATAACTTGGCACACGGGGCATCATCCAGGTCAGATGAGAGGGGCCAGGGGACCTCTGAGCTCTGCGCTCCCTGAGGCGATGGTCAATTTGAATTGCCAAATTGATAAGGGCTTCTAGGGACACCCCGACACGGGCCAACTCGTCCTTGAGGTACTCCGACAGGCCTAGGTGAAACTGGTAGCAGAGGGCTGCGTCATTCCAGGCCATGTCCGCACTCCAACGCTGGAATTCGGCAACATAATCTTCCAACGTGCGGCGGCCTTGCTGCAAGGCATGCAAAGCAGCTTCAGCAGTGGCAGCCTGGTGGGGGTCCTGATACAAGCGGCCATGGCATCAAAGAACAAGGCCAGGGTGGCGACTTCCAGTGCCAGTTGTTCCCACAGCCGGTGAGCCCACGCCTGGGGTTCACCCTGCAGTAAGAAGATAACCAATCCCACCTTTGTAGCTTCTAGGGAAAAGGTGCGGGCCTGTAGACCAAAATAGAGCTCACAGGAGTTGCGAAAGGCTCGGAACTTGCTACGATCACCCGCAAAGTTATCCGGCAGAGGGACCTTAGGTTCAGAAGGAAGGGCCATAATGGTGCGAGCAGGGATCTGCCCGGTCCCCGATGCAGTAGGGGCCATAAGTTCCTGTACCGGCTCTTCCAGGTGGATGTAAACCTCCTGGAAGTTCTTGACAGCTTGCATGAGACCTGCTAAATGGGCACATAGGTCCTCAATGGCTGAGGGTACTCCCTGCGCAGACTCAAAAATGGCTGTCCGTTATTGTCACGTTCCTGGCGGTGGAGTCTGTCTTATGCAGGGAGCAACCACTCTTATGGCCCTAATTTGTGAACCCCTGGTAGAGTAGACAGGGAGTTCGGGAGCGCAGGGGGGCACGAGGGCTGTACTGGTCCACTGATGATGATGATGATGTGTGATGTCCAATGAAGACTCGTGCAAAGGGAAGTCGGTGGTACAGGCTGGGTCGGCAACTGGCTGGCAAATACAGTGCAGAAGGAGTAGGCAGAGGGTGGTCTAAAACAGGCAGGGTCAGTAGCGGGCTGGCAGCAGAGGTACAAGGGATAATCCAAAAGAGTGGTCGTAGGCAAGCAGAGGTCGGTGCAGGCAGCAGACAAACTGGGTCAGGAGAGCTGGGTCTCAGGATCACAGGAATTCAGGAATAGAGAGCAATCTATCAGGTGCACAAAACGCTGTAGAACGGACAGCACTTGCACCCTGGTGCTGTCCGTTTAACGGCGTCCGATGACGGCACGATCCGGCCGTGCGCGCACGCACCTGTTGCGTGCGCACGTGCTCCCGCACACGCCTGCGCACAGGGGGAGACATTGCAGCTTGATTGCTCTGCCGAGCAGAAGACAGTTCCTGACACTCAGTGGTGCCAGGGGAGTGGCTGGTTGCTCGCACCTTATCCAAGGTCCACAGAGGGAAGGTGCTGGTGCAGCCATACCATCATAGAAGACCTCTACGTGGTATACTGTCACTGTATCTCAGAGGCCAACCAGGGGTGGAAGCTGTCTACACCCCACTACAGGTAGCTATGGCCTCGTTGTATGATTCACAATGCAAACTACAGCTGGGACACCCTTCTTGTACTATCCTCTACCTCAGCAGTGGCTGCTTCACCAACTGCTAGAGAAACACCTATTGGTCTTTCCCACCAGCCAGGAGGACTATGGCTGTACAAAGGCCATCAACCACTCGATTCATACGGGCAGAATGCTCTGTAAGCAGTACCGCCATATTGCCCTAGCCCTGTGCCAGAAGGTCAAGTCTTCCTCCCCCACCTGCTACAGAGTGGGGTAAAGATAGATATTACTGCGCTAGGCTCAAACAGTTCAAGAGGGTGAGTAAGCTGCCACACAACGACCAAACTAATCATAAAAGATGTGGGGATATAGGAAGTAGCGCTAAACTCAAGACTTAAATATGAAAACATCAAATAAAACAATATCAACATGTGGTGAATAGTCTGATAAAATAGAGAGAAATGAGTCCCAGTAATATGAGGATATCTCTTCCGACTTCAAGTAGTACAGCCACAGTGTAATATAAATTATAAAAATAAATTATACAAATAAACCGCGAAGGAGTGCATAAGTGTTATAAACACTATGAAATTTTCAGTCAATGTGTATAGTCAATAGAGATACGGGTGTAGGAAGATTATATCCAAAGTTCATCACAAGGGTGCAACAATGAATACTCCAAAGTGGTTATGCAGGTGAAAATAAGTGTTCAAATAAACATCTATGTTCTATCGTTGTGCAAGGCAGTGTAGCCAGGCCAAGATCATCAAAATTCCTCCAAAAACTCCACCCCTTAAAGAATGAAGGCTTACCAGAACCAAGATGTAATACAGCTTCTGAATGGGGTGGATATGGACTTTCACGATGTGTGGAGGCCACGTCACACTATCCTCGGTTCATCCGGAGTCCAGTGGGTTGGAAGGTCGTTACACACTCCGTATATGTCCAGGGATCCAATGTATGGAGGTCTTGATCCAGGCTCCAAACGAAAAGTGGGGGAGGGGGAGGAAGGGGGGTGTCCCACAGGAGGTCCAAAGTCAGGCTCAAAAATCACTTAATCAAGTTCCACTTGCTCAGAGGTCCAAGAAGCAAAAAGATGGCAAGGGAAAGCTTTAGTCCATGGGCTGCCCCCATGGTCCTGGTGCGAAAGAAGGACAGAAGTCTGTGATTCTGTGTGACCACTGCAAGTTAAATGCCTATGCCCACTGGGGTGCCTACCCGTTACCCTGGGTGGAGGAATCACTCATGGCACAGGGCCAAGCTAAGTATTTCTCCACCCTTGACTTGGCAAACACCTACTGGCAAGTCCCAGTGACAAAAAATCCAAGACCGTGAAAATACTGCCTTTATCACACCCCTGGGGCTGTTCAGGTTTATTTGCATGCCCTTCAAGCTGATTAATTCCCCTAGTATGTTCCAGTGCTTGATGGAGAAATGTCTACAAGAATTCAGCTTTGAGACTGTGTTACTTTACTTGGATTATATCATCATTTTCTCCAAAACCTTTGAGGACCATGTCAAACACCTGGACTGGGTGTTGCTGAAGACTACCAAACATGAAATAGGCAGTAAATTGGATCCCAAGTAGGAGCACACCCTCTATCAGGTTGAGAAACAGCCCTTCCCTCCAACTCCAGTATATGATGTAAGCTGGGAGGGTCCTAATCCTATCAAGAAATGGTTCCACCACAACCTGTTGAGACCCTGTGTGCTAAGTGATGATTACTCTTCCAAACCTGCCAATAAAATGCTTTTTGGGTAAAATTCTATCTAAAGATAGTTTTTTATTTAAGATACATTAATAATTTAGTTTTTTCAGTATGAAATGGAGCTTAGTCATGTAGCATGAGGCTGTATATTCTGCAATATTTACATTTTTTGTAAACTCCTTCAATGAATCCAAGCTCTGCAAGCTGAGATAACATGCACTGCATTGATGCATTCACACAATTTCACAGTAACCATGAGATAAAACAAAGTTCAGGAATATTCATTTATCCCATTGTTTTGCAAATCTATGTACACTACAAACAGTATGATTGAATCGGTTCTGATATCGCTGTTTTACTAACCACTTTCCGCCCACCGTATGCAGAATGACCGCCGGGATCCTGACTAGGCGTTATATGACGTACAGCAGGATAACAAGCCAGCGTGCGTAGCAATCTTTGATGTGGTATGTTAATCTGACATACCGCATCTCCGATCTTGGTAAAGAGCTTCTGACGGAGGCTCTTTACCACGTGATTAGCTGCGTTCAATCACAGTGTAAATAGGAAGAGTCGTTTACCGGCTTTTCCTCCACTAGCACTGACAGACGCGAGTAGAGGAAAGCCGATCCTCCGACAATGCCCACTCATGGCCACCAGGGATGCCCACCCATGGCCACCAGGGATGCCCACCCAAGACCAGCAGTTATGCCAATCAATGCCCAATAGGGAAGGCACTCAATGCCCATCCGTGATGCCTTGCAGTGCCAAATGATCAGTGCTGCCTAAAAGTGCCATCTATCAGTGCCGATCATCAGTGCCTATCAGTGCCCATAAGTGCCCACCAGTGCCATCTATCAGTGCCATATATGAGTGCCCATCAGTGCCACCTATCAGTGCCCATCAGTGCCGCACATCAGTGACACCTATCAGTGCCCGTCAGTGCTGCTTATCAGTGCCACCTATCAATCAGTGCTGCATATAAGTGCCTCATCATCAGTGTCCATCAGTACTGCCTCATCAGTGCCTGTCAGTGAAGGAGAAAACTTACTTATTTACAAAGTTTTGTAACAGAAACAATGAAAAAGTTTTTTTTATTTTCAAAATTTTCAGTATTTTTTTATTTGTAGCGCAAAAAATAAAAACCTTAGAGGTGATCAAATACCACCAAAAGAAAGCTCTATTTGTGGAAAAAACGATAAAAGTTTTGTTTGGGTACAGTGTTGCATAACCGTGCAATCGTTATTCAAAATGCAACAGCACTGAAAGCTGAAAATTTGCCTGGGCAGGAAGGGGGGAAAGTGCCCTGTATTGAAGTGGTTAACCTGACAGCTTATTATTCTAAATAGGAAACCTTCATTTTGTTTGCAAATATTAAAGATTCTAACTACCAGCAAGAATAAGTCCTTACATTTAAAGAGCAGCTGTCATTTCAGATCCATCATGACAGCGCCTGTTAGCGGGCATCCACTCACCTGCTCCCGCCACGTCCCTCACCTTGTTGTGTCACTGCCTCATCACCAGCCGTCCCATTAAAGTGAATGGGACTGTCGGTGAGTCAACAGCGGGTCAGAGATGACAGTTGCACTTTAAAAATTATGATTTGAATCGAGTTGATTTAAATCAAGCTTTTTTTATTAGTGATTTAAATCAACTTGATTTAAATCAAATCCACCCTGCTGCAGACTCTAAGGCCCCTTTCACACTTGTGTGACACGATTTTGCGGCAATTTGACGCAATTTTACCACGATTTTGGATCAGTGCGACTTTGGTCCGACTTTGTTGCAACTTTGCCACAATGAAAACATATTACAAAGTCGTACAGAAATAGTACAGAAATCGCATCTATATTATTCAGGGGCGATTTGCATGCGACTTTGAGGGTTTAACATTGAAGTCTATGGACCTCAAGTTGCATCAAAGTAATGCAGGGACTACTTTGAAGTCGGTATGACTTGAAGTTGTACAGATATGAATGGTACTCATTGGAATAATGGGGAACAACTTGTCATGTGACTTTGCAGTCCCAAGTCGCAGGACAAGTCGCATAAGTGTGAAAGGGGCCTGAAGGAGGAAGCCCCAGTGCAATGTTTGTGGACAGACCAGAAGCCCCTGCAGGCCTAACTGACTGTCTAGACTCTCCCGAGGAGTCAGCCGCTTGCCTGGGGGATGATAGGTCCTAATGACCCTCATCTACCAGAATTTTCAACAGAAAAAGATGACTCCACAGAGGCCACTGAAGCCCACTGCCCCATGTGGTCTAACCCCAGGAAGCTTTCTGCAAAGTACTCTGATTATGTTGTTTGAAATATTGTTGCCATTACCTTAACCATGATTATTGCAGTTTTGTGTTGTTCTTTACTATGTTGTGATGCCGAAGACAGTATCTGTCAAAGGGGAAGAGGGGGAGTATAGGCATGTGCTGTCTATTTTTTTCACTGCAGGTGGCGCTCATCCGCAGCGCAATGCAGTTGGGGGAGGAAGTCAAGAGGAACCTAGTTCCTCTATGGTTTCCTCAGTCACAGAGGGGCAGCATTGGATGCTTGCATCGCATGTGATTTTGGCAGCCATCTTGGGTTAGGCAGAGTCTATTTAACCACTTCAGCCCCGGAAGGATTTCCAGCTTTAGGACCGGAGCCCTTTTTGCGATTCGGCGCTGCGTCGCTTTAACTGACAATTGCGCGGTCGTGCGACGTTGTACCCAAACGAAATTTGCGTCCTTTTTTTCCCACAAATAGAGCTTTCTTTTGGTGGTATTTGATCACCTCTGCGTCATTTCTGATCGCCGCTATAAACAAAAGAAGAGCGACAATTTTGCAAAAAAACCCAAATTTCTTACTTTTTGCTAGAATACAAATCCAAAAAAAAAATATAAAAAAACATTTTTTTTCACCGTTTTTGGCCGATTTATATTCTTCCTCATATTTGCGATAAAAAAAATCGCAATCGGCGTTTATTGATTGGTTTGCGCAAAAGTGGTCGCGTTTACGGATGGTGAGAATTCATTTCTGGGGTTTTTATTTTTTTTTATTTT
>BLSH010153469.1:510145-528837 GCA_018402905.1 Glandirana rugosa
TTCCGTGGGTTGGCCCTTGTGAGTGTCCTACATTATCGCTTCACATCATCGTCTTCCAGAGTCCACACGACTGTCGCAGACAGAACTCCCCACTTGACTCCGGACCGATCTAGTATGGATCACACCTCCGAAGGTCCATGCTACCGTACAGACACGTGAAAGGGATGAGCGGTCCTCGGAGAGAGACTACGATTCGTGAGAGGGACTCTCTACCCACTGGACAGAAATGAGATCGGTGTGCGCCTTATGCGTGGTTTGGTCCCCCGGTCCCAGAATTGGTGAACGGCTGGACACAGTGAGCGCGCGGGCGCGCCTCCGGCGGCGCGCGCGCGCTCACAGTGCGCGTTATCGCAGCCGCCGTCGTATGACGGCGTTTAGCGATAACGAACCACTTTGTCGCCGTCAGATGCCGATCGGCGGTCGGCAAGTGGTTAAGACCCTGGCCCCCTGGTTTGGTGCGTATTCCGCGTGTGGCTAGAGTAAAGACAGGTCACCCATCTCTCAGGGAGAGTGCTTAGCATCAGAGAGAGGCTCCTGGCGAGTAGGGAAAGTGCACAGACATGCCATCGTACCTGGAAGCCTCCACACTAGGTATGATCTAGCCAGGCCTCAGTTCACCCCTCAAGACAGACGCTGTCAGCACACCTGAGACCTTCTGCTACTACACTTCGCTATTACATCCTGTGAGTGTTCCCGGTTGGGTGCCTTCCTGCGGGGCTTGTGTATTGCTGAACCTCACTTTCAATACAGTTCCATTTTCTGCAACTGGACTTGTTTTCTGGTGTTTTCTGCCACTGCACCTACCCACACATAGCTTATACCACATCAACAGCAGTCAGAGTGCAGGGGTCAGAACTATGTAATGCACAAAACAGCTTGGATTTTTTAGCGGTCAGGAGTTACCACTCCCTTATGTTGGTGGTGAATGCCTCTTAAAATTTTGGTGGTCAGTGGTGTTTTCTCCCTAGCATTGGTAGCCAGTGATGTTTTCCCCGGTAACACTGATAATCAGTGTGCTCTTTTAAAGTCCATATACCCCTTTTGTGCCCTCTTGTGCTCAGCAGTGATCATTATTGCCCCACCATGCTTATCAGTGTGCCCCCTTTTCAATCGTGGTAAGTGGGAGCAGTTTGGCTCACAGAACCATGCAGGAGAGGCGTCGGCTGCAGAAGAATGAAGAGGATCAGCGGCAGAGGAGGAAGGGGTAGCCATTCAGACGTAATGACAAGCTGTATTTACATTTGTGATTTCTGCAATAACACAGCAATAACAAAGCACAAAGCCATTAGGCTTGGGTCTGTGGTTTAGGTTTATAATGCAAGTTGTCTAATATCACTTTTACCACGGGCATTCAACAGACGCACTGGCCGCATATGCCTTCTTTTTACAGCACCGTTTCATAAACGGCTCAATGATAATTGATGTCCACCTCACTGCCATTTTCTTTACAATGCAGCAGAAGAAAGGTGGTTAGCCCACAAATAATGGATGCAGTATTCCCAAATTTTTACTCTGAAACATAACCAATATGTCTCAAAAAGTGGAAGAAGCACTCCTGACCGTCAACCATTCGGCTTACAGATGTTTACATTGCAGACTTAGAAATGACACTGATACCCAATTATTGTGCAGAACAGTTGATTTATTCTTTGTTCCAGCGTTCATTCAAAGTCCTAGTGCATAGCAAGGGAAGGACCAGGCTGGGAAAAAGTGGGATATTTTCCCTGTGGGCCAGTACAAACAAGATATGTTGGATTTGTAGCCCCGATTGGAGATACTTTCAGACCTGCAATCACAACATCTGGCAGGGGGAAGTCTTCTGGAAGGAATAGTAATCTTTCACCAAGCCCCCCAATCAATGCAGCACCATGGCACACTTTTTGCTTTGTATACTTCCTTTCTATAAATTGGCTAGTTCATTGTGTTTGGCCCCTGGGCCAAAGGTTCACAGCCCTGCCCTGGTGCATATGGTCTAAATGTATAACAGCTATTACAGCTTAAATGCTTATTGTCTCCTAATTATTATAGGCAGCACTAGGTATTTGTCACTGTTTACACCGAGAGATGATTTGCATGAAATAAATTGTTGGTCAAATCCAAACTGTCCTCAGTCCTTCGCAGTTATTCTTTGTACTTTTTGTTATTATATTTCCTCATGGTAGATTTCACAACCTACTAAATACTACATGTAGTTTAGAGTTGACCTTTAATTAATTCCCCAACACCCCCTGGGTGCAGCCCATCTATTAACATACTTTCCTTCCTTATCCAGTGTTGTTTGCAGTGAAAGAAGACGTCCAACCAGCTCTTCATACTGCCCATGAATGCTTTTATACAGGACAGTTCTGTTTTTCGTGACTTCTACTAGGTATGACTGTCTCACAGGAATGAACAGGGCTGCGTTGCACATGTGCAGTATGAAACCTGTGTGGTACTGGGTAGGGCTGCACAGCGAATATTACTTGATTGGGATGGAAGGTAAGTATGTTGCCTGGTGGGTTGCACTCAGGGGGTGGGGGCGATTAAATAAGACCATTCACAGCAAGATATGACTGTATTCAGAACATTATTCTTAGTAATAATCTAATCTTTATCTGAAGAGTCATCTTTTTTCGCTTCTTTCTCATCATCTTCTTCTTGGTCACTTTTAGAATTTTCTGATCTATATGATTTGTCTTCTCTGCCAGTGTCATAATAACTGTCTTCCTTTTCATCCTCTGGTGCTTTAGAAGGCTCCTCTTTTTTGCCACCTATCCCCGACTGTTCTTCTGTCTCCTCTTGGTCATCATGGACTTCCTCTGGCTTGCTTTTTGTTCTAGGCTGGCTTGCCTCTTGATCCCTTTCTTTGTCACTACGTGCTTCCTTGAGATCCTTAGTTTCCCTCACAGCCATACTGCCATTGTTTTTATTTTGTGAATTTTGTGGTATGTTTTCCTCTTTCTCTGCTGATCCCTTCTCTGTGTCAGCATCATCTTTACTACTGTTGTCTTCAGTTCTGAAGTCCTCCTTAGCTTCTCGCATTGAAGATTTCTTTTTTCCTTTTGAGGTCTACAAAAAAACAACACATTAAAAAGATTGGTTTTAATCTCATCATGGACCAAGATTTCGGGTCTCTGAAGAATAAATATATTTTACAAAATAACCATAGCATACATGTATTATCCCAAAAATCTGAAATTATGGAAAGTAAGTTAAACCTTCAGGCTGAAGGCTGCTGGATTTTTGCAGCAAGATCCAGTATTTTACATAATGATGCAAAATCTAATATATGGCTGAAATTCCAGTTTAACGTTTATTAAAAAATATCAGCTATTAGACTAGTCCTGACTAGCCTAAGTACAATTGCAGACAATTAGTTTGCCCTATAGCCTCTGGTCTTAAAGCAGAACTCCGGGAAAAAACTTTTTTCCATGTCCTTGTTGCTGATCTCCTACCTTTACTAACTATGCCATCCATCTTCTGCTGAGCTCTGTAGTTCCTCTGCAATAGCCTGCTGAACTTGCTGAAAAAACATTTTTCCCCTGTGATTTCCTGTTTGCACCACCGCTGGAGCCTCTCCATCGTGTAGTGCTAGCAGCGGTCTGACACGCCCACTTGTAGTTTTTCTAACAGCGAGCAGGGACTTGTATTTCCGCCCTGCTCACTGTACTGGGTGGAGGGGTTCTCACAGCCCCTAGTCTGTGCCGCCCATAGAGGTGGTTTCTTCTCCTCCTCTGCTCCCTCCTCCTCCTCCCCCCTGCCAGCACCACCCCCACCCACCCTCTCATCAACAAAGCAGAGATCTCAGCTATGCCAGGAATTCCTGGTATGCCTGGCATGTCTGCTATGTGAAAACACTGCTCCCTTTCTCTCCACCTCCTCCTTCTCCACTCTGATAAGCGGCACTGGTGGGCACTGTTAAGCAGCACTGCTGGGCACTGATAAGCGGCACTGGTGGGCACTGATAAGCGGCACTGGTGGGCACTAATAAGCAGCACTGGGCACTGATAAGCAGCACTGGGCACTGGTGGGCACTGATAAGCGGTAATGGGCAATGATAAGTGGCACTATGCACTGATAAGCGGCACTGGTGGGCACTGATAAGTGGCACTGGGGGGCACTGGTATGACCGCACTGATGGACACTGATAAGCGGCACAGGTATGACCACACTGATGGGCACTGATAAGCAGCAATGGGCACTGATAAGCAGCATTGGGCACTGATAAGCGCCAATGGGCAATGACAATCGACACTGGTGGGCACTGATAAGCAGCACTGGGTGCTGATAAGCGGTACTGGGCACTGATAAGAGGCACTGGGCACTGGTGGGCACTGATAAGCGGTACTGGTGGGCATTGATAAGCGGCACTGGTGGGCACTGGTATGACCGCACTGATGGGCACTGATAAGTGGAATTGGTTGGCACCGGTATGACCGCACTGATGGGCACAGATCAGCTGCGCTGATGGGCACTGATGAGACCGGACTTATGGGCCTTGATAAACTGCACTTGTAGGCACTGATGAGGCCGCACTTATGGGCACTGATAAACTGCACTTGTGGACACTGATAAGCAGTAAACACTGTCCACTGCCAAGTATCTGTAGGAGAGTGTTTTCCACCATCCCTGCAAAGTTTGCAGTCATTTTTATGTCTTATTTTCAGTGTGATGTGTATTATGTGTGATGTTACATATCACAGAGGCCGGTATTGTGGTAATATTGAAGTGTACTGAGATTTCCATACATTAGAGGGTTCCACCATTATTATGTTATTGATTAGTAAGTTAGTGCTGCACTTTTTTGTTTTTTTCTCATGGTGACATTTACTTGTGTCACATGCTGATGTAAAACTTCCTGGCTCTTTCTGGATTGTGGCTGGGGATGTTCTCATACACAAAACCAGCACTGATTCCTGCTAGAAAGATCTCAATTACAGTAGAGTACAGTGTATATAATATATCATTATGGGATGTGTGTACAGATCAGTAATGATTAAAAAAAGTAAGGGCAATATATTTAACTCCTGCTGTGTCTGGAGAGGAGAGAAGACATGTTGTGTCACTGGTTAGTGGGCCTGGCTGCAGAATGAGGGGTGTGATTCATGTTGAAGTGGGCTTGCTCACATTTACATGCACAGGCTAGTGTACCTTTCACATTCACTGAAATATGCAAAGCCTGATTGGAAATGTAGTATAAACAGAAGAGTGATTGCATCATATCCTCTTCTCTCTAACAGAGCCTGCCTAGCTAAATACATGGTGCATCATTTAAACTAGAGAGCACTTCCTGTAAATTAAAGTGGACATGTCTCTTCAATGGTAAGGAATTTCACAAATGTAATAACTGTTTAGTGTAGAGGGTGTACTAATGGGGGATTTTTTTTGCAAATCCCAGAGTTCTGCTTTAAATTCTTACTGGAAGACACAGTCAAACTGGGTGGAGAAGGTGGCTCAACCAACTAAGCTCCAATATTGGGTTGTGAGTACAGCATCAGAATTTCAATGACATTACCCACAAAACGTCATTATATCAAATATAGAAATGTCAGGACCCTGTAACACACTCGGCACAACGTATTACTAAAAAGTGCAGTTACAGATGACTATGCTCCAATGTTAACTTAAGCTAAACTCTGAGAAGAAAATGTATTATGTTTATATGAAGGTGCTTTCTCAAAGTAGTTTTTAGATAGAGTGGAGATAGATTAAAATACCTGTCCGATTTTATTACTGTCTGTGGCCCCTGTTAAGGAGAGTCACCCTCTCTATTTGTCCTGTTTACTATTATCATTGAAAGTAAAAGAAAATCCTACATTTTGAGTTGTCCCCAGAAAAGTAATAGCAGGAAAATCTTCCAATGGGGACACTAGTTCTGGTGACCTGGGGGTCCCCAAGGAATTCCCTTAATTTGCAGGGAATTCCTCTCACTTCTTGTTTGGCTATGGGTCAGGAAGTGAAGCAAAAGCTATGCAATAGAACACAGATGGCAAAAGAGATCTGACCTTTTGCTCTATCCAAAATTAAAAAGTATTTTTGCTATTTTACTACTCATTTTTATCAATCCCAGCAATACAGTGGCCTTAGTGCAGTGGTTCTCAACTCCGGTCCTCGGGACCCACTAACAGGCCAGATTTTAAGTATTACCTTGGGGAGATGCAGACTAGAATACTGCAATCACTGAGCAGCAAATTATATCACCTGTGATGCATTTCAGTTATCCTGCAAACCTGGCCTGTTAGGGGCTCCTGAGGACAGGGGTTGAGAACCACTGTCTTAGTGTATCACAAAACATTTTTATTGTATATTCATTAGCCCAATTCCAGCATTTCAGCTCCTCCCATTGTGAAAAATATCCATCACTTCCTATCCATATCAAGTTCTTATTGCTGTTTGTGCCCTGATGGGGCAGATTCTTTCTCATTTCCTGTGCCAATGAAACCAGGCCAAGAATTCAGAGGAACGTGTGTCACTGAGACAAGAAGCCATAGACTTTAACAATAAAAACATTTCCGCATTCTGCTAAAAAAGTTTTTTCTTATTACTGTCTCTGTCCCCATTAGAAAGATTTTCTTGCACTTCCTGTTCTCATCAAACAGACATTAAGTAAGGGGAACTCTAACCAACATGAACAAATTCAGTAATAAAAACTCATCAAAGGTTCTAACCCTTTCTTACCCTATCCAAAACAGAAAAAAATGCTTTGATATTATTATTATAATATGAGTTTGAATTAGGCAATACTCTACCTTCTCTTGACGGGTGATATACCATCCTCTTGGGTATTTTGCAATGCTGTCCATGTATTTCTCTGCTTTCACCCAGTCTTCATGCCACTTTTCAACTCTATATTGAGGCTCACACTTTGTAAGTCTGTCTTCAATGCCTTGATTCTCCCTGGATACTTTCAGCAACTCTTGAGCCCTTTTCTCTTTATTTAAACTGATGAAGAGAATATAGATAAAGTTACTGAATGGTTCACCCCACCAACTGACATATCCAATAGGGAAGCAGGAATCTAAGCATATGAAAGTTTAAAACAAGTAACTGAAGACAAACAGTACATATTCTGATCACAACCAAGTCACACAAAATTAGTGAGTCTCTGTTTAACTACTTCTGCACCATCCACTGCACATTTACTGTGGCAGGGTGGCCTGGCTGCGATAAACAATGTATCTGTACATTGTTCGCGCTCTCTGGTCTGGGGCGTGCATGCGTGCGTGCCACCAGCCCCCGCGATCATTCAGGGGGATGACAGAACAAGGTCTCTCTTTGTCTAGGGTCAGCATCCACTTACACAGTTAGAAAACACTCCCAGAGAACACATTTAACCATTTGATTGCCACTGAATTTAACCCCTTTCCTGTCAGTATCATTTATACAGTGTCAGTGCATTTTTTTTTTAGCACTGATCACTGTTGGTGTCACTGGTCCCCAAAAAGTGTTACTTAGTGTTGTAGATGCAATAACTTTTGCGCAAACTAATCAATATACACTAATTGGGGTTTTTTTTACCAAAAATATGTAGCAGAATATATATTGGCCTAAATTGATGAAGACATTTGATTGTTTACATATTCTTATTGGATATGTTTTATAGCAGGAAGTAAAAAATATAGTTTTTTTTTTTTTCAAAATTGTCACCCTTTTTGTTTATAGCACAAAAAATAAAAACTGCACAGGTGATCAAATACCACCAAAAGAATGCCACCCTTGCAGACAACTAACATGGTTATTGGTGTCATGCAGCTGCCTTTGCCAAGCGGCGTTGACCCTGTAACTACTCAGGCTCCATAAAATGGTAGGTTAGTCATTCGCAGTTGAAGGGATCCCTAACAACCTCTGTAAAAACCCTAGGGTTGTACAGAACTTGGAAATGGTTGCACTAGACTGTATAGTGTTGAACATTTATGTTTAACCACTCCAGGTCCGCGCTATTGCCGAAATACGGCTCCAGCGCGGACCTGAAATGCCGGGAGGACGTCCATGGACGTCCTCCACTGCGCATGCTCCTGCGTGCCCCCTGGCGGCAGCGGCGGCGCGCGCGCGTGCGCGCCGCACGCTGCACGAGCGTGCCCGTGGGTCGGGCGGACTCGTTGTCCGCCCGAGACCCGCCGATCACTTTCAGGAGCCTCAGAACTGGGAACCGCCGTTGTAAACACGGCGGTTCCCCGTTCTGTGACAGGGGACATAGCAGATCTACTGATCCCTGTCACTGGGATCAGTTAGATCTGTTATGTCCCGGCCAGCCCTGCCCCCCCACAGTTAGAACACAGCCAGGGAACATATTTAACCCCTTCACTGCCCCCTGCTGGTTAACCCCTTCACTGCCAATGACATTTATACAGTAATCAGTGGACATTTAAATTTCTGATCGCTGTATAAATGTCATTGGTTCCAAAAATGTGTAAAAAATGTCCGCCCCAATATCGCAGTCCCAATAAAAATCGCAGATCGCCGCCATTACTAGTAAAAAAATAAAAAATAATAAAAACGCCATAAATCAATTCCCAGTTTGTAGACGCGATAACTTTTGCGCAAACCAATCAATATACGCCGATTGCGATTTTTTTTTTTACCAAAAATATGTAGAAGAATATATATTGGCCAAAACCGATGAATAATTTTTTTAATGGATTTGTACTTTAGCAAAAAGTAAAAAATATTGTTCTTTTTTGCAAAATTGTCGCTCATTTTTTGTTTATAGCGGTGATCAGAAATGACACAGAGGGGATTAAATACCACCAAAAGAAAGCTCTATTTGTGGGAAAAAAAGGACGCAAATTTTATTTGGGTACAACGTCGCACGACCGCGCAATTGTCATTCAAAATGCGACAGCGCTGAAAGCCAAAAATTGGTCTGGGCAGGAGGGGGGTTTAAGTGCCCGGTAAGGAAGGGGTTAATGACACGTGTCTGCATTTTTTTGCAACAGACTGCTATACTGCACCATATCTGGAGTCAGTATCTCAGAAAACATTGGAGCCAAAGAATAGATGTCTACTGTACTTTGATTAAATCCAATCCATCTGGTCGTACCTGATTGTAAGAGACTAGACTTGTGCATGGCTGAAAAATTTGTTTGTTTTCGTTTTTTTTGTTATTTTTTTTTGGAAATTCAGAAATTCAAAAAATTCTGAAATTCGAGGCAATTCTGCAATTTTGGTAATTCTGAAATTCGTGATAATTCCGCAATTGCGGTTATTGGGAAATTCATTCATTTGCAGTAATTTGGAAATTTGCCGTAATTAGGCAATTCCGGTAATTTGCGGTAATTCGGAAATTCGGCAATTGGAGCAGCCGAAATTCTGCAATTCAAAAATTTCGAAATTCGGAAATCCGAAAATTTGAAAATAAGAAAGAACATTTGAAATAACAACTAACTAATAAATAACTATTAAATTATAGGTATTGGAATTTCCTTGAAAATATGGCTGTCGGTGATAAATTTCATATTTAAGTTCACTAACAGCCAAATTTTCAAGGAAATTCCAATACCTATAATTTAATAGTTATTTATTATTATTTCAAATGTTCTTTCTTATTTCCGAATTTCAGAAATTGGGAAATAAGATAGAACATTTGAAATAATAATAAACAACTATTAAATTATAGGTATTGAAATTTCCTTAAAATTTGGCTGTTAGTGAACTTA
The DNA here is from genome assembly GCA_018402905.1 of Glandirana rugosa. NCBI lineage: Eukaryota > Metazoa > Chordata > Amphibia > Anura > Ranidae > Glandirana > Glandirana rugosa. The sequence goes on from BLSH010153469.1 coordinate 519,781, forward strand.
ACCACTTCCCGCCTAGCCTATTGACAAATGACAGCCGGGCGGTGGCTTCGTTATCCTGACTGGGCGTCTATTGATGTCCTCAGGATAACCCACGATCGCGCGCCCGTGGGGGCGCGCATCACGGTGATCGGTGATTCCGTGGGCCAGTCTGACCCACCGCATTACTGATCGAGGTTAAAAGCTTCCATCGGAAGCTTTTTACCATGGGATCAGCCGTGACCAATCATGGCTGGCCACAGTGTAAACAGGAAGAGCCGTTTATCGTCTTTTCCTCTACTCAGGTCTTCAGACCTGAGTAGTGGAGAGCCGATCGGCTGCTCTCCTGACAATGGGGTCTGCACTGAACGTTTATCTGTGCAGCCCCCCTCAGGATCGCCACACTGGACCCTCAGGGAGCCTGCCCAGGACCACCAGATAAGAGGTATACAGTGCACTGTTGGTATGGCAATGTGCCCATATGTGATGCCTGCCAGTGCCATCACTAACAGTGCTGTATACAGTGCCATGTACCAGTGCCCACCAGTGCCACCTATCAATGCCCACCAGTGCCACCTATCAGTGCCCATCAGTGCCACCTTTAAGTGCCTATCAGTGCCCAGTGCCACCTATGAGTGCCCATTAGTGCCGCCTATGAGTGCCCATCAGTGCCGCATATCAGTGCCTCCTATCAGTGCCCATCAGTGCTGCTTATCAGTGCCGCCTATCAGTGCCCATCAGTGCTGCACATATGTGCCTCATCATCAGTGCCACCTTATCAGTGCCACCTCATCATTGCCAATCTGTACTGCCTCATCAGTGCCTGTCAGTGTAGCCACATCAGTGCCCATCAGTGAAAGAGAAAATGTACTTGTATACAAAATTTTGTGACAGAAACAAAGAAATGTTTTTTTTTTCAAAATTTTCAGTATTTTTTTATTTGTAGCACAAAAAATAAAAACTGCAGGGGTGATCAAATACCACCAAAAGAAAGCTCTATTTGTGGGAACAAAATGATTAAAATGTTGTTTGGGTACAGTGTCGCATGACCGTGCAATTGTCATTCAAAATGCAACAGCGCTGAAAGATGAAAATTGGTCTGGACAGGAAGGGTGGTAAGTGCCTGGTATTGAAGTGGTTAAATATGAAATTTATTCAATTTCATATTTAAGTTCACTAACAGCCACATTTTCAAGGAAATGCCAATACCTATAATTTAATAGTTATTTATTATTATTTCAAATGTTCTTTCTTTTTTCCCAATTTCCGAAATTCGGAAATAAGAAAGAACATTTGAAATAATAATAAATAACTATTAAATTATAGGTATTGGAATTTCCTTGAAAATTTGGCTGTCAGTGAAATTAAATATGAAATGTATCACTAATAGCCATATTTTGAAGGAAATTCCATTCCAATACCTATAATTTGATAGTTATTTATTAGTTAGTTATTATTTCAAATGTTCTTTCCTATTTTTGAATTTTTGGATTTCCGAATTCAGAATTACTGCAAATTTTCGAATTATGGTGAATTTCCAAATTACCGCAATTGCCGAATAACCGCAAATTTCAGAATTACCGCAATTGCTGAATTATCGCAATTGCCAAATCACCGCAAATTTCCGAATCGGGAAAAAAAAATTCGGGGAATTTCGGAATTCGTCCGAATTGGCAAATTTTGCAAAATTTGGTAAAAACTAAATTCGGAACTAAACGAATTGCACCAGCCGATAGGAGAGAATCATTTGGCATTTTGACAGCTGTCCTTCTACATGTACATATCTGTGTTGAATGTTCTTACTTCTTTGTTTTGTAACTTTAATAACAGAATAGTAGACATACAGTATCTCACAAAAGTGAGTACACCCCTCACATTTTTGTAAATATTTTATATTTTTTCACTTGACAACACTGAAGAAATGAGACTTTGCTACAATGTAAAGTGGTGAGTGTACAGCTTGTATAACAGTGTAAATTTGCTGTCCCCTCAAAATAACTCAACACACAGCCATTAATGTCTAAACCGCTGGCAACAAAAGTGAGTACACCCCTAAGTGAAAATGGCAAAATTGGGCCCAATTAGCCATTTTCCCTTCCCGGTGTCTTGCGACTTGTTAGTGTTACAAGGTCTCAGGTGTGAATGGGGAGCAGGTGTGTTACATTTGGTGTTATCCCTCTCACTCTCTCATACTGGTCACTGGAAGTTCAACATGGCACCTCATGCCAAAGAACTCTCTGAGGATCTGAAAAAAAGAATTGTTGCTCTACATAAAGATGGCCTAGGTTATAAGAAGTTTGCCAAGACCCTGAAACTGAGATGCAGCATGGTGGCCAAGACCATACAGCGGTTTAACAGGACAGGTCCCACTCAGAACAGGCCTTGTCATGGTTGACCAAAGAAGTTGAATGCACATGCTCAGCATCATATCCAGAGGTTGTCTTTGAGAAATAGACATATGAGTGCTGCTAGCATTGCTGCAGAGGTTGAAGGGGTGGGGGGTCAGCCTGCCAGTTCTCAGACCATACTGCGCACACTGCATCAAATTGGTCTGCAGGGCTGTTGTCCCAGAAGGAAGCCTCTTCTAAAGATGATGCACAAGAAAGCCCGCAAACAGTTTGCTGAAGACAAGCAGACTAAGGAGATGGATTACTAGAACCATGTCCTGTGGTCTGATGAGACCCAGATAAACGTATTATTTGGTTCAGATGGTGTCAAGCATGTGTGGCGACAACCAGGTGACAAGTACAGAGACAAGTGAGTCTTACCTACAGTCAAGTATGGTGGTGGGAGTGTCATGGTCTGGGGTCACATGAGTGCTGTCGGCACTGGGGAGTTACAGTTCATTGAGGGAACCAGAGACTGGGCCGCAGGGCAGTATTCCAACATGATAACGACCCCAAACACACCTCCACGATGACCACTGCCTTCCTAAAGAAACTGAGGGTAAAGGTGATGGACTGGCCAAGCACGTCTCCAGACCTAAACCCTATTGAGCATCTGTGAGGCATCCTCAAACGTAAGGTGAAGGAGCGCAATGTCTCTAACATGCACCATCTCCATGATGTCATTGTGGAGGAGTGGAAGAGGACTCCAGTGGCAAACTGTGAAGCTCTGGTGAACTCTATGCCCAAGAGGGTTAAGGCAGTGCTGGAAAATAATGCTGGCCACACAGAATATTGACACTTTGGGCCCAATTTGGACATTTTCACTTAGGGGTGTACTCACTTTTGTTGCCAGTGGTTTAGACATTAAAGAGGAAGTAAACCCTGATAGGGTTTACTTCCTCTATGTTACCCTGGAATGTAAAAGCATAATGGGACACGCCTTAGAGATTTTGGCTATGCTACCCGGATACCTCAGACAGATGTTGGCCATGTCCAGAAATTCACGGAACATGGGATTCCAGACGACCCGGCCTTTTTTCTGTTGCACGTCACCACTATACCACCATAACAGTACCGCAAATCTACTGTGCAGCACTTAATGAATGAAGCCAAATCTTGTATTCCTACATTTTGGAAGGAGCGGATGCCACCCACTGTCAGCTGCTGGATGCGCAAAGTGGAAGAAATCAATAAAATGGAGGACTTGATCCTAACGGCACAAGACAAACATGACAAGTACTCCAAAAGTTGGAGAGCATGGAATATTTCATATTGTCAGATGAGGAATTGGCCCTACTGTCCCCATAGTGGGAACATTACCGAGTTCATGCCCAGCCCAATGAATAGTGGTGGAACCGCCGCCACCTGTTCCACATATCCCCTCCCCCCCCAACCCTGCCCCTGCTGTTCTATTTCCCTCCTCCCCCTTTTCTCTTACTTCGTTTCTCCTTTTGTCCTTGACCATCTATTTTCTTTGTCTTTGTCTTATTTGAGTTCTTTCACTAAACTGTGAGGAGGGGGTGGTGTGAAGCTTAACTAAGTTATTTAGTCTGAACATGATCAACCCCCCAGAGGGAACCAGGATAGCTTTGTACACAAACGTCTCAGGTATGCTCAATCCCATTAACCCTGTAATGGGGCTATGTCTGTGAATTACATAATGTAAATGTGCTTTGTTTTACCTGCCTCCTCACTTCAATAAAGGTTATATTTAAAAAAAAAAGCATAATGGGATAGTATGCATTGCATATTAGCCCATTATGTGCCACTTACCTGCATTGGAAGCCAGTAATGTCCAGCGATGTCCCCGCTCCAGGCTGCATCCATCTTCTGCCCCTCCTCCTTCCGGGGCCGCGATCTCCGGCTCTGTGACTGGCCAGCATCGCGTGACGTCACTCCCGAGCCGCCAGTTACGGCACGATCACAGGGAAGGAATGGCACGGAGGCCGTTTCTTCACTGCGCATGTGCTTGATGAGGTAGGCACATTGCAGTACACTGCATATCTCCTGAACCGTGCAGGTTTGGGAGATATGCAGGGCACCTACAGGTAAGTCTTATTATAGGCTTACCTGTAGGTTAAAGTGGTTGTCACGGGTTGACAACCACTTTAATGGCTGTGTGTTGAGTTATTTTGAGGGGACAGCAAATGTACACTGTTATACAAGCTGTACACTCACTACTTTACATTGTAGCAAAGTGTCATATGGCTCCCTGCGGCTTGTATAGGCTTTTCCCACACAATTTGAAGATGATTTTAGAACACTAATATGGCTCCCTGCGGCTGATATAGGCTTTTCCCACACAATTTGAAGATGATTTTAGAACACTAATATGGCTCCCCGCGGCTGAAATAGGCTTTTCCCACACACTTTGATGATGATTTTAGAACACTAATCTTTCCCTTACAGCAACAGCTGGAACCTTTCCCTGTACAACTTGATGATGATTTTAGAACACTAATCTTTCCCTTAAAGCAACAGCTGGAACCTTTCCCTGTACAACTTGATGATAATTTTAGAAGAATAATCTTTCCCTTAAAGCAACAGACTCTACCTAGTCCAGTCAGATCGTTCTGTTCAGCAGGATGAGGTGTGCAATCTGTCCCTCAAAGCACCAGTACTAGTATCTCTCCCTAGTTCACAAGGATGAGATGTTCTATAATATCTGCAATCTGTCCCTCACAGAGCCAGCAGCATCCTCTCCCTACACTACCCTGAGAGAATATGACATGCAGCACGGTGACTCCAGCCCCATATAGAGGCTGGGTCACATGGTGCACTGGCCAATCACAGCCATGCCATTAGTAGGCATGGCTGTGATGGCTTCTAGGGAACACCAGTGAAACACTTGTTGATTGGCTGCCCTTGGCAGCTTTTCAACATGTGTAATAAAATACCAGAACCCCGGACCCGGACTTTTTTTGAAAAGTCCGGATTCGGGTCCGGGGCCCGGACACCCAAAAGTTTGGTACGGACCCGAACTTTACAGTTCGGGTTCGCTCAACTCTATTTATAACTTTTTTTTTTTGCATATGAGCATGCAAAGCATTGCAACTGGGGTCAGTGGATTGTCAGTTCAATGCACAAGCTCTTCTTCCAGCTCTATGTCCGTACCGAGGTATGGACTTTTGGTTACTGAGCTGGAGGAAGTGAGTGCAGTATCACTCACTTGTGTTCCATTGATAACTACAAGTCCCTCTGCTGTGGTGGCAGATGGGACATATAATCCATTCATTTGCAGATCTTTGTGAATTAATGATGCAGGTGTGCAGGCAGAATCATGCACAGCCTTGCAAAATTTAAGAAGTGACAGAACGGGATGAAAGTAATAGGGATGGGCTTGGCTTGGCTCCAAGTTACATGTTAAACCCTGAATTTTGGTGTAACGTAACTTGATATAAAAGGTGGACTTAGCCTTTAGGTAACTTTATATTTGAAAGAAATAAACACTTGTGGGTTGCAGCAACCATATACATTTTTTTTGTGTAACTGGAGCCTTGGAGACAGGAGTTTGTCTTTTGCCCACATAATGTGGGCTAAAAGCACCATTCTGCCTTATTTCAGAAAGTTGGAAGTATGTATTTGTTGACCATACATAAAATACATTACTTACATGGTTTAGGTGGGAACAGGCCTCATCTGCCATCGCATGGTGAGGATAGTTTACATTTCCTCTGACATATTTAGAATTTTGTTCCAGAGTCAGAAAACAAACAAGGCAGAACTGGATTTACCTCTAGGACCTCAGGTGCAGAAGATGAAGAAAAATGACTTCAGATAAATGCATTGGCTGCAGATCAGCTATAGGAGCACAAGACACAACTACTGCTGTATACATTTATTGTGTTTTTTTTCTTTTTACCTTTTGGCTACATAACTATTTTTGTTGTCAATTCTTCCTTTTGTTCTCATTATAGTTGACATTTTCTCCAGCAATAAATGGTTATCTCTTTCAATAGTTGAAAGCCGCTCCTCTTCAAGCTACGGCAAATTAAGAGATGCAATTTAGAATGCTTTCTTTTTCATTTTAACAGTAGGCAAAGTTATAAAACACCTTTTCCATATAAATCTTCTTAGTGCTCATACCTGAGATGAATGACAGAGAGAAAGACGTATGCATTGTGACTTTACACATAGACCGTCATCTCTAAAACGAATCAAATCCTTAACGTGTGAAATTTTTATCACTAATATAATAAACAAGTGGTTAAAATTTGGGTCATTTAAAGCTGAACTCCAGAGTAAGCAAATATTGTCTCAATACAAGAGGTATGTGTATTCTAATTTGAATCTTGATGTGCTTTGTGTATTTTTTTTCAGCTATGTGCAGTATTCGATAATTTCCCTTTCCTTGTCAGAGTTGTTTTGCTTTCCTTGCACACTTGTTTAAATGTACATTTTAGGCCTGAAGATTAGTTAAAGCTCCCAAACATGATAAATGTAGTGTCCTGCCCTAGGTTGGATAAATTAAATGTTTGGCTGTACTGTACGCAGGTTTCCCTAAGCCTACTTGCCTCTAGCAGACATTTCAGAAACAAAATAGGAGGGTCAGCCACTGGGTTATGAATATTTATCTGAAATCAGCCAATCCCTGATAGGGAGCTCCCAGAGGGGGCTTGGGAGAAGATACATGTTTGGGAGGGCTGCTCAGAACTCTCTCTCATGGGGCCTTTGGCCTGTGGGAGAAGATACATGTTTGGGAGGGCTGCTCAGAACTCTCTCTCGTGGGGCCTTTGGCCTGTGGGAGAAGATACATGTTTGGGAGGGCTGCTCAGAACTCTCTCTCATGGGGCCTTTGGCCTGTGAGGCAGCTGCCTTACTGAGGAGCTGTTGCTGCTAGGCTTAAGCATGAGCTTGGCTGAGAGCCTGGAGGAACCAGGATTTAACCACTTGACAACTGGGCACTTAAACCCCCTTAACAACCAGACCAATTTTCAGCTTTCAGCGCTCTCACACTTTGAATGACAATTACTCAGTCATGCAACACTGTACCCATATGAAATTTGCGTCCTTTTTTTCACACAAATAGAGCTTTCTTTTGGTGGTATTTAATCATCGCTGGGTTTTTTATTTTTTACGCTATAATTAAAAAAAGACCGAAAATTTTGTAAAAAAATGAATTTTTCTTCGTTTCTGTTATAAAATTTTGCAAATTAGTAATTTTTCTTCATAAATTTTGGCCAAAATTTATACTGCTACCTATCTTTGGTAAAAAAAACTAATTAGTGGATATTATTTGGTCTTTGTGAAAGTTATAGAGTCTACAAGTTATGGTGCCAATTACTGAAAATTGATCACACTTGATTTGCTGACGGCCTATCTCATTTCTTGAGACCCTAACAAGCCAGGAAAGTACAAATACCCCCCAAATGACCCCTTCTTGGAAAGTAGACATTCCAAGGTATTTAGTAAGAGGCATGGTGAATTTTTTGAAGTTGTAATTTTTTCCCACAATTCTTTGCAAAATGAATTTTTTATTTATTTATTTTTTTCCCCCAAAATTGTCATATGTTAACAGGTTATTTCTCACATCCAGCATATGCATAACACAAATTACACCCCAAAACACATTCTACTACTCCTCCTGAGTAAAGCAATACCACATGTGTGAGACTTTTACACAGCCTGGCCACATACAGAGGCCCAACATGCAGGGAGCAACGTCAGGCGTTCTAGGAGCATAAATTACACATAAAATTTCTTGACTACCTCTTGCACTTTTGAAGGTCCTGGAGCACCAGGCCTATGGAAACGCCCAAAAAATGACCCCATTTTGGAAAGCTAACACCCCAACGTATATTCTAGGAGGCATAGTGAGTCTTTTGAACGGTTCATTTTTTCCACAAGTTTTTGGAAAATGTAGAAAGAAAATGAAAATGCATTTTTTTTTTACACAAAGTTGTCAATTTATACAATATTTCTAACACACAGCATGTACCCAGCAAAAATGACACCCCAAAATATATTCTGCTACTTCTCCCCAGTATGGCGATACCACATGTGTGACACTTTTACACAGCGGGACCATATACAGAGGCCCAACATGCAGGGAGCACCGTCAGGTATTCTAGGGGCATACATTTAGAATCGAATTTGACCATCTTTTACACTATTGTGAGGCACTGTGGTGGCATATATAGGCACTGTAGTGGCACAGATGGGCAGGGTATTGGCACGGATGAGCAGTAGAATGGCACGGATGGGCACTGTAGTGGCACAGGTGGGCACTGTAGTGGCATGGATGGGCAGTGTAGTGGCACGGATGGGCAGTGTAGTGGCATGGATGGGCAGTGTAGTGGCATGGATGGGCACTGTAGTGGCACGGATGGGCACTGTAGTGGCACGGATGTGTCACGGATGAGAACTGATGTGGTATGGATGAGCATGAATGAGGCACAAATGAGCCATGGATGGGGATGGATGAGGCACGGATGGGTGGGTGAGCATGGATGGATGGATGGGTGAGCACGGATGGATGGATGGGTGAGTACGGATGGATGGATGGGTGAGCATGGATGGATGGATGAGTGAGCACGGCTGGGTGGGTGAGCATGGATGGATGGCTGGGTGAGCACGGTTGGGTGGGTGAGCATGGATGGATGGATGGGTGAGCATGGATGGATGACTGGGTGAGCACAGCTGGGTGGGTGAGCATGGATGGATGGATGGGTGAGTGCGCACGGCTGGGTGGGTG
>BLSH010153469.1:544892-584982 GCA_018402905.1 Glandirana rugosa
GTAACACGACGTCGAGTCAAAGTCCCAGAACCGTTAGAAGAATATCGGATCCGGTAGAAATACATCTTAAATTGTTTTAGTTGGTCGCGAGGACCTTTTATAAATTGCATCGTCGACTTGTGAATATCCATTTAAGTTTGTTTAGGATGTTTTCCGTATTTCTATCATGCTACTCACGTCGCGATTCCTAGTTTTTTCAGAATTATACTCTGTGGGACACAGTTACACAGGTACGTTTTTCGTCTCTATAGGTCACAAGGTCACACTTAGTGGAAGTGGTTTATACGATCGTCGATTGGAGGTTTTCAACCGAGAATAATGTCCTCGGCTGTGGTCGTCTTTGAGAGGTAAGGTCCCACAGGTTTTCTGTTATAACTCATCGTACTATCTTTATGCCTTTTGTAGGATTTGTTTGAATTTACCTATAAGTGTTCAGCTGCTACGTTAAATATTTTCCAGGAGCGCTGGTTGATTTTGTTAAATTCTACATAAAGATGGCCTAGGCTATAAGAAGATTGCCAAGACCCTGAAACTGAGCTGCAGCACAATGGCCAAGACCTTACAGCAGTTTAACAGGACAAGTCCCACTCAGAACAGGCCTCACCATGGTCGACCAAAGAAGTTGAGTGCACGTGCTCAGTTGCATATTGTGAAAGAGGATGTTACGCCGAGTAACTAGATACCATACATGACACGTTTGAAAATTGCACGCACTCGCGGAATGGCGACAAAGTCCGGTATTTAAAAAGTTCCATAGGCGACGCTTTAAAAATGTTTTAACGGTTACCAGGTTAGAGTTACAGAGGAGGTCTTTTGCTAGAATTATTGCTCACACTCTGGCGATCGCGGCGATACCTCACATGTGTGGTTTGAACACCGTTTCATATGTGGGCGCGACTTACGTATGCGTTTTCTTTGCTGCACGAGCTCGCGGGGACGGTGGCGATTTAAATCTTTTTTTTTTTTTTTTTAATTTTATTTATTTTTAGCACTGTTCCTTTAAAAAAAAAAAATCTGATCACTTTTATTGCTAACACAAGGAATGTAAACATCCCTTGTGATAGTAATATATGGTGACAGGTACTCTTTTTGAAGGGCCGGGGGGTCTAAAAGACCCCCCCATCCCTCCTTTGCACTTCAAAGTATTCAGATTGCCAAAAACGGCGCCGTTAGCCGCCGTGTAAACCGGAAGTGTCGTTGTGAAGTCGCTTCCAGAATTTGCCGAAGGAGACCCGATCGGAGCCAATTACAGCTTCTGTCAGGTCTCCTTCCAGCCGGCGGACGCGCCGGATCGTCGCTCCGGTCTCCCGGTGGGACGGGAGGCCGGAGAAGAGAGGCGCAAGGTGGCGGGAGGGGGGTGTCCCCTCCCGCCCCCTGGGGTAACGACCGAGCGGCTCCCGAGCCGGATCGGTCATTACCCCTGGATAGCCGACCGCCAGCTCTAAACAATGATACCGGGATATAGCCTGCAGGTGCAGGCTATGTCCCGGGAGAGCCACTCAAAGCCGACCGCCACCTATTTATGGCGCTGGTCGGGAAGTGGATAAGTAGCACTGAGAACTGTCACTTTACAACCAATTGAAGCGTTCTCTTACACCATGCTTTAGTACAGTGAAGTAAAATGTTATCAAGGAAGAAAGTCCAAAACTAATACGTACGTTTTTTCAGACGTGCTTAGGAAAACATAGATCTATACTCTGACAAAAAGGCTAACCTCAACATATGTCCAGACAGCAGAAAAAGTGCTCTGAGTCCCCTGTGACTAATAATAATAGTAAACGCTGGGAACATCAGATCAAGGTCGTCATTTACATTTTATGAAAAGCAAACTGTAGGTCTATAAAAAGTTTGTTATATCATTGTATACGTAATGGTGATATATTGGTTTTGTAAGTCAGATAATGGAAGAAATGTCCTTGTCAATTTAAAGAAATCTGCAAAATTAAAGCTACCATTGATGACATATCCTTCTAAAAACTCTAGTTCTTTGGCTATCAGCTATTCTAATGGCTTCATTACTTTCTAGGTCAGTGTCAGATCTGCATGCTTGTTGCAGGTCTGCATCTCAATGTAATCTCAAGGTCAGAGACAGACAGGGAAGTTTTTTATTTTTTCCTTCCTTGTTCAGCTAGTTGTCAGTAAACATCTGTTCACCCATCATTTTTTTTTAAAATAAAAGTTTACAGAATTTTAAAACATTCCCTTTTCCATCATGTAAAAATGGACAGAGATGGGCAATGTGGGACCCAGAAGACCGTTGGACAAAGTGGTGGCAATGGCAGACGGAGTAGACTGGAACCTCCTGCCCCAGTATTTTAGGTCTTCGGCCTCATGCACACTGGACATTAAAAAAAACATTCTAGAAACGTCAGTAGCTTTGCAATGAGTTCTTCAACTTTTTTCAGCGTTTTGCACTAGCAATTTTTTTTTATTTATGGACCAAAGATGACAAAAAATGTTGGTGAGCCTCGCTTTTGAGCAGTAGCGTTTTTTTTTTTTCCTCAATGTATCTGATACGTCCAAAAACGTTGATGCGTGGCGTTTTTGCATGTTTTTGAGTGCTTTTGACGTTTTTTTTACAGCTGAAAAACGTCTCTCAGAACCCACTGGTCTTGGGTTTTTTTTACAGCTCAAAAACGTCCCAGCCAAAACAGTTGATAAAAGCCTATGTGTGCATGGACACATAGGATAACATGGTGGAGGGTATATTGGCTGTATAAAAAAACGTCTACAGCTAAAAACAGCTGCTGTAAAACAGTCAAAAAACATCCTGTGTGCATGAGGCCTTAAAGGTAACAAGGGTGAAGCAGGTCAAGACCACCAAAATCTATTTCATCCATGGACAGCTTGAAGGGTGAAAAAGGAGATTAGAGCAACACAAGTAATGTTTATATGAGGCCAGAAATGTGGTGGAGCAGGTAAGTATATAGTAAATGGTGAACTGCTCCAAGGTAACCAGCTCTGGTCTTCAATTTTTTCAGCACAGCTTGGAAAATAAAAATGCAAAAGCTGATTGTGTGCGCTCTAGTTAAGACATAGGGGTTGATTTACTAAAGCTGGAGAGTGCAAAATCTGGTGCAGCTGTGCATGGTAGCCAATCAGCTTCTAACCTCGGCTTGTTCAATCAAGCTTTGACAATAAAACCTCGAAGCTGATTTTTGTGTGGAGCTGCACCAAATTTTGCACTTTCAAGCTCTAGTAAATCAACCCCCTAGGCAGGGTTTGATTTACTAAAACTGGAGAGTGCAAAATCTGGTGCAGCTCTGCATAGTAACAAATCAGTTTCCTTTTTTTGTCAAAACTTTATTGAACAAGCTGAAGTTAGAAGCTACCACACCTGCACCAGATTTTGCACTATCAAGTTTTAGTAAATCAACCCCAAAGTTTGTCTCAGACACTTTTATTAATCTCCCCCACTGTATTTTTATATTGTGATGTTAATGTTCTGCATTGTAAACCTCCATCACAACTACGGTAACTACTTCCATTTTTTTAAATCAATGCCGTACCTTTCTCTTATGCTCATCATAGTAGGTTTTGTCCCATTTCTGCTGCAGATATTTGTTACCACATGGTAGTATTGGTTGATATGCTCTGTGCATCTTCAGAGTGACTATCCACACAGCCCGAGAGCCTTGTAATGAATGAGGCACAGTGGATGTGAGCCTTGGGAGAGAAGCCGTGGAGACCGTAGTGTGTTTGAGGCCAGTCATGTGGTAGTTGCCATGGCATTGGTGTTAAGCAGAAAAGAGAATAGCTGCGGCTAACCTTTTTACACTGTGGAGGTAGATCAGCAAACAAACAATCATAAAGTAAACCTGCTAATCCGCTGAGTGACATTATAATAACACACTGCAACAAGATTAATCCCATACTCAGAATGCCAAAGGTAAAGGAACTGCAATCTGAAAAGAGCAACAGGCAGCTTCTAATGACAGGCATAGAGCTATGCACCAAGTACTCCAAGACTGATATAGAGGAAGTAGAAGCAATGCCAACGGTGCATTCATTTATTAGTATAATTGGATTACCTTGCTAAAATATGGCAAGGGTTCAGAACTTGCCACTATAAACTGAAGATGTTTTTTAAGGCTCCATGCACACTGGACGCTATCTGGGCTCTCTCGGCGTCGGGCAGGAGACGCTGCTTACAAAACATTCTTTTGCAGCGTTTTGTAAGCAGCGTTTATCGGCGTCAGCGTTTTTGGGCGTTTTTTTTTTTCTTCATTAGCTTCCATTGACTGCAAAAAACGCCGGACGCCGATAAACAGCCGTTTACCGGCGTTTATGAGCGTTTACCAGCGTTTAGCGGCGTCCGGCGTTTTTTGTGATCAAAAGAACGACTTTCGAACACCAATTCAGGACGTTCAGATAACAGCCCAAAAACGCCACTGCTGATAAACAACAATTAACGTCCATGTGTGCATGGACACATAGGATAACATAAAGTGGTGTTTTTGTGCTGTTTATAAAAAATGCCAAAATGTCCAAAAACGGTCGTTTATCAGATACAGTGTGCATGGAGCCTTAAAATACAGATATACTAAAAATAAGAAAGGCAAGTGATCTTTTTTTTCTAGGAAAATTAGCACCGATTACACCGTAATATTTTCATTATTGGGAATAAAATGAATCAGCTCATTTGTTGGGAAGTAATAATAATAGTAATAATTTTTAAAAATAAAATCTTCATTTTCCAATTCACACATAAATGCTATAAGGACATGTCTTACTAAGGAAGTGTGAATGAAGAGATATTATAAAGACAGGAGAAGGGCAAGGGCACCCAATATAAAGAGTACCCAAAGGCACCATCTCCATGTAACAAGCACAAAGAATGAAATACAAAAGTAGATACAAATAAAAAATAAATGTTAACAAACATCTGCTCTGTCTTTTTTAAATGTTCACAACTACATGCAGGGTCAGCTGAAAGGACCTGTACCCAGTACCAGGACAGGCTCACCCAGCGCCCAGGGCAAACATGCAGCAGAACTGAACCCAAACCCTTCCAGCAGCGCTCCTAACACATGGCTTAAAATGAGTGTACTGCCCTGCGACTGTTCTCTGTCCCCTTGCTCCAGCAGCCCATGGACGGTGTAAGTATGCACTAATGGAGTAGGGATATAGAGAGAACTTATTGACACATAGTGCTAAAGCAATAACGGTCAAAACAAACATGAACCTGTGGCCTGCTGGTTTCCAGACACTGAGCTGGAGCATGTGTGTGTGCGTGCGGTGAGGGGAGTGTGGCTCGCCATGTGGCAAGCCCCTCTCTTGCACGACAGTGCTGCACTCAGGGCGGCTGAATCTATTGCCCGTCTGTTGTCCCGCCCTGCTTGTACCCATAGTATGAAGTCAATTCTGTATATTTTTATGAGGAGCAGAAGGCTATCCAATGGCCTCTATACCCACAGAACATATGTATCTATAAGACTGTCCATTTCTTGGCCTTCATTGTTTCACCTACCAGCCATTCTAATACTGCCTTCCATTGTACATCACCAAACAAAGACATTCTTCTCAAAGATCAAGCATCAAATAACAGGGAAATACACCCAGACATACAATGCAGTAGGGACATTAAATGACAAGCGGCGGTGACTATGTATCAACATCAATGCCATGACATTGCAGTAGTCGCATTTGGACAAGTTCCCTGGATTCTAGCCATGCATATCAAACCAAGGAGCCCAAAGGTTTTCGAATTTTCCCGGTCAGGCCCGTTGTTGGTATATACTGTATATCTCTCAAAAATAAGAGTGTTGCCCATATGAGTCACCCATAACTTGTAAGAAGGAGGATCAAGGGATTTCCAGTGGGGTAGAACCATAGAAGCAGCTAACAGGCCTGGAAAAGTCACGGGTAAATACCACACGTCATCTTCTGATGCTAGTTATCCTGAATTAGACACCTGAGTAGTGTCTGACTCAGGATAACTAGCAAACAGCACTTTGTGTCAAAAGGTACACTGGTTTAAAAAACATCAGCCCAGTAACTGTGTAGCTTTGGGCAAAGCCAAAGGAGATGGATGAGATCTCCTCTATCTCTCCTACACGTACAGCACAATGGACCAGAAAGCACCCAAATTTTGTGACGCTTGTAGAGTGTAAAATGGGCTCTAAACAAAATATAAAATTGCGATACTCTCTGAGAGTTGATGACTACAGATTGGAGCTCCTTATTTCATTGATCCCCAGGGAGCTGACCTAAGTCTGGTTTCCCAGTGCGGAAGCACTTTAGTAGGAAGGTCCACAGGGAATGGGGTCAGTAGCATGCTGTAGCGTTGAGAAATGAAATATTTAGTATTATCAGCTAGAGTAAATCATGTTAAAAACTGGGGTCCAACCACCTTGTGTCACCCTGGGCCCTAATAGCGTGTTGCAGCTGCAAATAGTGGAAGTTCATATAGGAAGGAAGCTCCATATTTTTAAAATCTGCAGATGTTATATAATACCTGGTGATCCTGATATTATAACTCACCAGAAATGTCAATCTAGGGAGCAACTTACCAGAGTGATGAACAATGGCTAGTTCAAACAAAAGCCTCGTACACACGGCCCAAGTATCAGCCAAAATCAGCCGTTACAGTAGAAACCGGCCAACTTTTGCCCAGTGTGTACAGCTGCTTGATCGACAGAAGTCGATCTTATGACCAACTTCTGTCAAATGTGCATGCTGGAAAACCCGCAGCTGATCTGCATCTGATGAGCGCTTGCAGCCAATGGCTGTGAGCACTGACTGGTCGGTCCCCTGTCAGAACACAAGCAGCACAGTGGGGAGATTGCTGTACTACCATCATATAGATAGTACAGCAAACTCCTCCGTTTTTTTCCGTTCAGCCCACTGGGTTGAACTAAAAAAAATTGTAACGTTTGTACTAGGTGTAAGAGTGTGGCTGAATTGATTAAAAAGATTCACTTCACCCCATATAAACATTTTCCCATGCTGACAATTCTTGTAATAACCAACATCTCTGAAAGTACAGGGCTTAAAGCAGTAACAAACTCTGACTTTAAACTTGTACCTACAGTTAAGCTTATTCATTTACAAAATTTACGCCATTCAGTAGATATTCATATTGGGTCAAGCTGATGATATCACTGCCCATGTGCAGTAACTCTGCATTCAGGGCACATTAAGTGTGAATCCAGAAGGAAGACCCGGTGAAGATGGAAAGGTGACAGTGGAGCACTGGAGGGCTAAGGCCTCATACACACGGATGTTTATTACCGCCGTGTTTTTGAGCGTTTTTTTGCAGCTCTCCATGTTATCGAATGGCCCAATAAAAATGCGTTCTTGAGCTGTAGATAGCGTTGGCGTTAGTGAGCTGAAAGCAGAACCTGACAGGGGTTCTAATCCCTCTCCACTCTATCCAAAACTAAAAAAAAGTTTTGCCTTTAGTTATACTTTAATTTTACAGGTAAGCCTGCCATAATGTATAATACTAGTATGTGGTGCCGTTGGCAATAATCGCATGAAAAATCCGGCATGCTTGTTGTACCCAAATCGATCCTACAATCAGTCTGTACCGAATCTTGGCTGGTACCTGCTGAACCAGCCGAGATTTGAACCATCTATGACCTGCTTTAATGTTATAGGGAGACAATGCTCTGTGTACCAATTGCATTGCGGCATTTGAGACCCTATCACACAGGCTTTGAAGTGGACACACATTGCGAGGGCTTGATCCAGAGTTCTCACAATCAGGAAACCCAATCAATTAATTAGGAAGCCATTGCTTGAGAACATGCATGCATGCTGACAGGAAGGATCTGTAAGGAGGCAACAGACTAAAAAAAATGAAAACAAAGCATTTTAGAGCACTTTCACACTGGGGCAGGGGGGTGGTAGCGGTAAAGCGCCACTAGTCTTAGCGGGGCTTTTCCGCTATTATAGCGGCGCTATGGCGCCGCTGTGCAGTCGGGAGCGGGGCACTTTTAACTCCCCAGGAGGGGTTAACAAGGGGTTAAAAGCGCCACTGCTCGTTGCTTCCGAGTCAGTGTTCACTCGCTTTGGAAGCAGCGCCCATTGATTTCAATGGAGGGGGCGGTCGAGGAGCAGTGTATACACTGCTCAGCACACCTCCCCAAAGATGCTGCTTTTTTTCTCGTCCTGCAAGCTCACCGCCCGCACTCAGGCTTTCACACTGGGGAGAATGGGGGGGGGGGGAGTTTTTTAGGCACTGTACAGGCGCTATTTTTAGCACCACAGCGTCTGAAAAATGACCCAGTGTGAAAGGGGTCTTATTTAAATAAAAAAATGGCAGTTGTTTATAATACACGGTAATACACAGCTCATCCTCAGACTGAAGCCCAAATTATGGGTGTTCCTATAACCTTCCCATATTCTACCCAAAAAAAAAAAAAAAGTTTCACCTTTAGTTCTACTTTAACCTCCTTAGCGGTAATCCCGAGTGTGGCTAGGGGTGAGTTTTCACTACCAAAAGCGGTAACCCGAGCCACACTCGGGATCGCATTGCAGGATCTAGACAAAGTTACTTACATTGTCCCCAGGATCCTACAATATCCTCCTCCCTATGTACTGTGTGCCGGGCTCTGTTCCCTGCAAGCGTCGTGTCGAATGGGGGCAGAGCCTGGCAGCAAATTCAAAAAGTGAAACACACAGTATACATACAGTACACTGTAATCTGTAAGATTACATTACTGTATGAAATCATTTCACATCCCCATTGTCCCTAGTGCTTTGCCCAGTGCCCTGCATGCACTTTTATATTATATATGCCATTCTTTCTGCCTGGAAACTTGAGAATGTCCATGGCATCCAAAAAGCGTCCCTTTACGTCAAAAGCGGCTTTTGACCAACTAAAATACAGCGATAGTAAATAAGGATCACTTGCAGAATTGAGTGATACTGATTTGTGGGGAAATTCGTCATCAGACACTGAAAGTGACGGCAGCGACAATTCTGCAACTGAGCAAATTTCAGTGTTTTGATTTGATTATATTATTGAATACATTTTATTATTATTATATTATTATTTTTGATAAATATTTATAGTTATTTATTAACCTCCCTGGCGGTAATCTCGAGTGTGGCTCGGGGTGGATTTTCAGTACCATTAGCGTTAACCCCGAGCCACACTCAGGATTGCATTCCTGGATCCAGGCAGTGCTACTTACCTTGTCCCCTGGATCCTGCGATGTCCCCCACCGTGTCTGTGGGCTGTGTCCTCCGCCCGATGCCTCTGTGTGCCGGGCACCGTTCCCTGCGAGCGTCGCATCGTACGGGGACGGAGAACGGCGGGAAATTCAAAAAGTGAAACACACACAGCACATACAGTACACTGTAATCTTATAGATTACATTAGTGTATGAAAACATTTCACATCCCCTTTGTCCCTAGTGGTTTGCCCAGAGCCCTGCATGCACTTTTATATTATATATGCCATTCTTTCTGCCTGGAAACATGAGAATGTCCATAGCAACCAAAAAGTGTCCCTTTACGTCAAAAGTAGTTTTTGATCAGCTAGAAAACACCGATAGTAAATAAGAATCATTTGCAGAATTGAGTGATACTGATTTTTGGGGAAATTTATCATCAGAAACTGAAAATGACGACAGCGACAATTCTGCAACTGAGCAAATTTCATTGTTTTTGGTTTGATTACATTATTGAATACATTTTATTACTATTATTTATTAGTTTTGTTATTTATTATATTATAATTTATGATTTCATGTTTCAAACTTTTTCATACCCGGGATGTCTACTAGACTCTTGTTTGGACAGATTTAAGTGAGTTATTCCTAAGAATTACCGGCCTACAATATAAAACGCCAAATTTCCATGCAAAATAATCATACCGCTTTCAGCACCAAAAATCTGAAATAATCATACCGCCAGGGAGGTTAAATTATAATTTATGATTTCATGTTTCAAACTTTATCATACCTGGGATATCTACTAGACTGTTGTTTGGGCAAATTTAAGTGAGATATACCTAAGAATTACAGGCCTACAATATAAAGCACTAATTTCTATGCGGAAAAAATGCACCGCTTTGAGAGGCAAAAATCTGACATAATCATACCGCCAGGGAGGTTAAAAAGGAGGCTGTGGAGTTTGTGTGTTTATGTTTTTGAATAATTAAATGCAATTAAATAATTATTATTTGTTAACTAGACACTTTAAACACTGTCTGTCCTAACAACGGGTTAACAATCTTGAGGCTTTGATTCTGCATCGTGTGCTAATAAGGAGAAAATTACTCTGACCCCACTTTGTGCCTCTGAAACTATTCAGAATAAGTTGCAGCCCTGTGTATAATCCTAATCCAAAGAATGACCTCCCCCCCCCGGTCACACCGGTGCATCTTGTCATGCGATTTGATCGTTTAACCATTTCAGCCCCGGAAGGATTTCACACTTTAGGACCAGAGCACTTTTTGCGATTCGACGCTGCGTCGCTTTAACTGACAATTGCGCGGTCGTGCGACGTTGTACCCAAACAAAATTTGCTTCCTTTTTTCCCCATAAATAGAGCTTTCTTTTGGTGGTATTTGATCACTGCTGCGTCATTTCTGATCACCGCTATAAACAAAAGAAGAGCGATAATTTTGCAAAAAAAAAAACGAATTTCTTACTTTTTGCTAAAATACAAATCCAAAAAAAAATATAAAAAAACATTTTTTTTGGCCAATTTATATTCTTCCTCATATTTGTGATAAAAAAAAATTGCAATCGGCGTCTATTGATTGGTTTGCGCAAAAGTGGCCACGTTTACAGATGATGAGAATTCATTTCTGGGGTTTTTATTTATTTATTTTTTTACTAGTAATGGCGGCAATCTGCGATTTTTATCGGTACTGCGATATTACAGCGGACATGTCGGACCATTTTGACACTTTTTTGGGACCATTGGCATTCATACAGCGATCGGTGCTATAAAAATGCACTGATTACTGTGTAAATGCCATTGGCAGTGAAGGGGTTAACCTGGGGGGGGGGGGGCGCTGTAAGGGTTAACTGTATTCCCTGGGCGTGTTCTAGCTGTGTCAGTGTTTGACTGGCAGGGGAAGGGGCGTGATCACAGCTTCCATATAGAGGAAGGCTGTGATCACAGCCCTTCCCCCTCTCACAGAACGGTTACTTACACGGACCTCCGTTCTTTCACTGTGGGGGGGGCATCGCGGATGGCCAGCGGAGATCGAGTCTGCCGCACCCGCTCCCTGGCCCCCCCCCAAACACAGCCTCTGGCGGCGCTCACAGTACATGATATCGCAGCCGCCGTCATATGACGGCGGTTTGCGATATCAAGCCACCTTGTCGCCGTCAACCTGCGGTTGACGGTCGGCAAGTGGTTAAAATGGCATGACAAGTCGCACCCTACTGTCCGCAATGGGTGCGGTCAAATTGGTGCGACTCCGACTCCACTTTGAAAATAGTTCTTGCACTAGTTTTTTCAGGTGCACAGATGTCTTCCAAGTCGCACCTGAAGTCGCACTGACATGCGGCTTAGAAGGTGCGCAATTTCAAGTAAAGTTGCACAATTTCAAAGCCGCATTTGCTGTGACCGAACACTAAAGGTAAGAAATATTTTTAAAAATAAATATTTTTAGGTATGCTGTGCGAATTAAAACTCATAGCAAACATGTGTGGGGGATTCACCAACTTGAATGAAAAATGGAAATATACTTTAAATTTTTTATTAGAATGTTTCAGAGGCAAACATTTCCAGGCACGCTAAAACCTGGGACTGTCCTTGGAAATCGAGATCAAGTGGCAACTATGGTTATCTGCACGCAACACATGTAAGTGGTACAAGCCTTTCTTACTTAGACAGCAGGTGGCACTGATAAGCTAATGCTATAAACAGACATACAAACGTACACTATATTGTCAAAAGTATTGGGAAGTCATTCATTAAAATTTGATCTTACCAGATTTCTGAAGGCCATTGACAGTGCAAATTTCAATATTGACTGAAGTTAAAAAGGAATGTATAGTTTGAAGAAAATGTTGATAAATATTGTAAAGCGCTGCGCAAACTGTTGGCGCTATATAAATCCTGTATAATAATAATAATATAATAATAAATATTTTATTTTTATTTTCTTGGAATATTCATGCAAAATAGAACATCTTGCTCTAATATTATTAATGTGTGTTGATGTTTGAAAAATGCATTTCTGTGCTTTTGGTAATTATATTAGTACATGGGGGCAGCCACAGTTGTGCAATACATATAGAGGCTCTGCTTTGTGCTTTGTGGTGGAACATACTGGTAGTGCTTTACTGTTACTTCTCTCAATGCAATTCAGTAGACTTATTTTAAACAATGTACTCCCTATATAGCCAATATAATACATTTTCTTTTTCAATATTTTTATTAGTGTTATACAGAGAAAAAGTGAAGTTTACAACACAATTCTGAACATATAAATGAAGATAGTGATGCATTTGGGGGTACAATATCTGTGTACAGTGGGGTACGGTATTGATGATCATAAATACATTGGTCTGTGTGTTCAGAATCAATTGAGAAGATAAACAAGTGTGGAGGACAGAAACCCATCAAATTTAAGGGTGGATTTAGGTAGCAAGTACAGGTTGGGAAATACTGTGGAACAAGGTCTATATCGACTTGCTAGTAAGCAATTCAGTGAAGGGTAGAGGGGTCAGAAATACAAGTCCAACCTCTGGGCCAAGTTCCGGCTAAGTGGCTTGGCACACTGCAGAGGGTAGTATTTTTCAACAGTAAAGATCCGATATCTTACGTAACGGGAGAGAACCCAGGGGAAGGTGGGTATGGGTTAAGATATACGGATAAACTGGGTTTCGGTTAAGCT
This sequence comes from Glandirana rugosa, assembly GCA_018402905.1. Classification (NCBI taxonomy): domain Eukaryota; kingdom Metazoa; phylum Chordata; class Amphibia; order Anura; family Ranidae; genus Glandirana; species Glandirana rugosa. The sequence continues at coordinate 557,704 of BLSH010153469.1, forward strand.
GTAGAGGATAGATAGAATTTGAAGGCGGGAGGGGGGGAAGAAGGTGGGGGGAAGGGAAGAGGGTATAGGGGGTAGGGGAGGGGGGTGTATTCTCCAGAGGGGGACCAGAAAGTAGGAAGCCAGAAGTACTAGGAGCTAAATGGAGAGGAATACAGGGTCTCTCATAAGGAGCCTGGGGGGAGACCATGTTTAATCCAGGGGCTTCAAAGTTTTTCAAATTTGGTTAGTTTGTCAAGATAGATTGCTTGAGTTTTAGCATGGATTAAGTAAGGCTTGTGTAACTCTTTGTTTAACAGCATGATAGACAGGGAGGGAGAATTCCAAGCTTTCGCTAAGGATTGTTTAGCTGCTGTAGTGACAAAGAGCATGAGTTTGAATTATCGGTGGGTTAATTCTGGTGGTTTGCTGTTTAGGAGAGCAACGATTGGGTCAGGAGTTAAGACAGTGTCAAACATGGTTGACAGAAGTTGGAAGACTTCGGACCGAAAGGCACGGGCTGTTGGGCAATCCCACCAAGTATGCATGTGGGTGCCCGAGTCAGTACATCCACGGAAGCAATTGGAAGGATAGGTAGGGAGAAATTTAGCGATCCTGGTGGGGACCAGGTACCATCTAGAGAGTACTTTATAGTTTGTCTCAAGAGCAACTATGTTTGTGGAGGAAGATTTAGTGGCTAGCCAAATTTTACCCCAATCTATTGAGTTTGCTGGAGCGTTTAGGTCAATCTCCCATTTGTTCACATATTTAGGAGGTGTTGAGGTGAGAGATGAGAGCAACTGGGAGTAGAGGTCGGAAATTAGACCTCTTTTGTGAGGGTCTGATTTGCAGGCCTGTTCAAAGACCGAAAAGGTTGGTTGGGATGAATCTGGTGGCGCCTGCAGTGAAAAGAAATGTTTGATTTGTAAACATCTAAAGACACAGAGAGCAGGTAAAGGGGTGATGGCGCTGGATTTATATAGAGGGTGAGCCCGAATGAGACCCGCTGTGGACAAATTCAAGAATGACATAGGAGAGGACCAGGCCGGGTAAAATGCGGGATCGTGCAGAAAGGAGAGGAGCGGATAATGGTTTGATTGGAGTCCCAAGCGCGTTTTGAGTCTGTCCCATATGACTAGACTATGTTTGGTTATTGGGTTGTTGACGGAGCGATGTTAGGATGGTGTGAGCCATAGCAGGTTAGCTGTAGAGAGTGGGTCACAGTCAACTGCTTCGACTCAAAAGTGGGACTTCCTTCGTGGCGTGGTATTTGGTTAATTGGGCAAGTTGTGCTGCATAGTAATATTTAGTGAAGTTAGGCACACTTAGTCCTCCACTAATTCGAGGGGTGTACAGGGTTTTGGGAGGTAGTCGTGGTCTGAGTGTGCCCCGGATAAAGCGGGATGCCCTGCGTTGCAGTATCCGAAGGTAATGGGAGGGGACCATAATTGGAAGTACTCTAAAGAGGTAGAGCATCTTTGGGAGAATGGACATTTTGACCACTACGATTTTTTCAATTGATGATAATGGTAGTGTAGACCATTCGGTCATGAGTTGGTTGAGATGAGTGAGCATATAGGGGTAGTTCGCAGCATAAAGGTCCATAGGATTGGATGTAAATTTGATACCCAAGTAGGGTATATGAGAGGTCGACCACGAGAACGGTAGGGATGCTTGTAGTTGGTCTTGTAGTCCAGGAGGTAGTGAGACATTGAGGGCCTTAGATTTCTGCGGGTTAATATGAAGACCGGATACTCGACCAAAGTCAGAGAGGGTAGCCAGAAGGTTGGGAGCAGAGATCAGTGGAGATGTCAGAAACAGGAGGACATCATCAGCAAACAGACACAATATGTGACGATGACCCCCTACCTCCAGTCCTTGGATGTTAGGGTTAGATCTGATAAGGATGGCTAGGAGTTCAATCGCCAAGGCAAAAAGGAGGGGGGAGAGGGGGCAGCCTTGGCGTGTGCCTCTTTATATCTGGAAGGGGTCAGAACGAAATCCAGAGAATGTGACGTAGGCTTTTGGGTTGTAGTATAAGGTAGTGATCCATCTGAGGAAGTTCGATCCAAACCCCCATCGATGTAGGATGGAGTCAAGAAATGGCCAGGTAAGCGAATCAAACACCTTGCGGATATCAAGGGAGAGGAAGCAGGCTGGTATTCGTCGAGTACGGGCAGTGTGGGCTAGGAGGGTTGCACGGCGTATGTTATCGGCAGCTTGCCTGGAGGGTATAAACCCAGTCTGATCTCTGTGGATCAGTGATCCTATAATGGGGTTAAGGCGGGTTGATAATATCTTTCCGAGTATTTTGATGTCAAGATTAAAAATAGAAATCGGTCGGTAATTGGACCAAGAGGTATCATCGGCATCCGGTTTGGGGATCGCAGATATAGAGGCAATAAGGGATTCTGCGCGAAAGTGATGGTCTCTGAGGAGAAAATTAAATGTGTCAACTAGGAGTGGGTATAACAAATCGGCAAAGCGCTTGTAATAAATGGCTGAGAAGCCATCTGGGCCTGGGCGCTTATGTGGCTTTAAAGTTTTTATAGTAGAGACAGCCTCTTCAGCCGTAATAAGCTTGTCTAGAGCCGATCGATGGTCAGGGGAGAGGGAGGGGAGATGGATAAAGGATAAGAGGGAGTCAAGGCAAGATTGGTCAAATTCTTTTGGGTCACAGTAGAGGTCAGTAAGTTTCCTACGGAAAACATTTAAAATTTTCGAGGGGTTACTGGTATAGGAGTTTGGCGATAGTTTCAGTCTAATGGGTTTCGGGATATAGTGCGCTCTGCGGAGGGCTAGTGCTTGAAATGTGTCTGGTTTATTTCCTTTCATATACAGGGTGTGTTTGGATTTACGAAGGGCTTTCTCAGCCGCGTAAGTTAAGAATATGTCTAGTTTGAGACGTGTCTTCTCAAAGGTTAGTTTTGTCAAAGGTGAAGGTGTGGAATGGAAAGCTTCGGAGCCTTTTTTAAAAGCATCTTCCAAAAGCTTGTGTTGCCGACGTTTACCGTTGCGGATGTGAGATCCCTGGTTAATACAGACTCCTCTGACAACTGGTTTGTGGGCCTCCCATAAAGTCAACGGATCAGTATGAGTGGCTGTATTGTTAACTAGGTAATCTTTAATAGAGTTTGCAATCTCTAGTCTATGTGTAGGATTGGCGAGAAGACTATCGTTTATGGTCCATGATCTCTGGTTGGGTATGGGGACCAGAGCTGTAAGGGAGGTCAGGACTGTATTGTGGTCTGACCAAGTACATGGTAATATGTGGGAGTCCTGAGTCAGTGTAGAGGTTCCGACATTTACCAAAATATGGTCAATGCGGGAGAAGGTTTTATGAGGGTGGGAGTAATGGGTGTATTGACGCCTGGCAGGATGTAGTTTGCGCCAGGTATCGACCAGTGAGTGTTGGTTCAGGAGTTGTCGATAAGATAGGTGTTGGGAGGTGCTGGGGGCTGGGGATTTGTCCAAGTGAGGAAATATCACTTGGTTAGAATCACCAGAGATTATAAGTGTACTACGTTTATGTGCATCTACAACATTAAACAGATGCGAGAGTAATGGGAGAGGACTGTTATTAGGTGCATAATAAGAAACAATGGTAACTTCACAATCTAGGAGCAGGCCCGCAAGTAGGAGATACCTACCTTCAGGATCCTTGATCTCCGCCAGGAGGGTAAAAGGAGTAGTCTAGTGAAATGCTATCAGTACTCCCCTTTGTTTTGTGGGGGCTGATGCTGTGTAGAATTGAGGATATTGGCGACCGAGGAATTTGGGGGAGGATTGGGAAGAGAAATGCATCTCCTGGAGGCAAACCACATGCGCTGAGAGAGCAGCGTAAGAGTGAAATGCTTTAGTACGTTTAGACCGGGAGTTAATGCCCTGGAAATTGTGGGTTAGTATGTTCAGAGGAGGCATAATACGGTGTAAGCTACAGTGGGCGTAGTAGTTACTAGTGGGGCTGGCAGAGGGCTCCCCTCTGGAGAAAGGATGAGATGGGAGAGGGGAACAAGGATAGAATGTGGGATTTGAGGGGGAGAGGATATAGGATGTACACAGAGAAAGGTAAAAAAAGATGAGTAGAGGTCAGGGGTACGGGGATATGGAAGGGCTCACAAATGGAGCAGAGAACCACAGGGTGGGGGAAAACCTGCCCTATGTTCTCATTTATAAGTTCTAGTGTACATCCGGCTAAGTATAACGGGTATCCTAGAACTAGAAAAGGGAACTACCTGGTGTTGGGTGTTAAGATCCTGGACCCCTTCACCAGGTGAGGCTATAGTGTGGGTCAGGATGAGGAAGGAGCTCCTTATATCAGTAGTATGTATGGAATGGAGTCAATAAAGTCAATAGGGTGAAAGCTCCTAACAGCCACTGCTTTGCAGCTGAGCAAGCCAGCTTTTTGTACCTAAGAGCTTGGCTTGAGTATAGAATGACCTCTGGATCTAAAGCACAAATCTATCGGGTCTTCCACAGGCGGGACTATGAGGCGGCTCCTCTTGTGGACTACTGCGCGAGTCTGGGTATTGCACCCGTCCTCTTGTTGCTTTTTGGGAGAGCAGGAAGTAGCTCGTCTTTTGGAACTTTCTGCGACACTTTCAGATGTAGATTGGCGGAGGTCCTGGAGCGCAGAGATGAGATCTTCCTCAGACTTGCAGGTATAAGGGGAGCCCTTATATGTAAATTTGACTGCAAATGGAAAGCTCCAGTGATAGGAAATGTGATATTGCTGGAGAATCTGCAGATGTGGTTTCAAGGCCTTCCTCCTGGAGAGAGTTTGTTGGGAGAGATCTTGGAATATTTGATAACAATGGCCCTGAAACATCAGAGCATATTTTTTGCGGGCAGCTTCCATGAGTTGTTCCTTGGAGCGGAAAAAGTGCATCTTCATGATAACGTCCCGGGGGGCCATCATCTTTGCGGGGGCCCAGGGATCTGTGAATCCTATCCATCTCCAATCTTTTAATGGGGATGGACGGGGCTAGTTCTTGGAAGAGGGCTGGATTGGAGGTCCTCTATCCTCTCTAATGCATATATTGGATCGTCTAGCCCTGTTCTCAAAATCCTCCAATTTAGCCTGGAGGAGTGTGTTTTCGTCTCTGAGGGTCTCCATTTCCTCCTCCTGATTTGTAGTGAGAACCTGAAGTTCATCCATTCTCTCCTCTAGAACTGTGGTGCGGCGGCCCACTTCCCTGATTTCCTTAGTAAGTTGTAAGTTAGTAAGTTGATTGTGTCGGAGGTGTTCTGTAGTGCTTTCTGCAAAACACGCTCAAATTGAGCAAGTAGGTCAGAGCCTTGAGGGGAGCACTGAAAGGATAGGGAGGTCATGTTTAGTTCTGTGTCTGACTCACCAGGCATGGAATGTAGCTGCTGTCTGGTTGGATTTTGTGAGGGGTACAGGGCTGTGTAGGAAGATGGCGTCGCTGCCATCTTGATAGCGGCTTTAGTCAGCACTTCCTGGATCGATTTATGCTTAATCCTGAATTTCAAGCTATTTTATATCCCCGCTGGGGTATTCTAAGGGGTTTCATCAGGCAGATGGGCAGAGTAGAAAACAGATTCATCCGGTATGGCTGGCTTATAGAGGCTGTCAGCTCCCGGTCACAGCGGAGCGCTAAGCAGGCATGTCTCACTCAGGCGACTCCGCTTATGCGCCTCCTAGAGGTTTGCCCTTTGTAATCTCTGAACGGGGCCAGTTATATAGGGAGTCTGAGTCTTTGGCCACTATGTAAGGGGGGTGAGGTGTGCCAAAATTGCTGCCGATACCAGGCCTCAGCAGATCCCATTCTGTTTAAATAGAAGAAGTAGCTTGCTTGGCCCTCTAAGCAGTTATCAGGGGGTATACAGACATTTGGGGTCACTCAGCTTGCGTTTTGGGGTCTGATTTACCCATATCAAGAGCCGGATGGCGGGGCTGGGTGTAGCAAGATGGCGGCCGTCATTAAGCCTCACTAGGCCACGTCAGGAATCCCTGGTCTGTGCTGCTCAATACGACCGATGCATCGTGGCAGAGACACAGGGGACTGATGAGGAGATGCTTGGCTACCCGTCCCGCACTTCAGGGCAAAGGATGAGGTTGATTCCTGCCTGTATCAACCAGCCCAGGGCCTGTAATATGGCGACGGCTGCCTAGAGGCCTGTACAGTACCAGCCTGTATCGTGTCTCGGGTAGGTAACTAATCTGCACAATATTGTGCTCCGGGCCAAGGAGGGAGAGTGGAGGATCTATTCAGGTGGTTTGTGTGGCTCTAACGGCTGTTACGTCTTCCTCTCTTCGAGCCATGGTAATATATCCGCAAATATAATAAATTTATATCTTAAATTATAAATAAAGGTAAAACTTTTTTTTTTAGATTTGAATAGAATGGAGAGGGATCAGAACTCCTGCTAGGTCTTTATTGCTGTCTCTGTCCCTGTTAGGGAGAGTGAAGGAAATCCCATATGTCATCAGAACAGGAATAGAGGGGAAATCTTCCAATGTGGATACTAGTTCTTGTGAACCCGGTAACTACCAAGGATTTTACTTCAGTTCTACTGTAAGACAATGGTGGACCAATGTGTGTCAGCACAACTGCTTGTACCCTCAATAGGGAGCACATGTGGCAGGAAAAGAACAAGGATCACAAACGGAAAACAGTTGTCACCCAATAAAAGGTAGTGCCTAAACAAGGACCTTCAAGACAGGATTACCAGGTGTTAAAAATAAAGAAAAGGAATAATGAAATTCCACCAAATAAATTTTGATAATGATAAATTTGTGAAAATGGCTCATACCTTCAATATATATAATATCAGAAATACATTCAAAAGGGCTTGTAGAGCTCTCCAGTCCCACTTGTAATTAAAGAGTACAAAAGTATCACTCAAATTTTCCTTTTTCATACAACAATGATATACAATATCCTAAAACAATTGTTTGGAATTTTTGAGTAATATTTTTCTGCTAATAAAAATATATATCTTTTAATCACAAGAGTGGGAATGGAGGTCTCTAGCAGCTTTTTTGAATTTATATTATTATTTTAAAAGTTTTTCTTCATTTCTGCTATAAAAATTTGTAAATAAGTAAGATTTCTTCTTCACTGATGGGCACTGATGAGGCTGCACTGACGGGCACTGATGAGGCGGCACTGATGAGGCGGCATTGATGGGAACTGATAATGAGGCACTGATAGGCGGCACTGATATGCGGCACTGATGGGCACTGATAGGTGGCACTGATATGCCGCACTGATGGGCAGTGATAGGCAGAACTGATGGGCACTCATAGGTGGCACTGATGTGCACTAATTGGCCGCACTGATGGGTACTTTATAGGTGCCATTGATGGGCACTTATAGGTGGCACTGATGGGGACTGATAGGCAGCACTGATGGGTGGCACTGATAGGCACTACTGATGTGCACTGATTGGCATCCCTAATGGGCACTAATTGGTATCCTTGTTGGGCACTAATTTGCATCCCTGGTGGGAATGGGTTGGCATCCCTGGTGGGCACAGGACAGCATCCCTGGTGGGCATTCTTGATTGGTTTGCACTGATAATCAATGCGCTGATTATCAGCGCAGAACCCCCCTGTCAGGAGACCTGCTGTTCGGCTCTCCTCTTCTCCTCTACCCTTGCCTTGTCAGCACGAATAGAGGAAAAGTCGATAAATGTCACTTCCTGGCTACGATGTGACCAGCTGTTAATGGACACAGCTGATCACATGGTAAAGAGACTACGTTATAGGCTCTTTACCTAGATTGGAAATGCGGTGTGTCAGAGCGACACACCAGACTACCGATCTCTGCACGTGCGAGTGGCTTATCCTGCAGGATGTCATATGAGGCCCTGTCAGGATAATACAACCACCCTGAGGCCGTCATTCTGCATACAGCGGGCGGGAAGTGGTTAAACTAGCTTTACATTTGACTTATTCCTAACTGTAGAAATCTGCAGGCTTGTAGGTGGGTGCAGTGCGACGGCAATAACACACACAGTCGGGTTGCAAAGTAACTAACACTCACAAATTACAATAGCGTGTAGAGATGCAGGTTTCAGCCGAACTGATAGCACCTGTTAGGAGAGGCAGAATGCGGCCTAGCTGCCTCACACCCAAGCAGGAAAGAGTCCAAAGTAGTTGCGAACTCTACACTTTCCCTCCTCATCTGGAACCTTTCCCTGTCACTAATACTGTCCATTGCAGGCGGTGTACCTGTCCCTACACTACCCACTCGCAAATGCACACCAAAACCCAGGGAGCAAGGACTTAAAAAGACTCTGCTAATCCAAGATGGATGCCAAGGGTCACCAAGATGCAACACAGCCAAATGGAGTGCTGTCTCTAGGAACCAGGAAACCATAGAGAAACCAATTTTCCCCTGACTTCATTCCAGGCTGTGGTGCCGCTCCTGAGGAAGCAGACTGTACCTGCCTACATTTTCCCCCTCTTTCACAGATGCTGTCCTCAGCATCACAAAATGAAAACAACAAGAACAACAGTGGTAAAAGCACAATTAGAGTATAGTTAAAGCAGAACAATAAACAAACAAACAACCTCAAATAATATAGTCAGAATATCTTGCAGGGAGCTGCCTGTGGTTAGACTGCAAAGGGCACCAGCTCTCTTGATTCTCTGCAAAGTCACTTGGCAAAGGTTCATCTGCAAGCAGGGACTCAGGGGCCTCAGGTGGTAAGGGACCACACGTGTCTTCTGCTGTCCCCTCATCCTCAGACAAGTGAGTACAGTCAGTGGTACTGTATGGGTCTCCCGGGCTCCTGACACCAGAGCCAACAGTCTCTGACTTGGGAGAAGCCAGAGACTCAAGCATGAGGGGCAGCAAGAACTAGTCAGTGGGAGCTTTGTGCACTGGGAGAAGACCTGTTGCATCAAACGCTTCCCGGTCATCGGCAAACTTCTTGGAGCAGTCATAACCCAGCACACAAGGTCTCAGCATATTTTGGTGTTGTCGCTTCATTACGGCTTTGTCCTCCTCCGAGACCAGATAATAGACAGGGGTAGGTGGAAAAGGCTGCCATACCACCCAGTACAGGGCGCACTCCCACTTGGGCTCCAGGGTACTTCCTCTGGTGTGCTTGGTATTCTTTGCCACGTGTTCTTCAAATGTCTTGGAGAAGATGATATCATCAAGATAAACCAACACAGTCTCAAAACTGAAGTCTCCAAGACATCTTTCCATTAGGTGCCGGAAGGTGCTGGGGGCGTTACTTAGGCTGAAGAGCATGCGGTTAAACTCCCAGGGGTGTGATAAAGGTGGTCCATGGCTCTCGGTCCTGGTCTCGCATTGGCCACTAACAGCTGGCCAAATCCAAGGCAAAGAGCAACTTGGCTGGTCCGAGGCTATTATGGATTCCTCAACCCGAGGAAGTGGGTAGGCATCCTATTGGGTGCATGAGTTTACAGTAGTCCACACAGAACCGTAGGCTACCATCCTTCTTTCGCACTAAGATGACAGCAGAGGCCCATGGACTGCGGCTTTCTCAGCTTTTCAGCTTTGTAGCATGTTGCAGAGTAACTACTTGACTTCTTGGCACAATCCTGGGGGAATGTGACGGTACTGCTACCGGATGGGCGGTGCATCCCCTGTGCGTATGGGGTGGTCAATGGCTTCAGTGAACCCGTAATACTCTGAACTGGTGGCAAACACCACCAGGTGTTTTTCCATCAGCTGTTGGAACAGTCTGTGTTGAGGTAGGCAGAAGTTTTTGAAGGAGATGTCCAGTTGCTCCAGTAGTGACCTGTACTGGATCTTGTCCCAGGATGCCATAGCACTGCATAGAGCTCAGCCAAAGCCAAAGCGTGCCTTTGCAGTAAGATCGGTGTTATTCCCAGGTTGACGAGTTGCACTAAGACCCTTCCCTGATGGACCTTGGATAGGTTACGACCCACCAGCCACTCCCCAGGTGTCAAGGGGTCCCTGCAGGACTCTACCATAACAGTGGCCCCCTGTAACTTCTGGTGAGCCTCAACAGGGAGTGATTGCCTCTTGTAGAGGTGCCAAGAGTCATTTTTGCTTGGAGGTTGTACTGACCACTTCTACTTGCTCTGGTTGTTTCTTGGTTGCCCTGCACTGGGCCTCATAGGTCTGGAGCACTCTGAGCCACACTGCCTGCAACTGCAGCCTAGTGCCCCCTGGCTCGAAGGTTCATATTTGGCCAGCAGGTGGGGCAAGTCCAGGTCTTTCAAAACATTCACACCCAGCACAACAGGCACAACAGACACTGCTAGGCTGACTTGGCCATGGGTCACCACCACCCCTACTTGCTCCACTAACTGGTTTTTGATTTAGATCTTTACCCAGGTGATAACTTCGACCAGGATTGGTAGATTATTGGCCACTCTGAGGGATAGCCAGCAGGGGTCTAGTTGTTCCTGTGCATCAAATCTCTGCACTTAGAAGTCATACTCCATGACAGTGACCTCTGACCTGGTGTTAATCAGTCATGAGATTTCTAGCCCGTTAATTAGGGTGAATACCACTGGGCTTGGTGCAACCACATTCTCTGACTTGCTGGGACTTTGGTCCCTCTGATCTGGGAGTCAGTAGTTTAACAATGGAGGGATTTCTGTATCCAGACCACCCACAGCTCTTAGATATGTGACTGTAATGGCCACACTGCCAGCATTTCTGGTCCTCCTCGGGGTCCCTGAGCAGATGGTTCCTGCCCCTCTGTGGTTGGGGTAAGTCCTTTTTATAGGAGGCTACTTCCTATTTAAAGGCAGCCATATCCTGAGCTAGCTTTATCAGCATGGTTTGCATGGCTAACAGGGGTGAAGGTGCCAAGGACTCCTCTTTGAGAAATGCAGGTTCAAAATGCTTGGTCACAGCAACCATTGCATCAGTCTCTTTCTCCCGCACAACTGTGTCCACCACAGCATTGTGGAAGGATTTGGCAGGCATCATCCTCTAAGGCAGGGTTTCTCAACCAGGGTTCCGTGGAACCCTAGGGTTCCTCCAGAGGTTGCTAGGGGTTCCTTGAGCAATGGTCAATTTCTACCTCTCAGATAAATTCCCACTGACATCATTGATCTTTTTAGCTATCTGTAAGGGGGAATTCTTCCCAATGACCACAAGTATAAGGAGCATTCTTCCCATTGACCATCACACCATTATGAGTTGTAAATTTGTAATTTTTAGCAGGGGTTCCCCGAGACCAGAGAATTATTTCAAGGGTTCCTCGGAGTTGGAAAGGTTGAGAAAGGCTGCTCTAAGGCATTGATAGCCAGCTCCAGCTGGACTGGAACCTGTAACAGGTGCACAGCACTCTCCAGTCTCTCCTTCCACTGTGCCAAGGGAATGTTAGAGCAATTAAACGTTGGTAATAAGGCTAAGGCTGATCCTAGCAGAGCAATGCTGGAGGCTGGAGCCCAATACTCCTTCCATACCCACTGGAAGGGACATATCCTGCCAGCTACTGCCAAATGTAGGTGGGTGCAGCGCAGTGTGGCGGCAATAACACACACAGTCCAGTTGTAATGTAACAAACTTGTATCGAAGTGTTAGGAGAAGCAGAATGTGGCCTGGCTGCCTTGGGCCCAAGCAGGAAAGAGTCCAGAGAAGTTGCGAACCCTACCCTTTCCTTTCTTGTCTGTAACCTTTCCCTGTCTCAAATACTGTCCCTGACAGATGGAGTACCTGTCCCTACTCTACCCACTCACAAGTGCACATCAAAATGTGGGGAGTAGGGACTTAAGACTGAGTCAGTACAGGCCAATTGTGCCTAAGTATGGTCCAAAAGGTAAACAATAAACAATACCTATATTAGGTCAAAATCTAAAGGAATCCTGGCATTTATTGATTCAGTTTACTGATGTTTTTCTATTCAATTTAACAAGGATTCTTTTGGATAAAATGGTGGATTATGTATATTAGATTAGATGATTTTCAGACACAAAAAAAAAAGAAAAATATGCAATTTGAAGTCACCTATTGTAATCAGTGGTTATCTTTCATTTCTTTACCTGTTGTAGACCGACAAAAGGCAAAATGATTAATTGCTATGGATTACATCATTATTGACCCTTGTCCTGCCTCATTATACAGGTCTACTGTAATCTTACCTAAAAACCATACCAGAAGAAAACCATTACAGGATGTAGGGGTGGACAACGGTGTGCCAATTGTATAGCCCTGAATTAGATAAATGCAACATGTAAGTGATGTAGGAGAGGTTATATATATATCTAAATTAATACATGAATGAAGTTTAGAAGCAACTTATTTGAACAAAATCCAGTATCAGTATGTTCACCAGATGTGGACGTCTAGTTGTACATATTAAAAGACCAGCGTGAAGCATTTTATGAATGATTTCTATGTATGTTTGAAGTTTACATGCTCATGACATTACGCCTGTGCCATTCACTCAGTAGCCTCCTGGAGACATGCCAAACTGCTGATGCCTGAAAATCTGTACAGGACTTTGTGTACGTGTAAGCATTTGTATCAATTTATCTTCATTTAAGAAGCACCACAGCATCTAACCAATTCAGCAAAGCTCATTGCCAGATCAGCAGTGCGAATCACCTGACTTGACAATGTCAGGTCTAACACTGATCTTAGGGTGTTACATTTTATCTTAACCTTGATTAAATGCTACTCATGTTTATAAGATGCAGATTTCTTAGCACAGATTATTTATTTTAAGCACAATTCTCAATCTAAAACCTGAGTTGCGTAACCTTCTTTTTTTGGGGGTGAAGACAAATGACCCACCGCAAACAAGATCTTGGTAGTACTTTTACCCAGGACAAGGTCTCCGTGAACAGAGGGATTCCCTTCCTGAGAAATTAATCAGTAATCTAATTAAAGTAATTAGGAACACACCAGTACAGAAATAACAAGCTTTATACATGTAAAGATTAATAATAGTACATATATCCAATATACAAACAGGTATTATCAGCAAAGGGCCCGATAGGAATGCTGGTGGAATTGTGCAAATACAGTATACCTGGGTATATATACAGTAGTTATTAATAGAGATACCTCAAGATGAATGCTGCAGCAAAGTCCAGTTGCAGGAGTCCCTAGAGATGATCACAATGTAGAGTTTGCCTTGGTGTCAAAGACAGAAGACATGATCTGCAGTGATGGAGAGACCCTCAGTTGTTGTCCAACTAGCCTGGAACGCAGCTTCTTTCCAGCAGAAACTGTGGTGTGACGGCTCGTCCATACAGGGCGCAGGGGCGCTGCCCCCCTAATCCATGCATCCGGCCCCTAATCTACATGCAGGGCACAGCATGAATTCCAATGGGGTTTTTTTTTAAAAGCACATGATTAGAGCCTGAGGCTCTAATTGGCTTCAAAAAAGGATGTGCTCTGCGCCCTGAGCCCACCCAGTTGTGTGACAATAGCGAATTAATATTCACTATTGTCTTCCTGATTCTCCTCCCAGTCGATCAGGAAGCGGGCCCTGAGACCCGATTGGCCGAGAGGAGAAGCAATCCTATTGGCCGCCGAGGAGGAGGAGGCGCAGGGCAAGCCGTCATGAAGCAGAGGAGGAGAAGACGCAGGGTGAAGCTGCCGCCCAGAGGAAGCGCTGCCCGCAACCTAGATGGGGTAAGTGCGGGGCTTGTGACCAACATACCAAAATATACCACCAGCCGCCACTGGGACTCAGAGTAAGCCTATCTGCTCTGCCTCTTCCTAGTAGTTTCTAATCTTACATGAAACCAGATTTTTAACTACTAGAAGTGGCCATCACATGCCTAATCTAGCGCCTATGTTGGTTATTTATCCCTAGTTTCACCCTAATCTAAAACTAGCTATAGAATCCTAAACCACATTGTAGATAAAAGGACAGTGTTAACTAAAATAACAGGAGCTACTTATAAACTCTATTGCAATCAACGGGTTCATCAATTAATATACTGGAAGGTTACCACTACACACATACAGTAGCACACACATAGCTATCTGACACTGTGCATATGCGATAATAACAATAGGACAGAGATACTCTTTCCATCTCAAGGAATCAGGTTCACACTCAAGAAGCTATGAGCAGCTACAGTTTAAAAGTATGTTACCCCAACCTTTCATTTATGTCTGTTGTACCATGTTACACCCACTTCACAGGAATTTTACTGACTGCAGCCTATGGCTCCCACAAAGAGAAGAACAGTGCTGTAGCCAGGGCAGCACTGGATAGATAAGAGGAGCCAGGTAAGTGTTTAACCACTTCAGCCCCGGAAGGATTTCCAGCTTTAGGACCGGAGCCCTTTTTGCGATTCGGCACTGCGTCGCTTTAACTGAAAATTGCGCGGTCGTGCGACGTTGTACCCAAACTAAATTTGCGTCCTTTTTTTCCCACAAATAGAGCTTTCTTTTGGTGGTATTTGATCACCTCTGCGTCATTTATGATCGCCGCTATAAACAAAAGAAGAGCGACAATTTTGCAAAAAAAAAACAAATTTCTTACTTTTTGCTCAAATACAAATCAAAAAAAAAATATAAAAAAACTTTTTTTTTTTCACCGTTTTTGGCCGAATTATATTCGTCCTCATATTTGCGATAAAAAAAATCGCAATCGGCGTTTATTGATTGGTTTGCGCAAAAGTGGTCGCGTTTACGGATGATGAGAATTATATATTTATATGCCCCACTGCAGCTAGGGATTCTGGCAGCTAGTGCACTTGCTCAGTTGTCAGTTTATTTCAATGCTGAGCCTTTCCTCCTTAAAGTGATTGTAAAGGTTCAGCTTGTCATACTTACCTCCTCTGTGCAAGGGTTTTGCACAGAGCGACCCCGATCCTCCTCTTCTGGGGTTCCCCAGCGGCGCTCCTGGCATTGAGTGACCCGTCAGGGAAGCGCTTTTCCTGAGGTAACCCGTGCTTCCAAGTCCTGCTTCTGCATCCCTTGACATAGACAGCAGGACTTGGCCCCCAGGCAATCATTGGATTTGATTGACAGCAGTGGGAGCCAATGACTGCACTGCTATTGATTTATCCATTGAGGACCTGAGACACCGGCTGGAGCTGCTAGGCTCGTCCCTGGCGCAGGAATGATCTGGCTCAGGTAAGTAAATGGGGGGTCTGGGGGGCAGCTGCAACAAAAAAGGTTTTGCACCTTAATGCATAGAATGTATTAAGGTGAAAAACTTTGAGTGTTTACAACCCCTTTAAAGTGGTTGTAAAGTCTCAAGGTTTTTCACCTTGATTAAGGTGAAAAACCTTTTTTGCTGCAGCTTCCCCCAGAGCTCCCCTTATACTTACCTGTGCCGGATCTGTTCCAGTGATAGGCAAGAGCCCAGCGGCTTCTGCCAATGTCTCTCTCATCATTGGACAGATTGATAGCAGCAGGAGCCATGGGCTCCCGCTGCTGTCAATCAAATCTAGTGACACGGGAGCGGGACAGAGTCCCGCTGTCTGTGTCAATGGATGCAGCAGTAGGACTCGGGAGTGTGCCCGCACGGGTGCCCCCAGGGAAAGAAGCTCTCTGCGGGTGGCACTCAATGGAGGGGAGGAGCCAGGAGCACTGACGGGACACCCCAGAAGAGGTAGATCGGGGCTGTTCTGTGCAAAACACTTGCACAGAGCAAGTAAATATAACATGCTTGTTATTTTTATGGGAGAAAAGTGAACCTTTACAATCACTTTAATCATGTCCGAGCAGCCCATGCAACTATAGAGTCACACATGTGGGCGTATACACTCTGGTAAATCACCCACTCCCTCCTTCCTCCTCCACAACCACTAACCAGCTAAACACAATGGGGGTGGGATATTACATCTTGATTGATGGAGGCTTCACCTCCCTCTTATTCTAAGCATTTACACACAGGCTGGAGGTGTGTGACACAGGTTGTGACTGACAGAAAACCGCCCACTCCACGTTCTTGCAAAAATAATAAAGAATTGATTTCAAATATATATAATGATAATTTAAAACAGTTTTCCTATATTTTTTTTACATTTTTATTCTGTATTCCAAAGGCTTTTTTTTAACATGTGACCAGCAGCAGAGGACAAGAAGCTCCTCCTGGCACTGTTTCCCTGCAGACAGGCTGGAAAAGAGCTGGGTCATGTGACAACTATATATTGATTAGGAAAGAAAGTATGTAAAATTTTTGTTTTCATTAAAATAATTACAATGCCTTCATCCACATACAGAAAGAGAAGTGATACTGTAAATTAAACAGTTGAACAAAAATTAAAAAAAAAAAGAAAAAAGTTTTTGTTCTGGTTATATACATTTTTGAAAAATAAAATCTGACTAAAAAAAAACAAACCAGTGTGTGTTTAATATCACTTTAAAGCTGAACTGAAGGCGGTGAAACTTACAGTCCTACGTCACCATCTTCTTCCATGTGCTGGTTTTCAGCCATCTTCATAGGCTGTCATCGGGACACACAGAGACTGGCCCGACACTGTAAGTTGTGCTGCACATGGACAGCTCAGTTTACTGCACTGGAGAAGACAGCGAGCAGGCAGGTCTCTTCTCCAATAAAGCTGTCTGTTACAGGGGAAATCTAGTTCCCCTTTAAGGCCCCTGTTTTAAGTAAGTTGACCACCACTGATCTACAACATGAGCCTTGATAATAACACCCCAAGTCTATTTCAGAACAGCTATCTGTTGGATTAAACTGGCCTCATTCAGTGGCGGCCCATATACATATCAGGGTACCAGGCTATGGATTCCAATGAGGTGGGGTAGTGTTTTTTTAAGCCTGTGATTAGAGCCAGAGGCTCTAATATTCTTCAAAAAAAGGGTGGGCTAGGGGGGCAGAGCACTGCGCCCTGATCCCACCCAATTGTGTGATGATAGCGAATGAATATTCGCTATTTTCACACTAAAGTTCCACCCCGCCAATCAGGAGGCAGGTCGTGAGACTTGTTTCCAGATTGGCCAAAGCATCAGGCGATCCTATTGGAAGAGAGAGGAGACACACAGCGGAGGAAGCCGCTGGAGGAGCGGACACCGGAGCCGCTGCATGCACCCGGGAGAGGAAGAGAGGACACCACAGCCCGTCACCTAGATCCCTAGATTGGGTAAGTTCCGGATCTCCTGCTGCCCGGGGGGGGGGGGGGGTGGTTGTTTGCTGCACCATCAGCCTCCACCGCCCTCATTCATCCCTCATCTTACCCTGCCAGGAAACAAACCAACGGGAGATGGACATGAATGCGTGGAATGCAGGGAACATCCCCCCCCGTGAGATGGATGGCCTCCTTACCTTACCTCCGATCTCCCCTCCTCCTCCCTCCCCTGTCCGAGCTGGGGAGTGCTGGATACTGGATACCTGAGCCGCTGTGGGTGAGCCATCTCTGGAGTCACAGTGCCGGTTGGTGGGTCAGTCCTTCGGGCTTCCCCTGCTTCTTCTCTGGCAATGCTTCTCCTCCTTCCTCCAGCTCCTTGGCCAATAAGAACGCTTCTCCTTTCAGCCAATCGGAAAACAGGTCTCACGACCTGCTTCCTGATTGGCTGGGAGGAGAATCAGTGTGACAATAGTGAATATTCAATTGCTATTATCACACACCTGGGCGGGTTCAGAGCGCAGTGCTCTGCACCCTGAGCCCACCCCTTTTTAAACCCCATTAGAGCCTCCAGCTCTAATCACATGCTTCAAAAAAAAAAAATCCCCCATTGGAATCCATGTGACCGGCGCCCTGCATATAGATCAGGGGGCTGGACGCATGGATGGGGAGGGGGGGGGGGTGGCACCTGTGCACCCCTAATGGACGGGTCGCCACTGTGCTAACTTGTGCTCTGCTCACACACATACCTATACCAATATATTGCGCAGAAGTAACATTCTTCTTTTCTCTTTTACCCAAAATACAGCAGTGATGTGGGCCTGTTGTTACAAGCAGAATCTTTTGCAGGTCTTGCTTCAAAAAAGTGATGAGATGGCCAACCACACATTACAGTCTGTACAATCTCCTTCAGATTTATCAACAATGTAGTGTAAGAAGATACTTAAATGGTCCATTTACAATCACAGTGTTACTGTATGTGTATCACCACCTTTAGACAAAGGTGAAACAGAGAATGGAAAAGTATCATAAAAAATGTATTTCATACGGAGCTTTTACCCTACAGCAGGGATATGCAATTAGCGGACCTCCAGATGTTGCAGAACTACAAATCCCATGAGGCATAGCAAGACTCTGACAGCCACAAGCATGACACCCAGAGGCAGAGCATGATGGGACTTGTAGTTTTGCAACATCTGGAGGTCCGCTAATTGCTTATCCCTGCCCTACAGTATATTCCTTCCTCAGCTACATCAGATGCTAATCATTTATATACAGCAAGGGTCTCCAAACTATAGCCCATGGGTCACATGTAGCCTGCTACAAGATTTTACCTGGCCTGCAACTGATGTGCACAGTGCTTGCTTCTCCCTCAACCCCAAGAGTAACTCATGTAAGGTGGGACTCTGATGGGGGCACTGATGTAAGGGTGGGCACTGATGTAAGAGGGGACTTTGGTGGGGACCTTCATGTAGGGGGGGCTCTGATAGGGACCATAATATAGTGGGTTTCTGATTGGGACACTGTTGGTTTTGGGGGGGGGGGGTGGACTCTGATTGGGACACTGATGTAGGGAGGACTCTGATGGGAGCACTGATGTAAGGGTGGGCACTGATGTAAGGGGGGACTTTGGTGGGGACCTTGATGTAGGGGAGACTCTGATGGGGACCATAATGTTGGGGGTTTCTGATTGGGACACTGTTGGTGGTTTGGGGGGGGGGGGGGTCTGATGTAGGGGAGACTCTGATGGGGACCATAATGTTGGGGGTTTCTGATTGGGACACTGTTGGTTGGGGGGAGGGTGCTCTGATGTAGGGGGGACTCTGACTGGGACACTGATGTAAAGGGGACTTTGTTTTGTTTTAGTTTAGTTGTTTTTCTTTTGTTCTGAATCATATAATGCTGATATAAAAGAGAGCCAAGAAAAAATGTATTCATTCATTTCAATTGCATTTGCAATTGATTTTTTTCTAGCTCCTAAATATTCATCAAATATATGATGTGGCCTTTCTACTGAAAAGTTTGGAAATCCTTGATATATACTATTAGCAAGCAGCTGACCTGACCACATCTGTTTCTTATCTCATACTAATAGCTCATATACTGTTTCTCAGGAACCATATTTAACCACTAGATGGTGCTCATTTGCTGGAGCATTCCATACAGCTTGTGTTATGGGAAGAATCAAAAGAACCAAAACATTTTGGATAGAGTAGGGAAGGGTTAAAACAATAGAATTTTTTTAAAACAATAGCCAGTCCCACTGCAACCATAATATGCTAGTATGTACTGCATACTAGCACATTATGGCAGACATTTCTTTCAAACGAAGCCCTCCAGAGGTTTTTTTTTTTTTTAATTGGGAGGTTCCCCTTCACCTTCTCCTGTAGACTCAAAATGATAGTCTCCCTAAGACTGGGCATATACTGTACAATCTCTGTACAACCTGCTTTGGATTGACCAAACCTATGTAATAGGATGACAATCTGTTCATTTAATGTCATGTCAGGCAGACCTTTGTTTTACATCGTTTTTGGTAGCTCTAAGGCCACTTTCAAACTGGGGCGGGCAGGGTTAACGGTAAAGTGCCACTAGTTTTAGCGTTGAACATTGGCGCCGCTATTCGGGCGGCAGCGGGCCGCTTTTAACACCCAAGAGGGGGGGGGGGTGGAGTTCTTGAATATCATACCTGTGAAATCTATCTATCTATCTATCTGTCTGTCTATTTCTACATTGTTTGGCCAATGAATCAAAACATACTTATGAAAATTTGGAGACCACCACTGTTAACCATTTCAGTGTGAACATGCTGGTTGCCTGGCCATCATGCAGACCCAAAGATCTCATTTTACTGGTTGCATGCTTGGACTAAGTAAACTTCTCAAAAGGTAGGTGGATCAGCATGACAGTCAGGCAATTAAAAAAGCTGGAGAGTAATAGCAGCCTACAAAACTCATTACAAGTTTCTCATGTCCCGAAGGGATACAGGCAATGACAGTGTTTATGTCTGTTAGTGCGGTCCTTTGAGGTAGTGATTGGTGCACCAATAGAGACAGCTGTACTGTCCATTACTGCAGCGTTTGAGCATATTACATAGAGCCATACATTGTATGGTTACATTGCTCCAGCTTGGAGTAAGTATGCATATACCATACCTGTGGGACACCTGTGGAAGAGGAAAATCACTGTAGTTGCTGCTGCTACTACACTGGTTCTGTCTTCTGGATGCTGTGCCAAGTGGTTGCTGTACTGCACAGTAACCACAGGAGGTCGTCTGATTGGCAAGGGTCCCCTGTATTCTTTTCAATTATTACAAGATGTTTTCTGATTGGATGGGGTAGAGCTTGAGATGTCACCAATCAGAGAACGCCTTGCATTCATTGAGAAAATGCAAACTTTCTTTGAATGGCACCCATGCCATTCAGAGAATGACCTCCAGTGGTTACTATGCAGCGGGGGAACCGCTCAGCACCAGACCCAGAAGACAGCAAGGATCACTGTAGTAGCGGAGAAGGATCACTGCAGTAGTCGAGACTACCATAGTGATTTTCCACTTCCACAAGGATCCACCAAGTATGACATATGTATACTTCCTAGTTTATACTTGTGGTTGGGGGGGGTTAAACCATGTGGTTGGGCTGTGCCTTTACCACCCCCCAACTGCTCCCTCTTCAGCTACTTCATGCTGAGCACGACCCATTCACCAAAATGGGACCACAGCCAGGTTTCTGAGGATTAAAACGTGAAATAAGGAGGTGACATAACACCTCATTGCCGCCTATAATCTTTTAAAATGTAAGGTCTCTGCTCCAGATCCTGTAAATCCATGCAGTGTTTCCTGCGATTAGTGCTGGCTCAATGATTAAGCCCCATGGGCAGGGTGAAAACCATTGGGGGTATGACTTTAGATAAAGCTGGCTGAGGCTGCTTTCATATTTTTATTAATGGCTTTGTTAGGTGTGCAGTGTTTAGGACCTGTCTCTATGCATCTCCTTACAGCCTGTCACACACCCTCTGAGGAGCAATCCAACACAGATAACTCTTCAGAGGGCTAACACTTGTATAAATTAGCCCTTATATTGGTATAAGCTGGACCACTATAACTATGCAAACTGAGCTGGTAATACCCCCCCCCCCCCACCACCACCTGTGCCCCCTCCATGACTTTTCCTTCAAAATCAACGATGTAGCCATCAATCCCTCCCCTCATGCCAGGGTACTAGGTGTAATCCTAGACTCTGACCTGTCCTTTCAGCCCCAAATCCAATAGCTGTCAAAAGTTTGTAGACTTCACCTCCGTAACATCTCTAAAATACGCCCCTTTCTAACAAATGAAACCACCAAGCTCCTCATTCACTCCCTTGTTATCTCTCGCCTTGACTATTGCAACTCTCTTCTCATTGGTCTCCCTCTCCATAGGCTATCCCCTCTTCAATCTATCATGAATGCTGCTACCAGAATTATCCACCTTACCAACCGCTCATTGTCTGCCACCCCTCTCCTCCATTTCCTACACTGACTCCCAATCTTCCAGCGAATTAAATCCAAAATACTAACCACAACATACAAAGCCATTCACAACTCTGTCCCGAGCTACGTCACCAATCTTGTCTCCAGATATCACCGAAATTGTCCTCTCCGCTCCTACCAAGACCTCCTACTCTCAAGCTCCCTCCTCTCCTCCTCCCATGCTTGTCTCCAGGATTTCTCCAGAGCCTCCCCCATTCTCTGGCGCTCTCTACCTCAACCTGTCCAGCCATCTCCTACTCTAGCTGCCTTCATGCAATCCCTGAAAACTCATCTCTTCAGGGAAGCCCATCACACCTCCAACTAATCTTTTACCACTTCCATCAACTCATTCCCCACAGATAGAACCTTTTGTACTACCTGCCCCGCCCTATTAGATTGTAAGCTCCCCCTCTACTCTTATATTTTCTGCAGGTACTAAAAAGTCTCAATGTAAATACCTTTTACAAAAACTTTTTCAAGTGGTCATGTGACCGCCGCAATGCTCCAGTAAAGGTTCGACGGTCATACGTACGAACGGCTCAAATCGTATGTTGGCTGTTGTATCTAGCATACTGACTGTACTACACGATCGTACGACCAAAGAAAAAACATTCAGGTGCATGTAATTAGCATCCTGACTTCTGAGCATGCGTGTTTTGCACAATACAACTTGTTGGACCAACTTCTCTGTACACACGATACAACGGTCGTATGACCACCAAGTTTTCTAGTCTGCTCATACAACTCCTGTTGTACGACCGTCGTACGTCGGCTGTTCTAATCGCGCGTGCTAAAGATCGATTTCGCATACAACGGTTGTTCGTATGACCTGTTGTATACGATCGTCGTCCCGTGTGTACGAGGCTTTAGTGTGTCTGTCTGGTGGATGTGGATTCTTTTAGGGCCAACAACACCTTAGAGCTATAGATGGACATACTGGCCGGGGTTTTGCAGTCACATGACCTCTTAAAAAAATGGAAAGGCTAAGTCCACCTTTGTGACCATGTTTCATGTTAAAGCGGAGCTCCTGCAGAAAAAGGAGGGAGAGAATCTGCGACTTGCAGAGGGACATTCTAGATCTCAATGAGATTTCAGCCCCGTCACCACACTAGTAGTCCATTGATTACTTCTTCCAGCTCAGTAACAATTGGTAGGTACAGACCTATGGCGGGGGCACAGCCACGCATTGATATAAAAAATAATAAATGCACATTTTTCTTTTATTATTCTTTTAATGTGGGTGCATTTTTTCCCCCAAAAGGTGAACCATGCCTTTAAAAATATTTCCACTGAAAGAGTTTTATTAGAGTACTGTATGCAGAAAATCTTGTATATATTACAATGTGCTCCCCTAGCAGGCATGCTGAAGGCTAATAGGATCCAAAGGAATTTCTACAGCTTGTTAAAAATTGTCACAGAGGACGATCATCCCAGTATAATGGTCAGGTATTTGCTCTATGATCAGACCCCTTGCTACTTCTGTAATGAGCTTCTGCTCTTCAAAACAATCGCTATTGTCAGAACTTATACCACGCCCCTCACTGAATTCTGTCACCAATAACAGCTGTGATAACACCCGCATGCTCCACCCACTGTCACCTACTGTGTCATGATCAACCTATTAGCAGTCAGCTGGGCGTGTCCATCCCACCGTCCAAGGTTGGTGGATGAGATCTCCTTCCCGCTCTGCGCTGAGCTCTATGGAAGATGGAAGAAGAAGGCATTCCGGCATCCCTTTAGGTGTGAGGTCCAGTACAGCCGGCACCCAGCATCACTTCTCACCTGATACAATGTAGTACTCTCCGTTCAATGACTGCACACCTATGGCACAGCTGGTCACAATGTTACTATTACAAGGAAGTCTTTCTGCCACACACCGCCACACTTTCCCAAATAAAACATCTGTCTTTAGCAAAGTTAGTGCTGACCATACACATTGCAATCTGATTGTACAATCTACCTTAGATCTACATATATAGATATTATTATTATACAGGATTTATATAGCGCCGACAGTTTGCGCAGCGCTTTACAATATTAGGGCAGACAGTACAATTACAATACAATTCAATACAGGAGGAATCAGAGGGCCCTGCTCGTTAGATTTTACAATCTAGGAGGGAGGGTCAAGTGATACGAAAGGGCAATAACTGTGGGGGATGAGCTGATTGAGAAAATAAGGAGTGTAGTTGTTAGGTGGAGGAGGATAGGCTTCCCTGAAGAGAAAAGTTTTCAGGGATTGCCTAAAGGTTGATAGATTTGGGGATAGTCTGACAGATTGGGGTAGGGAGTTCCAGAGGATGGGAGAGGCTCGGGAGAAGTCTTGGAGGCGAGTATGAGAGGAGGTGATTAGGGAGATGGAGAGCAGGAGGTCTTGGGAGGAGCGAAGAGGACGGTTAGGTTGGTATTTTGAGACAAGGTTGGTGATGTAGCTGGGAGCAGAGTTGTGGATGGCTTTGTAGCCGATTGTTAGTATTTTGAATTTAATTTGTTGGGCGAGTGGCAGCCAGTGGAGGGATTGGCAGAGAGGGGTGTGAAATGCTGAACAGATTTGTAAGGTGGATGAGCCTGGCAGCAGCATTCATGATGGACTGGAGGGGGGATAGTGTGCTTAACCACTTCAATACAGGACATTTATACCCCCTTCCTGCCCAGACCAATTTTCAGCTTTCAGCGCTCTCACACTTTGAATGACAATTACTCTCTCATGCTACACTGTACCCAAACAACATTTTTATCATTTTTTTCACACAAATAGAGCTTTCTTTTGGTGGTACTTAACCACTTCAATACTGGGCACTTAAACCCCTTCCTTCCCGGACCAATTTTCAGCTTTCAGCGCTGTTGCAGTTTGAATGACAATTGCGTGGTCGTGCGACGTTGTACCCATATGAAATTTTTATCATTTTTTTTCACACAAATAGAGCTTTCTTTTGGTGGTATTTAATCCCCCCTGGGTTTTTTATTTTTTGCGCTATAAATTAAAAAAAGACTGAAATTTTTCAAAAACAATGCATTTTTTCTGCGTTTCTGTTATAAAATTTTGCAAATAAGTAATTTCTCTTCATAAATTTTGACCAAAAATGATACTGCTACATTTCTTTGGTAAAAAAACCCAAATCGGAGTTTATTTGGTGTTGGCGGACAGACATATGTGACGGGGACTGTGACAGATGTGATGGGGACAGACAGATGTTTTGTGTATGGTGACAGATGTTTGGTGACTGTGACAGATGTGACGGGGACATACAGATGTTTTGGGGACTGTGACAGATGTTTTCTCTATGGTGACAGATGTGATGGGGGACATACAGATGTTTTGGGGACTGTGACAGATGTTTTCTCTATGGTGACAGATGTGATGGGGGACATACAGATGTTTTGGGGACTGTGACAGATGTTTTTTCTATGGTGACAGATGTGATGGGGGACATACAGATGTTTGGGGACTATGACAGATGTTTTCTGTATGGTGACAGATGTGATTGGGGACATACAGATGTTTTGGGGACTGTTTTATGGGGACACTTATGTGTATGTGGACAGGGGTATCAGTGTGCTTGGTGCACTGTGTGGGGGGCGATCTGTGACAGCTTTCTGCATGAAATCATCATCATGCAGAGAGTTGTTACCTATCCGCAGATTCCCCCCTCCCCCCCCCCGCACTGAGCTCGGCGGGGGGAGAACTGTCACAGAGACATTCGTCTCCGTTTACAATGTGACGGCTGTGATTGGACACAGCCGTCACATGATCGGGAGGGCCAGTCACTGCGCCCGTATCCCGATCTATGCTCAGCTGGATCCTGTGATCATAATGATCACAGGATCCAGCAGCAGCGCGGCGCGTGGCCGCGATGCGAGCTCCCGTTCTGCAGGACGTAAATACACGTCCTATCAGAATGGGGAAGCTCTCACCCGGCCGTATATGTACAGTGGCCGGGTGGGAGGTGGTTAAGAACCTCTGGGTTTTTTTTTTTTTTGCGACATAAGTGGAAAAAGTGCAAACATTTTGAAAAAAACCCACTTTTTTTAGTTTCTATGATAAAATTTGGGCCAAAACCTATACTGCTACCTATCTTTGGTAAAAATAACCCAAATAAGTGTATATTATTTGGTCTGTGTGAAAGTTATAGAGTCTACAACCTATGGTGCCAATCATTGAAAATTAATCACACCTGATGTACTGATGGCTTATCTCATTTCTTGAGGCCTTGAAATGTCAGGAAAGTACAAATACCCCCCAAATGACCCCATTTTGAAAAGTAGACATTCCAAGGTATTTAGTAAGAGGCATGGCAAGCTTTTTGAAGTTGTACTTTTTTCCCACAATTCTTCGGAAAATTAAGAAATTATTAATTTTTTTTTGCACAAAATTGTCATTACAAGTTATTTCTCACACACAGCATATGCATACTTCCAATTACACCCTAAAATACATTCTGCTACTCGCCCCAAGTATGGCGATACCACATGTGTGAGACTTTTTCACAGCCTGGCCACATAGAGAGGTCCAACATGCAGGGAGCACCGTCATGCATTCTAGGAGCAGAATTTTCACATCTAATTTCCTAACGACCTATTACACTTTTGAAGGCCCTGGAGCACCAGGACAATGGAATTATCCACAAAATGACCCCATTTTGGAAAGCAAACACCCCAACGTATAATCTATAAGGCATTAGGAGTCTTTTGAATGGTTCATTTTTTTCACAAGTCTTCGAAAAACGTGGAAAGAAAATGAAAAAGCTTTTATTTTTTCACAAAGTGGTCAATTTATAAGATATTTCTAACACATATCATGCACATAGCAAAAATTACCCCCCAAAATATATTTTGCTACTCATTCCGAGTATGGCAATACCACATGTGTGAGACTTTTACACAGCCTGGCCACATAGGGAGGTCCAACATGCAGGGAGCACCGTCAGGCATTCTAGGAGCAGAAATATCACATCTAATTTCCTAAAGACCCATTAAACTTTTGAAGGCCCTGGAGCACCAGGACAATGGAATTACCCACAAAATGACCCCATTTTGGAAAGCAAACACCCCAACGTATAATCTATGAGGCATTATGAGTCTTTTGAATGGTTCATTTTTTTCACAAGTCTTCGAAAAACGTGGAAAGAAAATGAAAATGCTTTTATTTTTACACAAAGTGGTCAATTTATAAGATATTTCTAACACATAGCATGCACATAGCGAAAATTACCCCCCAAAATATATTCTGCTACTCGTCCCGAGTATGGCGATACCATATGTGTGAGACTTTTTCACACCCTGGCCACATACAGAGGCCGAACATGCAAGGAACACCATCAGGCGTTCTAGGAGCATAAATTACACATAAAATTTCATTCATACCTATCACACTTTTGAAGGCCCCGGAGCACCAGGACAGTGGAATTACCCCCAAAATGACCCCATTTTGGAAAGCAAACACCCGAGGTATATTCTATGAGGCATGGGCTGCAGATAGGTACTCGGGTACTCTAATGGGCTGCAGATAGGTACTTGGGTACTTTGATGGGCTGGAGACAGGTACTCGGGTAATCTGATGGATTGGTAAAAGGTACTTGGGTACTCTGATGGGCTGCAGATAGGTACTCGGTTACTCAGATGGGTTGGTGACAGGTACTTGGGTAACCTTAAGGGCAGGTGACAGGTACTCAGGTGGGCAGGTGACAGGTACTCGGGTACGCTGCTGGGCTGGTGACAGGTACTTGGGTACTCAGATGGGCAGGTGACAGGTACTCTGGTAGGCTGATGGTCTGGTGACAGGTACTCGGGTACTCTAATGGGCAGGTGACGGG
>BLSH010153469.1:593749-632213 GCA_018402905.1 Glandirana rugosa
CTAGTCCCAGGGACACATATCCCGGGTGAGGGCAACAGAGGAAGGGAGTGGGCCCTATACACAGGGACCCTGATCATCAACAGAGGAAGGGAGTGGGTCTTATACAAAGGGACCCTGATCATCAACAGAGGAAGGGAGTGGGCCCTATACACAAGGACCCTGATCATCAACAGAGGAAGGGAGTGGGCCCTATACACAGGGATCCTGATCATCAACACAGGAAGGGAGTGGGCCCTATACACAAGGACCCTGATCATCAACAGAGGAAGGGAGTGGGCCCTATACACAGGGATCCTAATCATCAACAGAGGAAGGGAGTGGGCCCTATACACAAGGACCCTGATCATCAACAGAGGAAGGGAGTGGGCTCATACGTCTATTCCCCAAAGACAACTTCTGGATAGGACGCTGAGCACATGCACTCAACTTATTTGGTCGACCAAGGCGAAGCCTGTTCTGAGTGGAACCTGTCCTGTTAAACCGCTGTATGGTCTTGGCCATCATGCTGCAGCTCAGTTTCAGGGTCTTGGCAAACTTCTTATAGCCTATGCCATCTTTATATAGAGCAACAATTCTTTTTTTTTCAGATCCTCAGAGAGTTCTTTGCCATGAAGTGCCATGTTGAACTTCCAGTGACCAGTATGAGAGAGTGAGAGCAATAACACCAACTTTAACACACCTACTCTCCATTCACACCCGAGACCTTGTAACACTAATGAGTCACATGACTCGGAGGGAGGGAAAATGACTAATTGGGCCCAATTTGGACATTTTCACTTAGGGGTGTACTCACTTTTGTTGCCAGCGGTTTAGACATTAATGGCTGTGTGTTGAGTTATTTTGATGGGACAGCAACTTTACACTGTTATACAAGCTGTACCCTCACTACTTTACAAAGTGTCATTTCTTTAGTGTTGTCACATAAAAAGATTCAAAAAAATATTTACAAAAATGTGAGGGGTGTACTCACTTTTGCCAGATACTGTATACTAACCTGTGCATGTGCAGCTCAGGGAACATTTATGGCCCCCTACTGCAATGTGAATTTCGTGTACATGCGTGAGAGAAGTGTCATCGCGTCCCAGTCATTCAAGCAACTGAAGGCACAGAACCTGGGAGGAAGACCGTGTGAAGATGGAAGAGCCTGAGACCTGCCAGATCAACCACAGTGCACGAATGGAGGACTCGGCTTGACAGGTAAGTATGCTATAATGTACTAGTATACTGTGCATACTAGCAAATTATGGCATAAGTAACCTGGGGGCCCCTAAAAAGAAGAAATGATAGTGGACTTTACTATCTCTTTAAACCCCCATTTACACATGAGTACTTTTCAGCTCCTTTCCCCACACTTGACTGCACTCAACATGTAAAATCCCATTCTTTCTTATTGTCTTTGTTTACACGTTGGGCCCCTTTCAGATGGAGCGGCTCCGTCCAAGCTCAGAGGAGGATCTGTCCGCTGATCCATGCTGAGCAGGCGGATGACAGGTCCGTGTCCACTCAGCTATGCAGAACGGATACAGACACAGATAGCCTACTCTCCTCTATGGGGCGGTCGGATGGAAATGGACTGCATGTCTGTTTCCATTGGATTGTTATCCGATTCGATCTGCTGGATGGATGGCGAATGTATCGCCATCTGTCTAATTTTTACCGGTCTGGATCAGATCGCATGCCAGTGGGTGACAGTAGACACTTGTCCGCTGACATCCGTTGCCCCATAGAGATCAAAGGGTGGTGCGAAAGGGGCCTTACCGTATAAGCTCAGCTGCCCTACACTCTACGCTCAAAAAAGTACATGAGCTTTTTTGGAAGTGTATTCAAGGGGTTTTGGCCCTGCAATCTTTAGGGGGAGTTTTTGTGCATGAAGAACTGTTCTCCTCTCCTTGCCCAGCCAGGAACCAAACACCTGACATTTGATATAAAGGTAAAAATGCTTGTAAAACACCCAAAAAAAAAAAACGGCCATAAAAATGCTTTAAAATCACCAGAAATATGCTCTGCTCAGGTGTAAATGCAGGCTGACAGGGGCACAGCAATAAAAACCTAACAGGTATTCTAATCCCTCTCCCCTCCATCTAAAATGTATATTAAAAAAAAGTTTTGCATTCAGTTCTACTTAAACCCTTGCAGTGCAGAGGGGGCACTGCACAGGTATTTTTTTTTGTTTCAGTCCATAGTTGAACTTTAAAGCTTAAAGTGGTTGTAAACCTCAGGCATGAAATTTGAACAAAGCATATCTCTCTCTAGTGTGTACTTGTCTCGATTAAGAGCACGGTTGAGTTACTAAAACTGGAGAGTGCAAAATCTGGTGCAGCTCTGCATAGGAACCAATCAGCTTCCAGGTTTTATTGTCAATGCATAAGTGAACAAGCTGAAGTTAGAAGTTGATTGGCTACCATGCACAGCTTCTCCAGATTTTGCACTCTCAAGTTTTAGTAAATTAGCCCCTAAGTGTCTATTCTGTCTACTGCTTTGTTCCTGTGCCATCAGCATGAATCACTTCTGATAAGTTTACCTGACACCAAGTGAAAAAAGGTGACAGGGTAAGGAGCTCCAGCAGGTTGACAGCCTCAGCTCTGCTCCTGCGTGCTGTGTGAAGGGGATGTGTCCCTTCACTCCAATAAGCTTTCAGAAATCTCCTCATTGAGTTCTGCAGAGTGTAACTTCAGCTCTACGCCCCTTTTTTTCTGAACTCTTAGACAAACGTATTGATTCTGCACTTTAAACGTATGTAGCAAAGAGAATGCCGCAGATAAACAGGTACAACTTATGTAGGAGGATTTGTTTCATCTCTGTGTATCACCTGAGGTCAGTCACTTCATTGGGTATATGTAAGGGTTTACAACCATTTTAACTTTAAATGAAAATGTATTTTAAACAAATCAGCACAGGGACAGTACTTATATTTAATGAGAAGTGCTCATTGTACAGGTGCTGGTTGTCCTAGTTGTAATTTAGTGTTCTATGTCCTCCTCTCCTAGACCCCCACAGCTATAATCGTCCAGTGCTGAAAGAGGTTAATATGAGCGCTGGACCTATCATATGCACTCGTCAAGAGCGCTGAATATGTCTGCCCTTTCTGTCCTCCTCCTTCCTTCACAGAAGCCTTACTATAACTTTCAGCAATGAAAAGCACTGTATGAATGTAGAATGGAATGGGAGCATGAATTATAGGTCTGCCTCCTCCATTAATAAAATGCGGACGGAAGCTCTAGTACAGCTTCGGTGAATGGAGGAGGGGGGTGGAAAGACTGGGCATAGCCAGCACTCTTGACGAGTGCCAGTGACAGGCCAGGTGGCTATACAATGCCCCACATCACTGAAAGATTACATCTGCTTGGGTATCGGAGGTGGTGGGCAGAGGATTTTAAATAGGACAGCTGACACCAACACATTGGACACTTCTCATTAAATGTAAGTACTGTCCCCTCTGCTGATTTTTTTTCATCCAGACTTAGACATTAATCCTTTCCTGCCCAGCCCCAGTGTCCCCTCAATAGGATCTGTGCACCAGGGATGCAGGAAGGATTGGTGATCATGTGACCACTGTGATTGGCTGTCAAAGTGATCATATGATCGGGAGCCAGTCCAATGACTACCAATTGTTAGAGAGCTGTCTTTGACTCTGTGTTGGAAGTGCGTTCTCAGCACAGAAACATCAGCCACCCAGTCAGGGCCAGTGCTACCACCAGGCAAACTAGGCAGCCGCCTAGGGCGCACTGCTGCCGTGGGGCACCCGGCTGCTGGTTTCCCTCTGTGTCTGCATTCTCTGCAGGCTGCAGCATGTAACTAACTCAGTCTCAGGCAGCTGCTCCGTCTGACCGCTAGTGTAATTAGAGGCGGAGCACTGGAGCCAATGCTAGAGGAAGCAGAGCCGATGCTTCCTGTATAGTGCCGCCTCCTGTCAAAATGAGGTTTCGTCTAGGGTGTCAAAAATTCATGCACCAGCCCTGCACCCAGTGACACATATGTGTGGCATGTGAGTGTTAAAGCCTAACTTTTTGCCACTATACACACACAGATGAGTCATATCAATGTCATGTTATCAGTCATAACCACTGACAGGTAAAGTGATTACCAATGACTATCATGTTACAATGGCACCTGAAAGTGGATGGGATATATTGGGCAGAAAGTGAACATGTTTTCCCTGAAGTAGATGTGTTGAAAGGAGAAAAAATTGGCAAGCGTAAGGATTTGAGCAACTGACAAGGGCCAAATTGTAATGGCTAGACAAAGGGGTTAGAGCATCTCCAAAACTGCAACTCCTGTGGGATGTTCTTGGTCTGCAGTGGAGGAGAATCAGCGAATCCGAATTGGCATCCGGGGCATGGGTGGCCAAGGCACATTTATGCACATAGGGAGTGAAGGCTGGCCTGTGTAGTTCAGGCCAATAGAAGAGCTACTGGAGGTCAAATTGCTGGAAAATGTAATGCTGGTTCTGATAGAAAGGTGTCAGAGCACACAGTGCATTGTGGTTTGTTGTGTTTGGGACTGTGTAGCCACAGACCAATCGGGGTGCCCATGCTACTGACCCATATCCACAGCCAAAAGTGCTTAAAATGTGCACCTGGGCATCAGAACTGGACCACAGAGCAATGGAAGAAGGTGGCCCGGTCTTTAGAATCACATTTTCTTTTACATCATGTGGATAGTCAGGTGCGTGTCAGCTGGTGGAGGCAGAGCAATGCTTTGGGCAATGCTCTGCTGGAAGTCGTTCAGTCCTGCCATGCATGTGGACGCTTGACTCCTACTCAGTATTAGGTGGATGGTCATAATGTTATGGCTGATCGGTCTATATATTACGTGGACGGCAACAGGTTACATCCATAATGCAGTATACTGAGAGCATGCCTGCTCAGGGATTCATGTACCATTCAGCTAAAGATTTTAAAGAGGTACTAACTATAAAGTGTTACTAAACCCAGGACCCTGCCTTCACTATATGTGCTTTCCCACAGTACACAGACACATCCGGGTGTGCCGGATGTGTCTGGTCACATACTAATTACCCCATGTGCATTAGCACTATTGCTCTGTGTGCCAGTGGGAAGATGGGAAAGATCTCCCTCTTACTAGCGCTACCACAAGAGAAGTGTTTACACGCTTCTCTTTCAGTGTGCCAGCAGGGAGATCAATCTGCCAGGGTCATACACTATATTGTCAAAAGTATTGGGACACCTGCCTTTACACAAACATGAACTTTAATGGCATCCCCTTCTTAGTCCGTAGGGTTCAATATTGAGTTGGCCCACCCTTTGCCCTTTTTTGATTTGGACCAGTGCACAAATCAAGGTCCATAAAGACATGGATGAGCAAGTTTGGGGTCGAGGAACTTGACTGGCCTGCACAGAGTCCTGACCTCAACCCGATAGAACACCTTTGGGATGAATTAGAGCAGGGACTGCAAGCCAGGCCTTCTCTCCAACATCAGTGCCTGACCTCACAAATGCGCTTCTGGAAGAATGGTCAAACATTCCCATAGACACACTCCTAAACCTTGTGGACAGCCTTCCCAGAAGATTTGAAGCTGTTTTAGCTGCAAAGGGTGGGCCAACTCAATATTGAACCCTTCGGTCTAAGACTAGGATGCCATTAATGTACTTGTGCGTGTGTAGCGCCCTCTACCATAGGTAGGTGCTAGAGAGAGATTTTTGTAAGGTGAGGCAAATTTAGTCAGGCCTGACTGGAAGTGAGGCCTGATTGTTTTGATTCTGGGCTGGGAGTGGCTCAGGGACAGGGTAGTGCTGGACGACTCACAGGTGGTGTCATCAGGACCTCCCACTTCTTTCCAGAAGGTTCTGGTGTTCTGTGGAAACAGAGGGGGAGAGGGGAGGGAAGAGTTGTAGCCATCTGGGGTATTCTGTGGAGCTCTGACCAATCCCGAACCTGGATTGGCAGGGGGCAGGCCTCCTCAAATACCCAGGGTCAGTCCAGTGGGGGAGAGTTCGGGTGGAAGAGATGGAGATAGAGTAGTATGGAGGCTGTCGGGGCCTTAAGGGAGCCCTCAGTTGGGGGGGGGGTGACTTCAGCCTGGGGCTCGGGTGCATCCGGGAGGAGAGTGAGATCCCAGAGGAGAGGCACAAGTTAGAGAGCAAGTGAAGGACAGCGGGAGAGAGTACTACCAGAGAGATCTCCAGGACACGAATTACAAGTGTCAGGCGTTGGTGTCCTTTTCCACACTTCCGGAAGCCCAGGGCCGCGGGCGTCAGCAGCCGGGCTCCCTCCTCCGCCGCCGCCAATGGGAAACCGCAGCGGTGGTCCGCGCATGCGCATTAGGTACCCCACCATGAAGCTGAACGGCTACCTGTCCGGGTTCCCTTCCCCTCGAGGGCGGCGGCAGCACTCGTCCACCGATCCGAAGATCGGTGGGTGTTGCTGACATTGCTGGACTCCAGGACAGGTAAGTGTCCTTAGGTTAAAAGTCAGCAGCTACTGTATGTATAGCTGCTGACTTTTAATTTTTAAAGGGCCAGCGGCAGCAGGCGGACCTCCACTTTAAACAACGGTAAAGGGCTGCTAAATCAAGTGGCATTTTACCACTAGCGCGGCCCGCGCCCAGTGTGAAAGCAGCCTTAGGATGCACACCCTAATGCAGTGGTTCTCAACTCCTGTCCTCAGGACCCACCAACAGGCCAGATTTTAAGTATTACCTTGGGGAGATGCAGACTAGAATACTGCAATCACTGAGCAGCAAACGATATCACCTGTGATGTATTTCAGTTATCCTGCAAACCTGACCTGTTAGTGGGTCCCGATGACAGGAGCTGAGAACCACTGCACTAACAGGCCAGGTTTGCAGGATAACTGAAATACATCACAGGTGATATCATTTGCTGCTCAGTGATTGCAGTATTCTAGTCTGCATCTCCCCAAGGTAATACTTAAAATCTGGCCTGTTGGTGGGTCCCGAGGACAGGAGTTGAGAACCACTGCCCTAATGCAATAGGCTGTGCACACCTAAGCCTGACTCCTCGCTCTCACAGGCCAGTGCTGTCCCCGGTTGCAGCACTGCCATAGGCTCCTGTTGCTTACAGTCAAATTCTGTGAGGGGGGGGCATGGCTGTGCCACGCTGTGTGTGTCTATGGATGAACACAGCCCAGCTTGGGAGAGAGTGGCCAAGGGTGCCCCCCTTATCACCCATCTTGTTTAGGGGGCACCGACTGTGCAACATCCTTGCACAGAGCAGATAACCTCTTTTTTATTATAGGGGTTATTATGACTTTATAGTAAGCAGCACCTTGTGCCCAGGCTTGTTCTAGCAGTGAAGATGAGAACTGAGTTTAGATCTGCTGGATGAGGCTGACATAAAGGTTCCCAGCCTGTGCAGTCGTGCAGATCGCACAGCTGAAGTGTGCACCACCCAGCGGCCAGCAGGGGGAGGAGCATGCACATCTAAAGGGATGCCGGGGATGTGTCCTTTCCTAGAACGCTCGGGCTCAGAGCTGCTGTGGCCGGAACAGCAGTACAGTGACTGGGGCAGACCCTTGCCGTGCACAGCCATACCCTGCTACAGTAGCGCACACCATGGCGGTGGAGGAGGAGGGGATCCGGGTCTTCCAAAGCGTGAGGATCAAGATCGGTAAGTGAGCGCCTGTCAGTGCCATGCCATTGTATTGCCAGCCTCTGATGGCATGGAATGCCCGGTGCCGGCACAAACTTTTCTGATGTGGAGCTGCGAGCCACATGGAGCTATGTCCTGCAACCTCTGATCTTGCCTCCATGGTGTGATGATGCCAAGGGGTGCTGATGATCGCTTCTCCAAATACAACCATTCAACTTGGCAGTGTGATCAGTGGCAGGAGGGAGTGTGCCCAGGACCTGGATGGCATCGGACATCTGGAGGGCATCAGACTCCAGCAGCAGGACTGGGAACATGCAGATAGCTCTTGTTATCAGATATATCCCTCTTGGGTGGGGGATCTTTCTTTGCAGATGCCCCCTGTGTGGAGCAATTGAATTTTTATTTTTTTGCCCATGTCTGTGTGATTTGCCTTCTGGCAAAACCTCTCCCTGGACAGCAAAGGCTTTTTTTTTTAGTGCAACAAAGCTTTCATTATTCTTTCCCAGTGGAAAATCTTTGTAAAGCAAGGCCCACAGT
The DNA here is from genome assembly GCA_018402905.1 of Glandirana rugosa. NCBI lineage: Eukaryota > Metazoa > Chordata > Amphibia > Anura > Ranidae > Glandirana > Glandirana rugosa. The sequence continues at coordinate 601,858 of BLSH010153469.1, forward strand.
GACTTGAATACAAACTCAAGGCGGCTTGTTGCTTAGAGAAGAACTCAAGAGTTAAGTAGGCATTTCAAAAAAAAGGACACATTTCAGTTGCGTTTCAGTTTTTGGAACATAATTGTCATGTGGAAGCTGAGCCCTGTACTTCGCGTTACGCTTTCCTCAGAACATTACAGAGTGATGTTAGATGTGGTAATCCCTTTCTAAAAAAAAAAAAAGCTTTTGTACGTGGATCTGTCATTCGTACATGAGCAGAAAGAAGGTTTCATAAAATTCCTCTGATTTACCCAACCTGCCAATATGTTATTCCACTGGCACTTGTGAAGCAACATTCTAGCATCTATGCCAGGGGTTCTCAACCAGGGTTCCTCCAGAGGTTGCTAGGGGTTCCTTGAGCAATGGTCAATTTCTACCTCTCAGATAAATTCCCAATGATACCATTGATCTTTTTAGCTATCTTCCCAATGACCACAAGTGTAAGGAGCGTCCTTCCCAATGACCATCACACTAATGTATCATGAGTTGTAGATTTTTATTTTTTAGCAGGGGTTCCCCGAGACCGGAAAATTATTTCAAGGGTTCCTCTGTGTTGAAAAGGTTGAGAAAGGCTGATCTATGCCATTCTTTCCCAACTTTTTAACATGGAGGATCTCCATGAAATAACTTTTCAGCTTCGGGGCACTATTGCTAAATGCTTACTATATCTATGATTCACAGTAGTGTGATGGGCACTGGGTAGGATGCTCACTACATTTGTGGTAAATACTTAAAATTCCCCCCTTTCAGATAGTTTGAAATCATTGTTGTCAGTAGGTATTCATCTGAGAGGAAGAAGATACTCATTGCTCAAGGAAACCTATCAACCTAGTTGAGAAAGGCTGATCTGGAGACCATGGATGTAGTATATAAGAATCATGCTAGCAACCGCTAGAGTAGCAAATCTCATCAAAGGTTCCACAGAACCCTAGTGTTCCTCAGGAGTTTCTCAACTACGGTTCCTCCAGAGGTTGCTAGGGGTTCCTTGAGCAATGGTCAATTTCTACCTCCCAGATAAATTCTCAATGATACCATTGATCTTTTTAGCTATCTTCCCAATGACCACAAGTGTAAGGAGCGTCCTTCCCATTAACCATCATTCACAGTAGTGTGATGGTCACTGGGTAGGATGCTCACTACATTTGTGGTAAATACTTAAAATTCCCCCCTTTCAGATAGTTTGAAATCATTGTTGTCAGTAGGTATTCATCTGAGAGGAAGAAGATACTCATTGCTCAAGGAAACCTATCAACCTAGTTGAGAAAGGCTGATCTGGAGACCATGGATGCAGTATATAAGAATCATGCTAGCAAACGCTAGAGTAGCAAATCTCATCAAAGGTTCCACAGAACCCTAGTGTTCCTCAGGAGTTTCTCAACTAGGGTTCCTCCAGAGGTTGCTAGGGGTTCCTTGAGCAATGGTCAATTTCTACCTCCCAGATAAATTCCCAATTATACCATTGATCTTTTTAGCTATCTTCCCAATGACCACAAGTGTAAGGAGTGTCCTTCCCATTAACCATCATTCACAGTAGTGTGATGGTCACTGGGTAGGATGCTGCCTACATTTGTGGTAAATACTTAAAATGACCCCCTTTCAGATAGTTTGAAATCATTGTTGTCCGTAGATATTCATCTGAGAGGAAGAAGATACTCATTGCTCAAGGAAACCTATCAACCTAGTTGAGAAAGGCTGATCTATGTTGTACAGGCATCTCCAAACTTTCTAAACAAAGGGCCAGCAGGGGTGGAGATTTTCCTGGCATCATTGGAAGAGAACATCACCACATTTAATATAAGGTGGAAGACTAGTGCCCCATGATTGGAATCAGTGGAAAGAATAATGTCTCATTGTTGGTGTCAGTTGGCCAAATAGTGTCGCATATCAGTGGGAGAATAGTGCCCCAAGGGCCGGATAAAGGTAAGAAAAGTGTCCCCAGGCCATAATCTAAAGAAACAAAGAGGCACAGAGGGGCGCACTGGCCTAGCGCATTATCCTTGATAATAAAGTTTAATAAAAACATACTCACAAACATCTTGATTCAAATCGCAAAAAACAGTGAGCAAAAGGGTTCCACCGTCAACTATCTCCGACCAGTGGCCCGGATGGAATGGCTAACGCGTTTCAAGGCCGTAGCCTCTTCTTCAGAGCTCTTTATTATCAAGGATAATGCGCTAGGCCAGTGCGCCCCTCTGTGCCTCTTTGTTTTTTCAGTTTTGGGACGTACCCAGTCCATCAGGTGGCAGCAGGCCAGCAAGTTATCCTATGTTGACTACATTGGTCATCCCCCTTTCTCACCATACAGAGAAGATTTTCCCCTGAAGCGCGGAGAAATAGTATTTGGTTTTGCATAATCTAAAGACCATGGATGTAGTATATAAGAATCATGCTAGCAACCGCTAGAGTAGCAAATCTCATCAAAGGTTCCACAGAACCCTAGTGTTCCTTAGGAGTTTGACAGTGGTCTCTTGAGCTGTAGTTGATTGAATTCTCATTTAATGGTGCTGGGGCTAATGCCACTTTGCAAAGCCAGCAGCATGACACCAATGATCTTCCCACTGATCACCAATGAACTGGTTCCCCAAAACCTGAAAGTTATTTCAAAGGTACCTCAGGGGTAGATAGGTTGAGAAAGGCTGATCTAGAGGAAACCTAGGGTGCCCCAGATGAGAAAGGCTGATCTATTTACGCATCACACTAGCAACCTTTACAGCAGGGTTTCTCAACCAGGGTTCCATGGAACCCTAGGGTTCCTCCAGAGGTTGCTAGGGGTTCCTTGAGCAATGGTCAGTTTCTACCTCTCAGATAAATTCCCAATGACATCATTGATCTTTTTGGCTATCTGTAAGAGGGTAATTCTTCCCAATGACTACAAGTGTAAGGAGCATTCTTCCCATTGACCATCACACTAATGTATCATGAGTTGTAGATTTCTCATTTCTATCAGGGGTTAACCGAGACCGCAGAATTATTTCAAGGGTTCCTTTGTGTTGAAAAGGTTGAGAAAGGCTACTCTAGAGGAACCCAGGATGAGAAGAGCTTATCAATCAATGTAATATTTAACAATTGTACTAGCAAACTGGAGGAACTCTGGTTGTGAAAGGCTGATCAAAGAGGAATTTAGGAATCACATTAGCAACCTCGTAAGGAGCCCTAGGGTTCCATGGAACCCTGGTTGAGAAAGTGATCTATGTAGAATTGAAGAATCGTGCTAGCAACCTTTCCAATGACCACAGGTGTAAGGAACTTTCTTCCCATTCACAATCACACTAATGTGTCATGAGTTGTAGATATAGCAATTTCTAGCAGGGGTTCCCTGAGACTTGAAAGTTAATTCAATGGTTCCTCTTTGTTAAAGGTTGAAAAATACTGCTGTAGAGGAACCCCATTTGAAAAGCACTGAACTATGTAGTATTTAAGAATCATGCTAGCAACCTCTGGAGGAGCCCTAGTTAAGAAAAACTGAACTATGAATTATATAAGAACCATGCTAGCAACCTCTCTATAGGAACCCTAGTAGTTTTTTTTTTACTGTTCATAAAAAAATCTGATTAGTAAAGGGCAAAAATAGAGGATTTGTAATAGTGACTTAGTAAAAGGCGTTCTTCTTTTTACATCCTAGCTGAGAGTCTTTCTCACAAGCAGGCAAGCAAACCAACAGTTTGGTTGTGGTTTTCTATCAAGTGTCACATCAGATGAGAAATTATTTCACTTCTAGGTGGGGCCGTGCTTAGGGTAAACCACAACATCCTGATTTTTTTAAAAATACCTTTAAAGTTGGGTTTGTAACCAGCATTATAGTAAGTATTTACGTATTGATGTAAACTAAGGTGACCATGCATCTCCAGACTACTTAGCCTAGTAGGACATTGGACACAATTAGGCCAGTTTCACATGGGCTTCAGCTTGTATAAGAGTAATGTGAACAACAAGCTTTAACAATGCATTTAACCAGCTTTCAGCAAGCTTTGTTGAAGCCTTTAGCCCCACCGTTCACACCGGTGCGACTTGCGAACCTGTCAGGTCGCATGACAAGCCACATCTTATTGTCGGCAATGGAACTGTTCAAATCAGCGCCGCACCGATTTGAAAAAAGGTTCCTGCACTTTTTTTTGCGATTTCAGATAAGACTTGCATAGAAATCTGTGCATGAAGTCGCACAGATGTCAGCCAAGTTGCGCCTGAAGTTGCACTGACCTGCGGCTTTGAAATTGTGTGCTTTCAAGTGAAGTCGCATGATTTTAAAGTCGAATTTTGTGTGAACGGGGGCTTAAAGTACCATTCAACTCTAGTTTGTAAATGTTGAACACAGATCCTAATAGAAGTGTTGATTGCCACTTTAAGCAAGCTGCTAGCAGGCTTCAACACTTCTTGAAGCTTGTTGAAAGCCTATTTGTTGAAAGCTCAATGAAATGTTTTCAGGGGCATGATACAATATCCATACAATTGCAGCTTGCATTACATCTCATGTGATTTTCCTTTCAGATTTTTCACAAACAAATGTAGTGACTTTAATATCATTTGGTCATGTGTGTTAGGCTGGCCATACACAGAGTGTACTTCTTTCCTGCAGGAAAGAAATAAGCTTGATTTCCCCATCAACACAGACTTTGTTGATGCGAGAATCTCTCCTGCTGGGCCATTGTCTTCTTCTGGTGGTGGAAGCTGTCCCTGCTGGGAGAAAGACAGTGATTATCACTAGCAGCTATGGCTGCCGCTAGAAATAATTGCAAGAGAATCTGGCAATTGATCTATCGATCAACTTGGTACATTCAGCCTACGCATTAATGGTGCGAATCTCAAATGGACAGCCTTAGATCCTGAACAAGGACCATATACTGGCACATTGGGGTTAAAGGGCTAAACTGTCATGAGAGAAATAGCCTGTTGCTGCTGGTGTCTTTTTAAAATTACTAGTTTCCTGAATGTGCCTTGCTCCAATGCTTGAGTCATTGACCCAAAACAAACATGCCGCAAATAAAGTCAGAAAAAATCTGGAATTCCTTTTTGCGGCCAGTGAGTCATCCAGGCAATTGGCATTTTTAGTAGGAGGTCAGCCAATGCAGCTCACTATCTTGACAGGCTAAATTTAATCTCATGCTACTGGTTGACTCAAAGAAAACACAAGCCTGGTCAATAAAGTCTTAAGCCTTGTACACACGGGACGACGATCGTACTTACGATCGTCTCAAATCGTATGTTGGATAATGTAACGTGCACTACACGATCGTACGACCCCAGAAAGAACGTTCAGGTGCATGTAATTAGCATCCGGCCGTTCCTGACTTCTGAGCATGCGTGTTTTGCACAATACAACTTTGTTGTACCAACTGCTCTGTACACACGATACAACGGTCGTATGAGAGCTTGTTGGTACGACCAAGTTTTCTAGTCTGCTCATACAACTCCCCTTGTACGACCGTCGTATGTCGGCTGTTCTAATCGCGCATACGAAAGATCGATTTCATACGACCTGTTGTATACGATCATCGTCCCGTGTGTACGAGGCTTAAGAAAGTATAGACATTATCTCCTGTAAAAAAAAAACACATTTCTAAACACTCTAGTAGATCTAGAAATATTAGGTGGTGGAAATTTTTTGTGGCGATCTCTACTTGTATACGTCATGCTTGGCTTCACCATCTTTTAAGCATCTTTGATGGTCCTTCAAAATAATGGGTGGCTTCATGGATCAATAGGGATGCTCTGTAGGTTGGGGGCAGGGTTGATCATGACCGGAGAGTTAAGATTTGAATATAATTTAATCTATCTGTTTTTAGGACTATTTTGACACATGGCTTTCACTGAAAGTAACTTCTGCTTACGCATTGTTTTGCACTGTACACTGTTTTTGACGGGTTTGCATTAATCCCTTAGTAATTAGCACATTTGCAGCTTATTGAAAAAATGTAGTGCAAATGAGGTCATTGTCAAGGAGTGCCTAATTGTTCATGGGATTAAAATCACCTCTGTATTTTAGTCCTAAATAGCCTAAGCTAACATGATCACCCTTTTAATGGATCCCTTTAAGCTGTTGAATCATGAAGGTTTTTTACAAGCTCATTAGGAAATAATCTGACATGTGAAAGAGCCTCCTTTCACCCAACATGGACTGGTGCAAGAAGTACAATGAAGGCTTTCCACTGGTCGCAGGACGGCATGCCCAACAGGCCATCATTTTTACTAGCTTGCATGATGCATCTGATTTTTTTTTCTTTTTCATTTTGATGTTCATTTGCAAGGAGCTTTCTTACTGCATATGTTATCTGTTTGTCATGTGTGTTTTATCAAAGTCCTTTGTATCAGACTATATATTCTCCCCAGATATGGCAAACCTAACTGATTTTCCAAGCAGTGTATATTGTCGGTTGCCTTACAGTAGCCCTTTGAAGATAAGAGCTCAGAATAAATGCTTCCTCCTTTACTACACAATGCGCTGGTTGTCTACAGTGTGAATGATGTCTTATGGTTGACGTACAATAAATATACAATGTGCAGTAATTGTGAAAAGGAGGAAATCATTGTCAGTTTGCTTTATTTCAGTCACACTTTCCATCAACCTGTGTTTACTAATTTTGGCTTAAAACTAATGTACACTACAGCTCTTAACCACTTCAGCCCCGGAAGGATTTCCAGCTTTAGGACCGGAGCCCTTTTTGCGATTCGGCGATGCGTCGCTTTAACTGACAATTGCGCGGTCGTGCGACGTTGTACCCAAACGAAATTTGCATCCTTTTTTTCCCACAAATAGCGCTTTCTTTTGGTGGTATTTGATCCCCTCTGCGTCATTTCTGATCGCCGCTATAAACAAAAGAAGAGCAACATTTTTGCAAAAAAACCCAAATTTCTTACTTTTTGCTAAAATACAAATCCAAAAAAAAAATACAAAAAAGCATATTTTTTCCAAGTTTTTGGCCGATTTATATTCTTCCTCATATTTGCGATAAAAAAATCGCAATCTGCGTTTATTGATTGGTTTGCGCAAAAGTGGCCGCATTTACGTATGATGAGAATTCATTTTTGGGGTTTTTATTTTTTTGTATTTTTTACTAGTAATGGCGGCGATCTGCGATTTTTAGCGGTACTGCGATATTGGGGCAGACATGTCGGACCATTTTGACACTTTTTTGGGACCATTGGCATTTATACAGCGATCAGTGCTATAAAAATGCACTGATTACGGTGTAAATGCCATTGGCAGTGAAGGGGTTAACCTGCAGGGGGTGCTCTAAGGGTTAACAGTGTTCCCTGGGCATGTTCTAACTGTGGGGGGACTGCCCTAGCTGGGGAAGGGAAGTGGTCACAGCCTCCATGTACAGGAAGGCTGTGATCACAGCCCTTCCCCCTTCACAGAACGGAGGTCCGTGTTTACTTACACGGACCTCCGTTCTTTCACTCCGGGGGGGGCATCGCGGGTGGCCGGCGGAGATCGACTCCACCACACCTGCTCCCTGGCCCTCCCCGAACACAGTGAGCGCGCAGGCACGCCTCCGGCGGCGCGCGTGCGCTCACTAGGTGTTACAGAGCCACTTTGTCACCGTCATTTGCCGATCAGCCATCGGCAAGTGGTTAAACTTGAGTTTAGGAGATTTTGAATTTTCTTTGCCAAAGCTACTAAACTCAACTCCATAAAAGCCTATGGGGTTGATTTACTAAAGCTGGAGAGTGCAAAATCTGGTGCAGCTCTGCATAAAAACCAATCAGCTTCCAGGTTTTATTGTCAAAGTTTAATTGAACAAGCTGAGGTTGGAAGCTGATTGGCTACCATGCACAGCTGTACCAGATTTTGCACTCTCCAGGTTTAGTAAATCAACCCCATTGTGTCCATGTGGACATAGGCTTTTTGGATCGTTTAGGAGCTGCTGCGGTTAGGGGGGGGTTCAACCTCCCTCAACCTTCCTCTCCTGAACACGGAAGAATCGTGTTCAGAACAGGAACGTTTTGACCGCCAGCCAGCGGTCATAATAGTCTATGTGTGCATGAAGACTAAAGCCTCGTACACACGGGACGACGATCGTATACAATAGGTCGTACCAACGACCGTTGTATGCAAAATTGATCGTTTGTATGCGCGATTAGAACAGCCGACATACAACGGTCGTACAAGGGGAGTTGTATGAGCAGACTAGAAAACTTGGTCGTACCAACAAGCTCTCATATGACCATTGTATCGTGTGTACAGAGCAGTTGTATTGTGCAAAACACGCATGCTCCGAAGTCAGGAACGGCCAGATGCTAATTACATGCATCTGAACGTTCTTTCTGTGGTTGTACGATTGTGTAGTGCAGTCAGTATGCAAGTTACATTATCCAACATACGATTTGAGACTATCGTAAGTACGATCGTCGTCCCGTGTGTACGAGGCTTTAGATTTGATTATGTCTGGATACATTGTATTCAATGAGGAGAACATGGCAGAGCTGTGCCCTGTTTTGGTATAAGAAGATTGAGGGTGACTATACATGGCCTCATAACCCCGGGGTAGTAGGTGCCTCCTGTTTTCATGAATACATCTGCTTCTCTATGGCCAACAAAGTATTTGATACCAGTATAACCCATAATGAAACAGTAGTTCTGGGTAATGAGAAGCAAATAAACCAGGTTATCCTTTGAAATATATTTTATTTATTCCAGGTATTTATATAGTGTCATCAATTTACGCAGCACTTACATATTTAATATACATTCATATCAGTCCCTGCCCTCTAGGAGCTTACAATCTAAGGTCCCTAACTCTCATTTATGCATACACATACTAGGGCCAATTTAGACAGGAGACAACTAACCTACTGGCATTTCTTTTGGAGCGTGGGAGGAAACTGCAATACCCAGAGAAAACCCATGTAGCCATTGGGAGAGCATGCAAACTGCAGGCAGGTAGTGCTATGGTAGGTATTCGAACCACAACCCTAGTGCTGCTAGGCGGAAGTGCTAAGCACTTTTAGCCACTGTGCTGCCCCAAATACATATTTGTTTTCCATGTATATCCATGCCCCTTTACCACGGACAAAGTTTATCTGCTTCAAAAATGTACAATATACCAAATAAATGTTACTACTTCAAGCTGGTCCACTCTTAGGTTCCTTGGCAGCACATCTAGCTCATCTGAGACATATAGGCCAAACAAATGTCTGGTTGGTGTCACTTCAAGCTCTTGATACAGATATCTTTTTTCCATAAAAATCAGGGTAAAGCAAGCAGATGGAATCACTATCGCGTTTCACACATACTTGCGCTTAATCACAGAGTAATATCCCCAGATATCAGACTCCATTTTAGCCAGCTATACTCTTCCTTCCAGAGACTAAACTCAGCTGTCATCAGTCAGGATATTATGATTCCATGCTATTGTTACACTGTTACATATAAACACCAACTAATGTATCAATTTAACAAGCAGATCTGAGGACAAACAAAACCTACATAATTTAGCAGTATGTATCCAACATATGGCCCCTTTCACACTCCTACAAAACTGACAGGCGGACCCCATCGGGCCATCTTTTGCCTCTATGGAGTGGCAGATCTAAAAGTACATGTGTTCATTTACATCTTACTGTCATCTGATCTGATCCTATTCACTAAAAACAGATGGATAGGGGATCTGTTTATCATGTGTCTGCCGGATCTGATGACAGTCAGATGTAAACTGACAGGTGGTTTGTTTACGTCTGACCACCCATAGAGGAAAGCGGACTGTTTTTATGTCATAAGCAGAGCAGACATGGACCTGTCATCTGCCTGCTCAGCAGAGATCAGTAGACAGAAAGTGAAAGAACCCTGAAACAGAATGCAAAAACATATACAAAATCTTTCATTCTTTATGTATAAAACTATATCAGTGGCAAGACCATCCACTGTAACCTTATATTGGAGTAGGTTAATATTGATGACAGCTGAGTTTTTCATTTGATGACCTTGATTTATATGGAATATAGATATCTGCATTGAGAGCTTGGAGTGCAGTCAACTTGATATTTGTTTGGTCTATAGTAAACATTCACAAGGAACCTCTTTTATCTTGAACTAATTTGTTGGCTATGTTGCTGACATTGAGGTCTAATGATGGGTCTTAAGCTGGATACACACTATACAATTTTCTGTAGATTTTTTCCTTTAGATTTACCAAAACCATATAATAGGAGGTCAAACCTTAAAGCAAAGTTCCACACGTTTTTTTAGTTTATTAAAAGTCAGCAGCTACAAAAAGTGTAGCTGCTGACTTTTAATAAACAGACACTTACCTGTCTCGCGGTCCAGCAATGGCTGCGCCCGAAGCCTCGCTCGTCTCCCCCCTCCTCCTGACGGCTCCGCCAATCCTAGTGTCCTATGCTTCACAGCCGGGCATGCATTGCGCATGCGCGAGCCACGCTGCGCGTTTCTAGCAGCCAGGAAATCTTCTGGGACCTGTGACGTGTCCCAGAAGATTGCCAGGAGGGAGGGGCCGCCTAGGAGGAGAGGAGGAGTCGCCTAGGTGGCCAGGCGATGGAAGGAGGAAGTGTGACAGGAAGTATCTGTCAAAACAAGGTACACCCCCCCCCCAAAAAAAAAATTATGTGGCATGTAAGGGGGAGAGGAGTGCTTAAAGCGGAGGGTGGAACTCCCCTTTAAGAGTTTGCAATCAGGCAGGCCCTTGCACTATATGGTTTTGATAAATCTAAAGGAAATCAGACAACAAGAGTTGTATAGTGTGTATGGGGTCTAAATCACAATTGCTCAGTAACCCTCCTGATCCAGCAATTATCTTCCCTGCACAGATTCACACAAGAAAGCTCTCTTTTGAGTCCATTCAAGGTTCTTATGATCTTTGACTTCTGATGAAAGGGGAGTTTCTTTGACTCCCGAAACGCATTTGAATTTTTTTTTTTTTTGGTACAAACTAATAAATGATTTTGGACTCTTTTATCCTTTGGTCCTGCACCCCTTCCATTTGTGCATGTTCTGCCATACATGTCAGTATAGGCAAACTTGCGCAGTAGACACCATACGTTGCTCCATCTTACTTGCAGCATTAGTGCAATCCTCTTAAATGTGCCACTGGAGCCTCTAGTGTTGACTTTATAAAAGGCAGTATTTGCATAGCTGTGCTCCACAGATGACAATGCTTATGCATGGAAATAGGTTGCACAGATACCAGATCATGTCAAATGGCAAGATATGGGTTTGAACACATATGAAAGAAGTGGGCAGTTTGTAGATGGCATTGGCAAGGCTATGAAGAAGATTTTCCAGGTAACCCACCATGTGGTCAACCTCAGTGGCGGCTGGTGGGTTTTTCGGTGGGAGCGTGGCAAACAACTAAAACCCTTCCACCCCCCGAGCGGCACCCGCGGCAGTTCCCCCCACCCCCCCACCCGGACGGCACTCACCCTCCCGCTGTCTGCCACTAGGTCCAGCACTTACCCAATTGTGGTGCAGTGCAGGCAGCGGCTCCAAGTCCTCTTGATGGCGGCCGGGCAGCGTGGTGCAATTGCTCTGAGTCCACTCCATGGCGGCTTCCAGCTCCTACTCTCCTCCTCCTAGGCGTCCAATAGGATCGCCTATCCTTTCAGACAATCGGATGATGGGTATCAGACCCTCTTCCCGATTGGCTGGAAGGAGGATCAGTTCATTCGCTGTTGCAACACACCTGGTTGGGCTCCGGACGCAGTGTTCTGCGCCCTGATTCCACCCTATTTTGAAGCCTATTTGAGCCTCTGGTTCTAATCAGGCGCTTCAAAAGACACACCACCCGCCTATCCCCGCAATTGTAATTCATGTGCCCGGCATCCTGAAAGGGGCCAGGTGCATGGATAGGGGACGGCGGTGGCAGGGATAGGGGGAATGGCGCCCGTGCGCCCACAATGCACGGGCCGCCCCTGAGGAGCACACAAATACTTCTGAGTATGGTGGGGGGCACTGACTCAGATGTGATAGGGTTGGTGGTTGGCCACTATGAGCTGCATCATTTTTACATTGGTAAAGAGAATTCTCAACCCTTTGTAAGTCACAGCTTAGTGCATACACATGGCTTTCTCTGTTTGATCCCAGCAGTTGAACAGAGCAGCAGGGAAGTAAATGGACGGTGACTATAAGCAGCTGGTGGGGCTACCATTAAAGTAATGGTTGGCTGTATATTACATATCCTGCATGAAAACGGTTTCCTCCATGTGATCTATACACATAACCTTCACGGTTTGAGATGAGGAAGTGAGAAGTAGAAAGGAAATTGCTTCACCTAGCCATCCTAAAATCTTATATAATGTAATGCATTTTGGTCTCATCTGGGAGTTTAAAGCAGAAATTAAATTTAAATAGCGCATTGTGCATCAATGACCTTACTCCTTAGACTTGATTTATGCAGTCTAATGGATCAAAGTTACAGTTTCCCTATGAGCCTCTAGGAGCTAATTTCCTGCTCTGAGGACCAGACATTTTTCCCTGCTTGTTATCTTTTTGAGCACTGGTCCCCCCACCACCTGTGGGTGTCTTTTGCCTCTGGAGAGAGAGGACCCTTTCGCTTGAAGGGTTGCCTCAACCAATAGGAGGTGTCCACATCACACATGTAGTGTGGTGGTGTGAATTGCCCTGATTGGGGAAAAAGCTTTGTGCCTTGTCTGTGCACTGGGACTGTTTTGGGCAAAGTTGCCCAGTGTTGCCCAATGCATCTGGTGTGAATGGACCTCTATAAGAAAATGGTTCTGGAGTAGGGGGCACAGACAGTAAGGCCCCACTCACAGCGGGAATGAGCTTGACAAGGTGATTTACATACAATTCTGCGTGTGAATGGGCTGCCCTATGTGTGTTTGTTGCCAGAAAAGAAGCTCTTGCTCCTTTTCGGGTGACAAGCTTTACTAAAGGCTCGGTTTGTTGCGATTGCTGTACAAGCCTGTCGCGGGACAATCGCGGCAGAATTGCATTGCGTTTTGGGTGCCATGGAATGATAATAAGTGCGTTGTGCTGTGATTGCCATGCCTTTTGGGATCGCGGGCAGAATCGCAGCAATTATGTCTATGATCCCAGATTCCGAGACATGAACAGTGCCTAATAAACCCACAGTTACGATTTGAATGGTAATAGCTCCCATTATTTTGATTAGGGACAGATGTAATTATATGGAACTTAGTTTACATTTGCTGTCGGGGGGGGGGGGGTGGTAAAAACACTTGGCTGAAGTATACACATGCTGCTGGCAAAAATGATCCCCACTGTGGCCTTCAGCAGGCAGTACCGTCTGGTAAACTTCACCTGTTTAAGCAAAAGGGACTGTACGTCAACTGCCTTGTAACTGTGACAGTGCACACAGTTGCATTTCGGTGGTGTGGGCTTTTAAGAATTAAAAGTATTCCACATGAAATGAAACCTTTGAAATACTTTACTGTCTGACATATCTGCTCTCATGAGGAGAAAATATTATAAAATCAGGTCATTCCTGAGGTGTAAGGCCCTGTTCACATCTTGCGATTTTGGATTCTGTGGTGAAACAGCGATTCTGGCCGTGATCTCAAATCAATATGGTTTAAGGCCCGTACACATGGTCCGATTATCGGCCAACAACGGTCGTCCAACAGCCTGTTGGCCGATAATCCAATCGTTAGTACCCACGATTGGACAGCCGATTTCCAATTGTCATCCAACAGAAGTTGGCTGACGAGACTAGAAAACTTGTGTTGGCCAACAAGCCATTGGCCGATTGTTGGCTCGTGTGTACAGAAGTTGGGACAACAAAAGTTGAAAGTGCAAATACGCATGCTCTGAATCCAGGAAGTGTTCAGTCGTGTAACCTGTGTACCTAGTTCACAAATCACATTCACCTGAACTTCCTCGTTATACGCTCGTAACATGTCTCTACGTTCGGCTTTGTTGGCCGGTTACTTGGCTACTGTCGGTACGCTAGCCACAACCGCCAGCAGCCAATTTGGACAAAAGTTGAACGTTTGCTTGGCCAACAATATGCGTGTGTGTATGAGGCTTAAGGGTGCCATTATTCTTAAATGGCACCCCAAAGGCTATGCGATTCACATTCAAAACACGAGTTTTAATAATGTGCTATGCTTGTCATCCTAAAAGGAGCATGAGCTTCTTTTTGGGTAGACAACCGGACATTCATGGGCTGCCCTATGTTTGACACGGGAAATTGCATGCAAATCGCTCAAACAAAATTGCAAGTGGGAAAGTTTGTTACCGCAACATGAAAGTGTGAATGCAGCCTAAGGCTCTACTACAGTTATCGCGTTCAGCGTTAGATTTTTACACAAGACTATTGGTGACTGGTACTCTTTAGCCATTAAGGCTGATGACACACAGGTGACTCTGCTGCTAGTGATCCTGCCACTGATAAAATAACCATTGGCAGGATTGTTGGTTATTTTGTCCCTGCTGCCTGTTTTGTCCCTCTTAATCACTCCTTCTGCATTTGAGGCTGTGAGATGTCATGGCTATCGCTAACGATTTAGAATCAGCAGCATTGGGTGACCCCAAGAGATCATACAGGCAGCCTTTTTAGCGATTCTGCTGCTGATATCTTTCGCTAGCAGAATTGCCCATATGTCATCAGCCTAAGCTGGTCATACATGGCTCAGTTTTTTTAATTCAGCCAGTGGGGTGAATGAAGCAACTGAACCAATTCCCCCATCCACACATGCAAGGTGGATGGGGGAATCCTCCCCACTGTGTCATTGTATTCTGTTGGCAGGCCATCAGAATACACTGATCAACACTGCCGATGGCTGCAAGTGCTGATCGAATTTTCCAACAAACCTGTTCATGAGAAGTCGAACGTTAGATCAACTTCTCATGAACAAGAACGGCCATAGATGGATCTAAATTTGGCTTGTCACTGCTGAACCAGTCAAATTTCTGTCCATCTATGGGCAGCTTTAAGAAGCTGTTCACCAGTGGCGGCCCATCCATTAGGGGTGCACGGACACTGCCCCCCCCATCCATGTGTCCGGCCCCCTAATTTCCATGCAGGGCGCCAGATGCATGGATTCCAATGTGGGGGAGGAGCAGTTTTTTTTTCGAAGCATGTGTTTAGAGCCAGAGGCTCTAAAAGGTTTCAGAAAAGGGTCGCCCAGTTGTGTGACAATAGCGAATGAATATTCCCTATTGTCACAGTGATTCTCCTCCTAGTCAATCAGGAAGCAAGTCCTGAGACCCCTCACCCGATTGGCTGAAAGGACAGGCGATCCTATTGGATGCCTAGGAGGGATGAGCCGCACGGTGGAAGCCGCTGCCGCAGAGGAGGAGACGCGATAGAAGGCTGGATAACTGACCGCGAGACGGGGGGGTTGATGCCATCCAGACGGGGGAGGTTGTTTGCTGCCCCCCCCAAAAAAAAATAAACCTCCAGCCGCCACTGCTATTCACTATTGTTTCTTTATCATTTGCTGTTTTCTTGTTTTTGCTTTTTGTCAGCCTCTTTTAATCCATTATCAATCATCAGATGAATGCTGTAGGCATTTGGTGAGTGGTTGAATCAATCATTCATAAGTATCTATCCTAGAAAATGTGCCTAGATCTGGAAGAATGTGTTCCTCATTAATTGTAACAGTAAATATTGCTTAGATACGTTGATGAGGAAACTATTTTTTCCCCTCATGTGTTCTTTTTTTCTTACCACGTATGCATACCACATAACACACTTTTGTTTACTCGGTGGTAGGGTCCACCCATTTTTCAGTGGTTTATTCTGTTATTTTTTCCCTTTGCACTGAAAAGGGTGGAGTGCTTGCAAGGAAGTGGTGATGCTTCTGTTCTACAGAAACCCACTTGACGTTTGTCTGGTTTGATTATGTGCTATGAATTTTGGCATGACATTCAGTTTACAGTTAAACTTTAACATATTTATTGGCTGCCTGACTTTTGCAGGTATTCATTAAAACAAAAAAAAGCTACCTACACCCTCCTGTCATCCGTGGCTGCACTTTGCTGCACAGGAAACCAAAGTGGTATTGAAAATCCTCTTGTTTGAACCGCTCTCTCTTATAGTAAAAGAAAACGCTAAATGAAGTACTAGCCATAATTCAGTAGAAATATTCTTTTTTATCTTGGTGAAGCTCACAGTAAACACTTGAACTACAGTATGTGACATTTTTAGTAATTAAAGCAAACTGCATTGTTGTGACCCGCTTGCTTGTTTATGGGAACTAAACCCGTAGATTACAGTTGTGCTCATAAGTTTACACACCCTGGCAGAATTTATGATTTCTTGGCCATTTTTCAGGGAATATGAATGATAACACAAAAACTTTTCTTTCCCTTGTGGTTAGTGTTTGGCTGAAGCCATTTATTATGAATCAAATGTGTTTACTCTTTTTAAATCATAATGACAACAGAAACTACCCAAATGACCCTGATCAAAAGTTTACATACCCTGGTGATTTTGGCCTGATAACATGCACACAAGTTGACACAAAGGGGTTTGAATGGCTATTAATGGTAACCATCCCCACCTGTGATCTGTTTGCTTGTAATTTGTATGTATATAAAAGGTCAATGTATTTCTGGACTCCTGACAGACCCTTGCATCTTCCCTCCAGTTCTGCACTGAGGTTTCTGGATTCTGAGTCATGGGGAAAGCAAAATAATTGTCAAAGGATCTGCAGGAAAAGGTAGTTGAACTGTATAAAACAGGAAAGGGATATGAAATGATATCCAAGGAATTGAGAATGCCAATCAAGAGTGTTCAAACTCTAATCAAGAAGTAGAAAATGAGGGGTTCTGTTTGAAACCAAACCACGGTCAGGTAGGCCAACTAACATTTCAGCCACAACTGCCAGGAAAATTGTTCGGCATGCAAAGAAAAACCCATTGTTATGCAAATGCCACAAAGTATCCTGCTTACAATACCAAACAGCACAGAGACAAGCCTCAAACCTTCTGGCACAAAGTCATTTGGAGTTATGAGACCAAAATTGAGCTTTTTGGCCACAACCATAAACAGTACATTTGAAGAGGAGTCAACAAGGCCTATGAAACACGGAGGTGGATCGCTGATGTTTTTGGGGATGTATGAGCTACAAAGGCACAGAAAATTTGGTCAAAATTGATGACAAGATGAATGCAGTATGTTATTAAAAAATATTGGAGGAACATTTGCATTCATCAGCCAGGAAGCTGTGCGTGGGACGTACTTGGACATTCCAACATGACAATGATCCAAAACACAAGGCCAAGTCAACCTGTCATTGGCTACAGCAGAATAAAGTGAAGGTTCTGGAGTGGCCATCTCAGTGGGAGATCTCAAACGTGCAGTTCATGCAAGACAGCCCAAGAATTTCCAGGAACTGGAGGCTTTTTGCCAAGAGGAATGGGCAGCTTTACCATCTGAGAAGATAAAGAGCATTATCCACAAATACCACAAAAGACTTCAAGCTGTCATTGATGTTAAAGGGGGCAATACATAGTATTAAGAACTGGGGTATGTAACTTTTGATCAGGGTCATTTGCGTAGTTTCTGTTGTCATTATGATTTAAAAAGAGTAAACACAGTTGATTGATAATAAATGGCTTCAGCCACACACTAACCATGAGTGAAAGAAATGTTTTTATGTTATTATTCATATTCTCTGAAAAATGGCCAAGAAATCATAAATTCTGCCAGGATATGTAAACTTATGAGCACAACTGTACGTTATTACATTTTTATATTGCATTTACAGCATTTATTTGCGCTACTAGGCTCTAATTCATTACTGCATACCTGTTGTTTTGGGGTGGCGCATACCCACTTGCATATGCGTATGTGTGCATACAGCTGCTGCGTATTTCAGCCTGTCATTGATTTTTAAAGGCTGTTGCCAATGGGCTGTGACCTGCACTTTTGATTTCTGGGTGCAGAAATACAGCCCTTTCAATCCATGTGCATGAGCCCTATGGGGGATGATCACAAGAGGCTGAAATGAAGTCAAATTCAGGAACTTTCATTTGTTGCTTTTAATGACTTTAAAATAATACTGTACATAACTGCATTCCTTGGTGTTTCAGCCTTAAAGTGTTTGTAAATCTCAGACACGAAATATGAACAAAGTACATCCCTAGCGTGTACTAGTGTGCACTAAGACTGGTTTCACACCTATGCATTTCTAGTGCTTTTTGCATTTTGCAGATTTGCACTGTAGTCCATTTAACATGGTTTCCTATGGAACACATTCTGCAGTGAAAATCAGCAAAATGCAAAAATCACTAAAAATGCATAGGTGTGAATCAAGCCTACGTGTCATTTCTGTCTGCTGCATTGTCCCTCTGCTATCAGTATGAGTCACTTCTAAGTTTTCCTCTCACCAAGAGATAAATGGTGACAGGGGAGGGAGCTCTAGCTGACTGACAGCCTCGGCTCTGTTCTTGTGTGCGGTGTGAAGGGGTGTGCGTCCTTTCCCTCCAATCAGCTCTGAGAGCTCTTTTACAGTGTGTAACTCCAGCACTCTGCACCCAGCTTTTCAGAGCTGAAAGTTCCTGTATAATTACGGCACTTTTAATGGATTTATAAGACAGATTGCTGTAGATAAACAGGTACAACTTATGTAAGAGAATTTGTTTCATCTCTGTGTATCAACTGAGGACAGTCACTTCATTGGGTATATGTAAGGGTTTACAACCACCTTAAAGCCGTTGTATGCCCCGTTTGCACATTTTTACCTACCGGTAAGCCTATAATAAGGCTCACTTGTAGGTAAAATGAATATCTCCTAAATCTGTATGGTTTAGGAGATATTCACCTTGCATGTAGCCGCTGACATGTGCTGTGAAGGTTCGGGGAGGACTCTCGCGCGCATGTTCCGAACCTGGAAGAAACACAGAGGGAACATGTCAGCTCCCTCAGGGGTGACTGGGAGGCAGTGTGGGTGGGCGCTTCGTTCTAAGGGAAGTATTTCATAATGAGCTAGTATGTGGTACATACTAGCTCATTATGCCTTTGCCTCACAGGTTTTTTTTTTCCAGGGCATACAACCGCTTTAAGTAGTTGGAATCGTGGTGCAGGAATTCCAAAATACATTTTTTACTACCAAATTCCCAACTTCTGATATACAGCCAGATATGGGGAATCTGTGTACTGAAAATGTGGGCTTTGTGTTGAATATATGCTGAATGATATGGTCATGGCCTTGTCATATGAGTTTTAGGACAGGGAAATGGGAGATCAGAGAGGAGTTCGGTACACCAGTAGCTTTGCTTGAAGTCCTCTTCAACAGCAAGGGAGATTAGAAAACACATCTTTCTTCATGGAAGGTGCCAAGTTAAAAATTTGCACCGAGTTCCTTATAAAGGAAACACGGTCTTGTGCTTACTAATATCCTTTCCTGTAGTGTTATCTGCTATGAAATCCATATACCATGCATGATTATGACGCACACAATTTATTATGTCACAGAAGTCAAGTGCATGCTATTAAATAATTGCATAGGGTTTCCAAGAATGGTGATGTTTGCTTGTCTGCGCAATATTAATTTAGGTTAATATAGAAATGGTGCCTGCAGCATCTACATTGAATCTTTCCTTTTCGTCATCTACAATTGACCCATTCCTGTCTGTAGCTCTCCTAAGCAAGGCCTATTCTTTGAGGAAACTGTGAAATATTAGTCCCAGTTAGAAATGTAAAACACAACCACAGGGTGTATTGTGCATCTGAAGTTTGAAGCTATGGAGACAAGAATGTACCGTATGAAACTTATTCAACTGATACTTACCTCTGGGTCAAGGATCTCCAACATAGTGCTTCTCTCTGGAAATAGTGATAAGCTTCTTGGGTCACAGGATTCCCTCTTGAATATCATTGTTAGCTTCAATAGGTAGCCTTACTAACCAGTAATGAGCAATAGGAGAGGATGGGCCAGAGCCAACAACCATACAAATTGATTGCCATTTGCAGAGAGAAACACCCCGCTATTTGGGGATCCCACTGTGCTCAAAGGAACATGACAATGCCCACAGTACTGTACATGGTAATTATTTCTTTATATCTCTTTTTATAAGGAGTCACTAGTTGCATATGCCACTTTTTTTGTTCTTTTATGGGTTTTTTTTTCATCCAGTTTATGAAAGCATATTTTATGTTTTTGATTACCTGGGGAAAAGTTTAGTTCATCATGTCCTGTATTCCAACAGCCTATAGCCATTTTGCCATGTTTTACTGAAATAAGCCACAGAGTATATGACCTTTTATTTAATAATTACCTTTGTCTCTGCCTGGGTCAGCGATCCCTACTCATTGGAAGCCTAAACAAATATCTTAGACTTGTGTGTCGGTACCCTTCTGCAGTTATTTTTGCCACCACCTAAGCTACAAGAAGCGGTAGTGACTGGTGAAAGAAACCATGGCATACAACGGGTGACCAGGCATCAGGCACATAGTATGGATCTGTAGTGAAATAACACACGCTTGTACCTCGGCCCAGTTTTATTTGTGACCCAATGCCTAGGCATTATCTGCAAACTTGCCATAATAACTAGTTTCCCCTTGTGTGATAAGCGGTGCTAGGAACATCTTTTTGGTTTTTCCATCTTGGAAAGAAAGCTCATTGTTGAGATAGGGCTCAAAATGTTTTATAGCTTTATGTAGTATTTAGTCTTGCAGTAGAGTTTTGATCTAAGGACATCATGGGGTAATTTCTCTCTCTAGGTGGTTGACTTATAAGTTAGACATATAATCCATTTGAAAACCATTAGCTAGCCTGTCTGTTCTGCTAAAAGTGTATTTTTTTTTTTTGGTATATCCATTTGCCCCTCCTTAAAACAGCCTAGCATACAAAATCCTATCCTGTTAGAAAAGAGACACACTATGTTGAATATTTTTGCAAGTAGATGATACAGTATTCAGTATGTTAGAGATGCAGAGCACGGAAGGATACTTACCTTTACATATGGTGGGTCTGTTCTTGCAATCGAACATTTTGGAATAAAATATTAAGGATCTATAACCAAATGCACCTTGACCATATTAATCCCTCATCTAAAATGGTTTTGCTTTATATCTTCGCGGTATCTTTTTCTAGCTAGAAAAAAAGATTAAACTGCTTTATCACTACTGCCTGCCAATTTATCACTCTGTTTTGGAAAACTTCCTCCACTCCAATTATGGGTAGAGGAGTTGAATGACATCATGAAAATGGAGGAACTATTTGCAGATTATATTAATACCAGAGACAATTTCTGGCTCAATGGTGAATTTGGATAGATATCCCAAAACCTTATACCTTGGCCTATTTATAACCGCACCTCTAAATACTGGGACCAAGATAAATTAAAAGAGACTGCGGAACCTCATCTTGGTGGGTCAAGAGAGCATCCTGGTTGAGTATTCCCTCTACCCTACCTCTCTCTCTTGCTCTTACTTTCCTTTGTCTATTCCTTAACTATTATATCTTCCTGTGCCCCTCTTACTCTTCCTATAACATAACCTTGGGCGCACCCTAAAATTTCCTCCATGTGTCTCCAACCCAAGAACCTACTACCTTCAAAAATATTGTATAGAACTAAAATGTCTCTTACCGTGAACATTCTTTAAAGCCATGGGCCTCAACTCTCGTGGAACTTTACAGAGGATGGTTCTTTATTTCTGTTTTACTTCCGCTTATTTACACATTCCAAGGGCCCTATCATACTTCTATGTATATGATAAGCTGTGCTTTGGCCATGTGGTAAAACCCTTCTACTCCTAATAAAAATAGATTCAACCATAAAAAAGCCTGGCAGAGACTGAACTGTGACTTGATAACTATAGAAATCTTGGCAGTTACTCAGTTTTGCCTCGTAATCTATCACTATTACTATCAAAATATTCTCAAACAGACTGAATCCCTCAACAGAGAACATAGTTTACCACAGTTTGGGTACAACAAACAACACCGAACATCCTTTTTTTTTCTTTTTCAGGAAGCTTCCCTTCGTATCCTTCCCGAAATCATTTGTTGTTTTCTTTTTCTAGAAAGGACTGAATGAAGAAAGAAAACAGACATAAGTTCCTTTTTACTAAAGTTCTCAAACTAGCAGGAAAGTAGATAAGTGTTTCTGCTAGGGCAACTGCAGTAGTTATGTGCAAACCTACACCTTCATTTGCACGACTAATCTTTTCTAAGGTTATTAGCCAGTTTATTTATGTAGCAGATTGGTTCGATTTTATCATGTTTATACTTACCAGTCGAAATTGAAATACAACGCTTGAGATGCATACTTTGAGCACATCCTTCCTGCATTTTACCCAGGCTTTGGTGTTGTACATAAGTCTACCTATGTGATCTGGTGACCTGAAAACCCCCACTTGTGATGTAACAGAAATATTCCCATGCACACCCACAGCAGGCTGCTCGCTCTTGCTGTCTGAATTAAAAGTACTTAGTTTCTCAGAACAACCACTTTGGAAGCTTGATGTGACTAGTGATATAAGGAACACAGACATAGGTTTTAGGAAGTCCATCCCCAGTGACCCTGTGTGGTGCTTACTAGATCACGGTTGCAGTAGATTACTTGGAATACAGATTAAGGTAAACAAGTGCATTTACTGAGCTGTATTTAAAGTGCCAGTAGACCTCAGAGTGTGATTAGCTCTGCAGGTACATACATTTGGCCACACATATCTAAGCCTGAACACATGGCTCAGTCCAGCATTTTTATTTATACCTATGTTAAAGGGATGTAGTGGGGCAATCAGGTGCTGATGGTGATATTTGGGGGACACTGTAATAATCAGAACAGGTTATCTAACTTGTCCAATCATTGCCGGCTTGAAAAGTTAGGTGACTGGATCGGACAACTCATCTCATGTCTATGGGCCGCTTTAATATGTAGTTGAATACTTCAAAGTGAATCCTGCTGCTGTAAGAAAATGAAAAGTGTGGACGGTGTATCATAAACTTGTTTTGCTCATTCAATTTGCTGTAGGTTAAATTACCTGCATCAGAATAATAAAATAGCTAACCAAATCAATACAAAGTGACTAGTTTTATGACATTCAAGTATTCACATATATGTGATAAGCAGTAAATGAGCTTTAAAACAAGCTATCAGCAACCTCTGTAGCTACAGGCACCGTGGAACGAGTCATCCTCAAAGTTGCACCAAAAGCACTGAAGTAGTTCTCTTTGCAACTCAGCTACCTCCCAGCTGGCCTGGCAGCCTTCCAGTCATCTAGTCATTAATGTAAACACAGAGCCAGAGCTCTGGGAGGGAGATGCAGAGTGAGCTGAGCTTCTGAGAGAATGCCTTGAATGATATCAGTGCCTCTACTGTAACTGAGAATATTTGAGTATAAATGATGCCACTGTGCATATAGCTGCAGTGGTCAGTTAGGGGTTATTTCTTTCTTTTTTTTTTTAAAGCTTTGTAAACACTAATAAATACTACGGTAATAATTCTAGCATTTTCAAAGTGTACATAGCTAAATGAGCAGTGGTGTGAACCAGTCTATACAGTATTACTATTGTGTGATATTTTGAAGTTGCAAGATGGGCTACTTACCCAAAGAGCACATACTGTGTATATGTGTGTGTTATAAGTTTTTTTCTGGTATATTGTCCTTTTCCATCTTTAACATTACAGTAATCAAATTAAAAACTTTACACAAAGCTTTAACTCTTGAGATGCATCTAGCAAATTCCCTATAGTGGCCATTATCTTTTTTTTTTTAATAACTTTTATTTACCAGACGGTTCAATTTGAAGGTACAACGCAGAGCCATGTGGCATTTCCTGGCTCAAACATACATTTGAAAACACTTAACATTGAGAACTAATACCCATGCTCAAATCCACTCAGTAGACTGAAAATGTTGTAAGACAATACAGCAGCAATCAACAATACCCCACCATTGTCACTAGGAAGGACAAGGCCATGGAGGTAGACTACCCCCCCAAGAAGAGTAAAGGCATGTAAAGCCCTAGAGGCAGTACTACAGATACACTCCCAAAACCCAAAAAACTCCATCAGGGAATAAGGTGGAGAGAACTGGATACCTGATCAATTCATGACTCTGTAGTAGAGACAGAGCTGAGCCAAACACCCCATACCTTGTCAAATTTTTTTGGGCAACCACAGGAAAGGTAAGTTGCTTTATAAAGAGGAACAGCTGAATTAACTATAGTTTTCTACTAATATATGGTAAACACCCGGTCAGATTTCCACTTGAGTGCAATGACCTTCTTGGCATATAATATAATAAACCCAAAAGGGTGCATATCGCTCTAGCAAAAGCTAGAGAGTCAACCAACCCCAAGAAACACATACCAACCATTGATGGAATAGGGATAGTGGTTAAATTAGAAACAAACTGTGTTACCTCTGACCAGAATATTTGTATCTGTGGACAGACCCAAAACATATCGATAAAATCTGCCGGGTCACTCATGCACTTCCAGTATTGAGAAGAAACGCCAGGATAAATTTTATGTAATCTTTGTGGTGTGAAATAAGCTCTATGGAGAATCTTGAATTGAATTTATCTATCTCTGGCTGCTGCTAATTGAAGGAACGTGGCCATTATCTTTATCTTCTGTATGAGAGCTTTAACAAATTCTGGCAAAGTGTGTTCCATGGTTCTGATGCTGCATTACCTCTCCAAACCTAATTCAGCTTCATACACAGTGTAGCTAAAAGGGTTTGCAGCAAAGAATCTAGTGACAAGAGGTCACGTCACCACCAACAGAAAAGTACAGAGCTGTCAATTTCATATGCAAGAGGTGATAAAAGACTTGGTACATTAAGTAGACTTTGTGGATGGTTCCCTTGTTTCTTGGATAGCATTAACAGCTCTTGATTGATTTTACTTGTTGCTTGGAGCTGGTCTTTATTTTTTTCATTAGAATAATGGAGTTATATGTTTATGACTACGTTGAAAATTCTATACAATTTTAAAAGCTTTAGGTTATTGACCAAATGCTCTGAGTTTTAATCTCTCAGTGTTTTTACAAGCTTGGTGCCATGGCTTCCCCTTGATGGTTTAAGAGCAGGCAGAGTACTTTGCTTGCACAAGGTGACCTGTCTGACTTTTTATAGTAAAGACATTTAATAGAAATAGTGCTGAGGGTGCAGCCTGATACACCATTTTAGAAATCGGAGGAAGTGCAACGCTGATGTAACTGTCTGGTAAATTTGCCCATTCTAATTGATTCATTAGTTTCCCCCTGTTTAGCGCTTTGATGAATGCTTTTGCCAATTTAAGCTTGTAGAAATCAATATTCATTTCAAGTGGAGATAAGACTGTGTGCTTTATATAGAGCAGGAGGAGTGGTGATGCTATTAGGCCAATTGCCTTTGGTTAAGAGCCCTGCTATCACTAAGTGACCTTCACAAAGGTGTTAAGATTTGCCATGAGAATCGTGCGTGTTCACTTAAATCCTGGGCTTGGATTATTGGAATTCAAAATCTGATCTTTTTTTCATATGTAAAAACAATAGGTTTCAAGGAAAACAGGCTTGCAATCCATCAGGGCACATTAATGCAATCTAGAGATCTTTATTACTTATTTAAGTACAGTTGCAACTTTATGCATGGATACTGAATTTATCATATTAATTTGCCCCACGTGCAGGAGCTCAGAGATGTTATCTTCTGCATAGTTGTCAAGATGTAGGAGGGATACCTTGAAAGCGTTAAGAAGAAACGTGGCCAATAATCCCCCAGCATTGGCGGTCAGTGGCAGGTTGTAACAACTCCCCTTTTCCCCCAACATTTTTGGTGAGTGGCAGACTCTTTTGGTAATAAGAACCCCACCTTAGCATTGGTGGTTAGTGGCAGACTCAGGCTATAATAATAACCCCCCCAGCAAAGGTGGTCTGTGCCAGACGTAAACTATAATAAGGAACCCATCCAGCATAGGTGGTCGGTGGCAGACTCTGGCTGTACCAAGAAACCTCTTCCAGCATGGGTGGTTAGCAGTAGATGCAGTCTATAATAAGGAACCCCACCAGCATAGGCAGTCAGTGGAGGTTCAGGCTGTACTAAGAAACTGCCCCAGCATTGGTGATCAGTGGCAGACTTATGCTGTAGTAAAAATGCCCCCCCCCCAGCATTAGTGGTAAGTGGTTTAGGCTGTAATAATAACCCCCCATCATTGGTGTTTAATGGTTTACTTAAATAAGAACACACTCCATGCAGCTACTCTGACCCAACAGCCGTGACCATAATTCTTTTGCTGGGCATTTATCCACTCCGCCAACAGATGGTTCCAGCTTTCACTTTGCAGCTACTCTGCATATCACCAGCAAAGAAACATGGCAATGGTTCTAATGCTTCTTCCTGCCATTAAAAAAAAAGAAAGCGTTGGCTAGACTTGATCTGTGTTTTTACCAATCCTAAAAACACCTCCCCCTCCTGACAACCTACCTACAAAAGAACACGGGGGTTCGCCCAGGCCTGCGCATATCAGGGTTACACAATAATTTGATTCACAGTGTGACAAATTTAACTCAAACGTTAAATCAATTCAACTTAAAATTTTGATATTAAAGGATGTTGGGCAGGAGGGTATCAACCGGCTTTACTTAGTTTAGTTTACACCTGTTCGGGGTGGTAAAAATAGATGGCAGAGCTGCAGTTTTACATTCCCCGCATGATAGCTTTCCTAAGGCTTCCATAGATGATTCTTTTTTTTTTTCGTCATTCAACCAATGGGTTAACCTAAATAAAATGACCTGATTCCACCATCCACACATTTGAGGTGGATGGGGGAATCCTCCTGGTGAGCTATTGTATTCTGACAGTGGGGAGACTTCCCCACTGTCAGAATACACTGATTAGTACTGTCGACTATAGCCAATGGCTCTGATCGAGTGAAAATTTTCCAACAGGGAGGTTGGAATGGTAGATCAACTTCTGTACATCCACCCTGCCCATACATGGATCAAAACCTGGCCAGTCCCTTCTGAACCAGCCAAATTTCAATCCATGTATGTCTTTCTTTAAGCAGAACAGGTATGTACATGCTTTGCTCCATGCCTAGTAAAAATCATCCCCCTGTCGCGTTCTGCAAGTAGTACCGCTGTCAAGCGTGACCAATTTCAGGTGAGTCAGGTTGTGCCACAACCTTAATCCAAGCAAAAGGCTTACAGTTGCAGATCGTTATTCCCATTCAGAAACCCCATTCGACTTTTAAAGAAAAGGAATTCAGAAAGCCGCAGTATCGCCTCTTGAACGCCTGTGCCACTCACTGAAAACGATCCACCATGGAGTCCATTGCAGGTGTAAACAAGCTTAACTGTTGATTTCTCCACTCTATCTGCTGATAGCTGGTCTTAAGCAACTTCTACACTCTACTATACCATTGAGAATGTTATACATTCCAATGTTTCCTATGATTTTTCCGTCTGATAGTTTCAGACAATGCCCTTGCCCTAAAGCTCAACCCACTTTGGAAAATATTTCCCTTTGGAACCGTTTAATTAAATCCTTAATATTGAATATGCAAAGGTTTCTGTCATGTTGCTTTTCTTTCCTTTTTTTCCTCCGGGCGGTACATTTCAAACTCTGTGAACCTTTATTAGTAAGTTTGTATTAAAGGCCTTGACTATTTACTTTGCACAGCCCTTGTCTGACCTGAGTTTGTTCTTTTTTAAAAAATATATTTCTGTAGATGGGAGACTGAATCTTGTTAACTGTACCAGCTGCTTGGCTGTCTACCTGAAATAAACTGTTGTTAAGCCCTGGTTTACATTGATGCTACTGTGAAATCGTGTTACTTCACTTGAAGTAGCGTGATTTCAAAGTAGCAGGCCAGCGTGATTTCAGGTGCTACTTAAATGTGTGGCTTCATACACAGATGTCTATTGAAGTCACACCTGAAATCGGCAAAAGTAGTGCAAAAACTACTTTTGCAAATTGGTGCAGCGCCGCAAAGTTGGCGTCACAACGATTGGAACGGTGCCATTGCCAGCAATAGGCTGTGACTTGTCTCTGTCTATAAGGTTCATTGAACCCTCCAAGCACTCATCATACTGTGAGCATGTATACTTGGCTGTTTTGGACCTGATGGTTTGCATCATGCTCATCAGAGCTAATGAGCTCTACAGAGAGACTCAGAAGGCCTCTGAAATGGCCATGCACACCAACCTTTTTTTCACGTTTGTAGGCCTAGCTTCTGGTACTTTACTCAGAATATTCTTTCTGCTTACTTAAACCAGGACGAAGTAAGAGGTCCAGCTGATACCCCACATCCTCCATTGTAGATATTTACTTTATTTACTCATTCTCCCCCACTTCACCAGCCAGGATCCTGTGAAATACCCAAGAGCATGTGACTCTCTTACCCCTTCCTCTCAGAATGCAATGTTTGGCACACTAAGACCAATTCACTTTAGGTGCATTGTTTTAAATTTGGAAACCCTTATTTACAGTTGCCTCATGCTTAAACGGTAAGGCTGACCATAAACGGAGCAAATTTCCTTTGCTCGATTTCCCCATCAACACAGTTTTGACAGGGGAATCCCTCCAACTGAGCCATTGTGTTCTCCCGGATAGGAAGCGGGGGAAGCTGTCCACGCCAAAAGAACACAGTAATTATTGCTAAATAATTGAATGAAAAATCCAGCAGGCCAGTTGTACCCAAGTTGATCACTCTTAACTTGGGAACTATCAGCCTGCCCATATAGGGTTTGAATCTCGTCCAGTTCCTGCTGAACCAGTCGAGATTCTAACCATTTATGGACAACTTAAGGTAACTTTTTGAAGTAAAATGAAAAGATGAACTAGCTCCAAACATGCAGGCCACCCCTCCAGACCTCTCTGCCCATAGCAGCCGTGATGCCCCCATGGTGCCAGGGTATTAGTCCATAAACCACAGTACACAGCCCCAGAGTGAGTATCCATCATAATACTTGCAAGTATTTATGTGTGATATTCAGAGGGATGCAAATCTGATATCTGCAGGGAATATTGTATGTAGTAGCCCATGCTAGAGTGATTGCTTCCAGGTTAGGTGCAAGGGCTTTCCTTTCTAAGCACTGACACATTGACACCCCTGCCATTTAT
The DNA here is from genome assembly GCA_018402905.1 of Glandirana rugosa. Classification (NCBI taxonomy): domain Eukaryota; kingdom Metazoa; phylum Chordata; class Amphibia; order Anura; family Ranidae; genus Glandirana; species Glandirana rugosa. The sequence goes on from BLSH010153469.1 coordinate 630,824, forward strand.
AGCGTGCCCTGTATTTTTTTTTCAATGAATGCAAGGCATTCTCTAATTGTACAAGATGGAGAGGGATGGAGAGGAGGCGCGGATAACGTCCCTATCTGATCCAACCAGAGAACACCTTGTATTTGTTGATAAAAATACATATGTTCTACAGCAGGGTCTCTCATCCAGGGTTCCTCCAGAGGTTGCTAGGGGTTCCTTGAGTAATGGTCAATTTCTACCTCTCAGATAAATTCCCAGTGATACCATTGATCTTTTTAGCTATCTGTAAGGGGGTAATTTTTCCCAGTGACCACAAGTATAAGAAGCGTTCTTCCCATTGACCATCACACTAATGTATTATGAGTTGTAGATTTTTAAAATTTTTAGCAGGGAGTCCCTGAGACTGGAGAATTAGTTCAAGGGTTCCTCTGTGTTGAAAAGGTTGAGAAACTCTGTTATACAGTGATTTTACTGCATCCCCAGCGGCCCTTCAAATATGCATACTTACATTGAGCCTAGTTGGCCTGTGTAAGTATACAAAAAATATTATTCCTGGAGGTCTGCTTTAACTGTTCGTACAGAATATTGAACAATTTCACCACCTTTGTGTGATCAGCTAGCAGGGATATGCAATTAGCGGACCTCCAGCTGTTGCAAAACTACAAGTCCCATCATGCTTCTGCCTCTGGTGCCATGCTTGTGGCTGTCAAAGTCTTGCTATGCCTCATGGGATTTGTAGTTTTGCAACATCTGGAGGTCCGCTAATTGCATATCCCTGAGCTATAGGTATACCTTATTTACCAAAATGTTTGCCATATAATAATAAATTAAAGTGTATGTGTAGCCACTTTCTTCCATTGATAGTAGGGTTGAAACCTATATCATGTTTTTTTTTGTTTTTTGGTGTCTCCTGCTGGGGAGATTTCCCATCACCTCCTGTCCTAAAGACACAACAAGAAGAGAGAGGACATTTCCCTAAAGCCAGGGTTCTTCCTAAGACAGTTATCACCAGAACATGTGCCTTTATTGGGAGATTTCTGCTCAGCTCTTGCCATTGTGATCACCCTAAAATGTGGGATTTCCTCAGCAGGAACCCAGACTACAATAAAAAAAAAAAAAAAAACGCGGCAGAGGGTCTAACCCTCCCCCTTTCTATCTAAAAAAAAAAAGGTTAGCCTTTTCATACACTTTAAAGCAAATCTTGCAGTAGGAAGGGTCTGTGTGCTGCTTTTGAATGAGCTGTGCTGTCAATCAGCTAGGGTTGCCACATCATCCCTTTAATCCAGGCCACATATTAATTATACAGGTTCTTAGGCTGATTAAGGTGGTAATTAAACTCACTTGGTGCCTTATCTGCATTAAATTAGCCTTAGAACCAGTGTAATTCATGTGTCCTGGATTAAAGGGATGA
>BLSH010153469.1:634383-646768 GCA_018402905.1 Glandirana rugosa
CTCTCTAAAACGACGTAATACGTAGTATCATCCGATACACATGTACTTCGGAATCGAGAACAGCTAGAGCCACTACAGTCCCATATCCGGTTATTTATACCTAACGACGTGTTAGACCCTTCTTGTTTCTCACATGTGAGACATGATTGTATCAAGATGTAAAAGAGTACTTATGAGTACTTTTACATATAGAGGGAGTGATTGCATTAGATGTACGGATTCCACTTAAATTCTGTATATTTAACCGTTTTCTCTCTTTTTTTTCACTACTCAGACGAGACTGTTTCCACATTTGGGGAGACAACGTACACCCACTTAGTATCCAACATGTCGTCAGTTTACAGTAACATGTTTATTGCGTCCTCGTTAAAGCAGTGCCAGCAAAGGTTTATTGTGAAGCCCGTCACCATTGTGACCAGAGCTTTTATATAGAAGCATTTTGTTGAGTAGGACTGATATCATTTCTTATGATTCACCCACATGCAACAGAGGGGTTTACACCTTTGTCAGAGCAGACTCATCACTTTTTTTTCTCTCTTTTGCCAATTTATATGTCTTAAATTCACCTTAGGCATGTAGATTACGTTAGTGAGGGAGATATACATTTTCATGAGTATTCATGAGAAAATGTAGAACTATGTTAGTACAGAGTGTACACTCTTTGTTCTTCCCAGATTGTGCAGCAATCCATATTTATTGGCCTATACCCTGACATCACCGAGATCGACAAGAGCTAAGGCTTCATGTACACATAGCCTACTATGATGCATAATGCAGCAAAATCTCTCCACGCTTTTACAGCGATTTTGCGGTGTTTTGTGGCCGCCGGTCAAAACGTTCCTATCCTGAATGCAATACTTCCATGTTCAGGAGAGGGAGGTGGAGGGAAGTTGAAGCTCTTAAATTCTGGTAAAAAGCCTATTTGTACACTAACACATGGACTTTTATGGAGTTGCGTTTAGGAGCTATGGCACAAAGAAACGTCAAAAGCTCCTAAACTCAATTTTAGGAGCTGTAGTGTACATGAAGCCTTAAAGAGGAACTGCAGTCCGCTCACATAATTTGTAATAAAAACTTCTGAAGCTTCCCTCCAACCACTTTGCATATTATTTTATATATACTGTGATTCTGTACTTGCCAAATATGCTGTAGAAATCTCCCTCCACTTAGTCTGGCTGCAATCATTTTAACTGTGGGCAGCTGAAGCTGCTGCCTGTTCACTTCCTGGATTTACACAGACACACAGAGACACACCTCCAACTCTGCAGCCCTGCAGCTTTCATGGCCCTCTTATAACTCATCCCCCTTCCTTCCTGGCAAACTCTCAGGAGAGTGAGAGAGAGAGAGCTGTGCATGATGTCATAATCCTAGGCTAATGACCAGACAAGAAAGAGGAAGTGGGCTGTATTAGGTATTTACTGGCAGAAAAAAAAATGTTTTACTACTTAAAGTTAAAACAACTAGGGCAGAGGATTTAATAGATGGAAAGTTGAAAAAATGACTGAAGGTTCGTTTTAAAGTGATTGTAAAGTCTCTCATTTTTTTTTTCCTATAAAAAATAAAAACATTTTATACTTACCTGTTCTGTGCAGTGGATTTGCATAGAGCAGCCTAGATCCTCCTCTTCTCGGGGTCCCTCTTCTGTGATCCTGGCCCCTCCCTCCTGTTGAGTGCCCCCACAGCATGCAGTTTGCTATGGGGGCACCCGAGCCGGGTCACAGCTCTGTGTGTCCATTCAGACACAGAGCCCCGACTCGGCCCTGTCCCCTCTCTCTCCCGATTGGCTAGCTGACTTTGATTGACAGCAGTGGCAGCCAATCAGGAAGGAAAATCTTAGGTGGCTGAGACACTCGTGGACATCGCTGGACAGAGAGGGACCTCAGGTAAGTTTAATGGGGGCTGAGGGGGGCTATGGTACACGGTAGGCTTTTTATCTTAATGCATAGAATGCATTAAGATAAAAAACCTTCTAACTTTACAATCCCTTTAAGCTGGCCACGCACTGGGCAAATTTCCATCAGTGGGTGGCCCTGTTGGCACCACCTCATCCAACATTCTTTGATTGAAGGAGCTGGGTGGTAAATTGTTGTAACAGTGCTTGCATCCAATCAGATTCAGGCACTGTCCGAGTGTTTTAAAAGCAGGGTTCACCAATGGTCGCAGTGGAGATTCATCCATCCATCCTGTTCAGAGCAGATAGAGAAGATCGTTTTTTGCATGCTAGTCTCATACAACCCAAAAGGTTACCAAAGTTACATAGATTCTTGTACGACAGAATACAACTTCGTAAGTAATGTAATGTATTTGAATGTATTTGTTCATTTCTGAGCATTCGTGATCTTGGTTAAATTTTTTTTTACAAGAAAATTGTTAATCCTGTGTCATACAAGAAACATTTTTGGGCTTGTCCCTTTGGATATTTTTGCATGAACTGTCGTGGTCGGCTCTTGAAAGCACTCAAAGCAATATATTTCCTCTGAGTTTATCATTGTGTGCACTAGGCATAACTGTGACTCGTATGAGCATGAGGTATGGTGCTGAAAGTCCATCTAGTGGGGGTACGAAAACTTTGTGCATACCACATAGTAACCCACTTACAATTACATCTTCCTTCTCCACCATTTGAAACCAAAGGGATAGGTAATAACCTATGAAAGCCAAGACAAGTAAACAATCACCTTGTTAAACAACCCATTTAGTTTAAAATAGAAATGAAAGGCAAAACATTTTTTTACAGATAAAAAAAAACATTATATATACCCTTTTTTTTTTATAAATGATCACATTCCCTTTATACTCAGCTGCATAAGAGCTGACGGAGGAGAAGCAGGAGCACACTGAGCTTCCAAATGAATGGCTGTGCATTGGGGCGTGTCAGGAGAAGTCTGAACATTGGAGGAGAGCAGGCTGAGTTCCCAGCATAGCTAGAGAACTGACCACAGGGTGTTCTCTTGCTTAGTGTGGTCAGTTTTTAATAGGAAAGCAGAAGGACTGGCAGGAACACCTGGGATTTCACATAAAGGAAGCAATACAAAGAGAACAGGATACTTTCTTCATACAAGTACATGGTACAGCAGTATAGCTAGCACATATCAGAACTATGAAGTGTTGGGGTAACAAACGCTTTAATATTGACCTAAATAGGAGCAGAAATTCTACAGCGATCTTCCCTAATTATGAGCCTTAACTCGGAGGCCAGTAAAACGTACAATAATATGGCAAAACGGTGAATAGCTTTTGGTGAATGTTTGCCTAACTCTTCTAGCATAGCCTTATTCACACTTCAAGGGCATAGCTGTGTTAATAAAATAAGTGTAATGCTAGTAAACAGTGTAGTTCTTACAGTTAAAGGCCAATCGCTTAAAGGGGTTATAAAGCTCAGCATTTTTTCACCTTAATGCATTCTGTGCATTAAGGTGAAAAACCTTTTCTCAGTAGTGACCCCCCCAGAGCCCCCCTTTTACTTACCCGAGCCCGTTCGTTCCAGTGGCGGCTACAAGAAATCCGCTCCAGCCAGTGTCTTGGGTCCTCATTGGCTGGATTGATAGCAGGGGAGCTATCGGCTCCCGCTGCTATCAATCATGTCCAGTGACGTGGGTGCAGGGCCGAGTCTCGCTGTTTGTGTGAATACACGCAAACAGCAGGACACGGGAGTGACCCAAGGGAAGCTCTTCCCTGACGGGTCACTTCCCTGACCCAGGAGCACCAGTGGAGGACCCCAGAAGATGAGTGGATGCAAAACCACTGCACAGAGAAAGGTAAGTATGACATGCTTGTTATTTTAAAGGAAAAAATATGAAGCTTTACAATAGCTTTAAGTATTGATTATATGCAGCTGGGGCAGATGAGCAGCTCTACGCAGATTGTTTGTATCCTGTGATGGATCATCTATCCCTAACTGGTCATCACTCCATGTGCGATTACATGCAGAGAGATGCAGAGAGTTGCAGAGTCTTTCAGCCTGTCATTGATTTCTGCAGGTCGTAACTTGACGTAAACACCGTGTTATACCCGCCACAGAAATATGCTGATCTGGTATGATCATGAACAGCCATGTGAATGAGCCGTAAAAGCTTATAAACGAAAGTGGAAAAATGGAAAAAGACACCTGTTACCTTTTAGGTGCATCAACGTGCTGAGAGAAAACCTACTTGTATGTGAGTTGAGCATATGTTTGTAAAAAAAAAAAAAAAAAAGAGGAAAAAATACGCTGTGGTTCCACTATGGCGTAAACAGAAAAGTCGAGGTTCCAGTAGATTGCTGGCCAGCTGGAGATCTTCCAGTGTTATAAACAAGGCATTTTAGTGGGTGCCTATGGTTAACTTCCATGTAGATTGACAGCGTCATCATAGCGCCAGCTGGATGACAGCCCTTGCTTCTCATCATATGAGGTGAACGTCACTGCTTCCTTTACTTTTATGCCGTATTATATTTCCAGTGTCTCCCACCTAGTCAGAAAAATACATTTCTTGTGACCTTGCTGTTTCCTTTAATCTATCAGCCTATTGATAAGGGGAACAATGTCTGACACATAGACAATAGATAAATGCGAAGACATTCTTTTGGTGTATATGAGAATGGCCTACAGAGAGGCTTCTTGGAAGTGAATGTGTAACTTGAGGTTGTGAGGTCATTTATCGATGGCCTCTCAGCCGGAAGAATGTCCCCAGAATTATGACATCCTTGTTTTCTTTCTGATTAGCAGCAGCAGAATGCGAGTGAAAGATAAAACTGTGGCTTTCGATAATACTATGTCGTAGCCACAGGACTCTGCAAATAAAACTGTGACATAGAACGTCTAGCAGACAAGGGTTTCAGCTGTGTGTAAACAAACCGCATCAGAACAATTTGATGACTTTTGTCTGCTGCATAGAATTCCAGTCCCTTGGTTATTTGTTATGTTTTTATTCCTTTTTCTATATTTGACTTCTGAAGACAACTTGTGACTCGCTGCACATTCTATCCAAAGCCCACAGGTATAATTTTGTATTTGGTTTTGAATAAAGAATCAGAATGAAAGCTTTCAAAGGAGATGCAGCCCATAGGGGCTCATCTGTAACGAAGAGCGGATATCCCTATCTCATTTATAAAAATCAGGCCACAGGTTGTAGCCAGCAAACCTCCATGGAGTTTTGCCTGCTTAAAGCGGAACTTTACCCATAACAACTTGCTAAAAAATAATGTTCTTTAGCAAGGAACATACATTTCAGATTAATAATTATGCCACCAAAATGAGTGTGTGCTGTAAATTATCTCCAGCATTGCTCCTGTTTCTTCTTGCTAGAGGCTGCCATTTTGCTGAAGCCCAGAGCCTCTGAAGAGAAGTAAATCCTAAAACAGAACTACACCCATCGACTTAAAGCGGAATTTTACCCATAACAACTTGATTACAAAATAATGTTCTTTAGCAAGGAACATACATTCCACAGCAATAATTATGCCACCAAAATGAGTGTGTGCTGTAAATTGTCTCCGCCATTGCTCCTGTTTCTTCTTGCTGTAGGCTGCCATTTTGCTCAAGCCCAGAGCCTCTGAAGCACAGTAAATCATAAAACAGAACTAAACCCATTGACTTAATGCGGAACTTTACCCATAACAATTTGATTACAAAATAATGTTCTTTAGCAAGGAACATACATTCCACAGCAATAATTATGCCACCAAAATGAGTGTGTGCTGTAAATTGTCTCCGCCATTGCTCCTGTTTCTTCTTGCTGTAGGCTGCCATTTTGCTCAAGCCCAGAGCCTCTGAAGCACAGTAAATCATAAAACAGAACTAAACCCATTGACTTAATGCGGAACTTTACCCATAACAATTTGATTACAAAATAATGTTCTTTAGCAAGGAACATACATTCCACAGCAATAATTATGCCACCAAAATGAGTGTGTGCTGTAAATTGTCTCCGCCATTGCTCCTGTTTCTTCTTGCTGTAGGCTGCCATTTTGCTCAAGCCCAGAGCCTCTGAAGCACAGTAAATCATAAAACAGAACTAAACCCATTGACTTAATGCGGAACTTTACCCATAACAATTTGATTACAAAATAATGTTCTTTAGCAAGGAACATACATTCCACAGCAATAATTATGCCACCAAAATGACTGTGTGCTGTAAATTGTCTCCGGCATTGCTCCTGTTTTTTCTTGCTGGAGGCTGCCATTTTGCTTAAGTCCAAACCCCCTGTAGTAAATCATAAAGCGAAACTAAACCCATCGATTTAACGGGTAAAAAAAAAGTTACATTCCTAGAATGCAAGGATTGCTAACTGTCACATTTGCTTGTGCCCTCAACCAAACTGTCAAACAATCAAATGGCTGGTATCATAACTGATCACATGTGCAGCACAGTGGCAGTTGCAGATAAAACAGAAGCAGCTTTCTTGGTTGTAAGCCTGGGTTCACACTGACAGTGGAAATGAAATTGTGCGGGTTTCTGCACAGATGTCTATGGAAATTGCACCCCGAAGTTGCCAAAAGTAGTACAGAAACTACAGGCGCCACATCGATTCGGACTGTGCCATTGCCGGTGATCTGGCATGCGATTCGACATGTCAAATCTCATGCCAAATAGCATCAATGTGAACCTAGGCTAAAGGATAGAAGGGTTTAATTCTGCTTTGAGGCAGTCATCAGATCGACCTCTAAAAATTTGACAGTGCCTGCAAATAGAGTGCCGGTGGCGGGTCCAAACCACCTCACTTTTCGGTGGAATGCGCGCTGGATGCAGTGTTTCCTGGATTTTATCCCTGCATTGTTATATGTCCATTTTTCTTCTTTGTCCTGTAAGTACCAACTGGCATTTGCGCAATAAATACCAACCTTTTTTGACTAATCTACCAAATTGTGATTATCACGCTGGGGAAAATCTCCATTGGTCCTTCTGCGAGTTTCCACTTCTGGCCAGATATACAGCCTATATGACCCCTAGACTGAAAAGCCACACCACGGAGTGGAAGTTTGGAGCACTACAGCACTTTTTTGTGGATTGGAGCACTTTTATTTGGGACGTTTTGCAATGTTTTAATATGATTATCTGAATAGTTTATTTTGAAAGGTTTCTCATTGAAATGATATATGCACTATTGTCAGCACTGTAATTATTTTATTACAAGTAGAGAGCAACTGAGTGTATTACCTGATTTTAAACAGTGTAGGCACTTTTTAATGTTTTATATAGCTATACCTGCAAAAGGGGCCAGCCTGAAGTGGATCTAGCAGGACTCTAAAGTGGAACTATATCCATCAATTTAACAGTTTTCCAAAACCGTAACATTCAAGGCATGCTGCGAATGGTAACTGTCACGGTTGATGGTCCTCTTGACCAAACTGGCAGCTTCCATGGCTGTAAGGGATAGAAGGGTTTAGTTCCACTTTAACAGTGCAGAGAGTGCTCCATGGTTGGTGACAAACTGGTTTATGTGACTTTGACAGGTAGAATGACAGTGCTCTCCTTCTAGGTTTTTTTCCCCCACAAAGTATCCTTTTATTTTTAGTGTGCTTTGACATCTTAAAAGGCTTGAGGCCAGTTGATTGCAGAGAACATTTGTAAGGCACATTACTATACGTATATGTGGTGTTTGGCCATGCTTTCTACATGAGTCATCGAGCTTACCTGCTGGTCTAGTGATTCAAGTGATGTTTAAACAATAATCTGTGAAAGTGTCAGGGCTGGGCTCAGCCCGCCCTTCTCAGAGCAAGCTGCTCAGCTGAGGGTTAATTGCCAGTCTCAGCTTCCACTCCGTCTCACCGGATGTCCATATCCTGTTTGTTAGCCAGCTCTCCTAGCTATATAAACTGCCTGAATCAAGACACTTTTGCCTGGTCAACATCTCTGGATGATCTCTGCTGTGGTTTCCTGTGAAAGACTTTTGCTTGTTTGGAGTTCCTTCTGGTTTCTGGATTAAAGACTCTGCTTGGCTGACTTCCCTTCTGCCTGACCCTGCATGCTGTTTGTTTGACCTCGCTGATCTCTGGATCCCTGTTTGCTGGATGGCTCCAACCATCCGCTCTGGCTACCGAACCTTGGCTATGTTTTGACTTTGTTTGATCTGTTTGTTCTATTTTACCATTTTTATTAAATAGTGTGATTTTTACTGCACTTCTGTCTCAGTCTGATTCATGGTTCCTGACAGAAAGAACAAAACACTGATGAAAATCACACTCTTATGTCTGTCATTATTGGCTGTGTGTTCCACCCCTGCATGAAACCCAATTTGTGGGCATTTCTGTGCTCCAGCAATGCCCATTCTGCTGTCTGTGCTGTGAGCTCATCTATTAGGCTTGCTGACTTTATAATCATTTATCAGATGTTTTAGAGAAGCTGCGTATATTGACACGCCCCCTTCTCCTGCATGAATGACACTGCACTATGGATCTGTGTATGCTGACACACCCCCTCGTTGACCTGCCTGTTCCCTCTGCATAGGGACACTGCACTATGGATCTGTGTATACTGACATACCCCCTTCTCCTGCATGAGTGACACTGCACTATGGATCTGTGTATACTGACATGCTCCCTTCTCCTGCATGAGTGACACTGCACTATGGATCTGTGTATACTGACATGCCCCCTTCTCCTGCATGAGTGACACTGCACTATGGATCGGTGCATGCTGACACCCCCCCTCGCTGACCTGTCTGTTTCCCCTGCATAGTGACACTACACTATGGATTGGTGATGCTGACGCACCCGCTTTCCCTTGCTGACATTCTCAATCCCCATGTATAATGACATTCTCCCATGGAGGAGAGTGGTGGAGCAGCGGTGGGGAAAGTGGGGCGCGATGTGGACCATGCTAGCTAGTGAATCTTCTTCTTAAAGAATGGGGATTATAGCTTTTGGAGTCTTCGGTCCTGCAGATTCTGAGCCATTTTCTGAATTTCTGTCTGTTTTTTAAACTATTAGTGACACCAAGCTATAATCCTACCTTTAAAGCTCTTTATCTTTGGCCAGCGTTCAGGCTCAATTTTTTAACCACTGCATTGTGTCCCTGTAGAACATTTCTTGTTTTAGACCCCACTCATGATGATGCCATCAATGCAAACCAATGATCAGAAGCAGTAGTGTGCTGGCATTGCTTACCAAGCTCCTATGAGGCCAGATGAACAGAATGTTCCTAGGCACTGACACGTGTGTGGAAATGCTCTGCTGCTTCTAATTAGTTAGCCAAAGGTACATTCTTACAGATTTGTTTTGTCACATCAAACTGTGCTAATGAATCACTGCTAGATAGGCAAACTTTAAATTTTAAGTATGAGTTCACTTTAACAAGTATGTGTACAAAATTACGGTTTATATATTTTGTGTTTGTTGTACTGTAGGTCCACTGGACTGCAGGAGGAGTGTCGTAAGTGCACTAGAAAGATGTCATCTGTGTACGATAAAGCTGGCTCGTACACAGGATCACATGTCACATTTTTTAAACTAGGCGAGCTGGATCAAAATTTTATAGTTTTGTTCTTGCAGGCCAGAGGCTGTGTACATATGATCATCGGCTATACATCGGATTAAGGCCTCATACACTCAGCGTTTTTTGCCGACGCCACAAAACGCTCACTAACGCCGTGCCGACGTTAACCAGCGTTTTTGCACTGAGGTTTTTAGGTTAAAAAATGTCAGAGTAATGTTTGTTTTTTTTTAACCACTTCAGCCCCGGAAGGACCAGACCTTTAGGACCAGAGCACTTTTTGCGATTCAGCACTGCGTCACTTTAACTGACAATTGTGCGGACGTGCGACGTTGTACCCAAATGTGTCCCTTTTCCCCCACAAATAGAGCTTTCTTTTGGTGGTATTTTATCACCTCTGCGTCATTTCTAATCGCTGCTATAAACAAAAGAAGAGCGACAATTTTGCAAAAAACCCACATTTCTTACTTTTTGCTAAAATACAAATCCAAAAAAAAAAATATAAAAAAACATTTTTTTTCATCGGTTTTGGTCGATTTATATTCTTCCTCATATTTTTGGTAAAAAAATCCGCAATCAGCGTTTATTGATTGGTTTGCGCAAAAGTTGCCGCGTTTACGGATGATGAGAATTAATTTCTGGGGTTTTTATTTTTTTATTTTTTACTAGTAATGGCGGCGATCTGCGATTTTTAGCGGTACTGCGATATTGCAGCGAACATGTCGGACGATTTTGACACTTTTTTTGGGACCATTGGCATTTATACAGCGATCAGTGCTATAAAAATGCACTGATTACTGTGTAAATGCCATTGGCAGTGAAGGGGCTAACCTGGAGGGGGCGCTTTAAGGGTTAACTGTGCTCCCTGGGCGTGTTCTAACTGTATGTGGGCTGGCCTGGCTGGGGGAAGGGAGTGATCATGGCCTTTCCCCCTCTAACAGAACGGAGATCTGTGTTTACTTACACGGACCTCCGCTCTTTCACTGCGGGGGGGCCATCGCCGGTAGCCGGCGGCGATCGAGTCCGCCCTATCCGCTCCCTGCCCCCCCCCCGAACACAGTGAGCAAGCGCTCACAGTGAGGGATATCACAGCCGCCGGCGGTTTGCGATATCGAGCCACTCTGTCGCTGTCAGACTGCGGCTGGCAAGTGGTCAAAAAAAGGAAACAGGAAGTGAAGCCTTGCTTCCTGAATGGTCCTTGCTATCTTCTTGGACCCGTGTGTCTCCCAGAAGGCAGCGGGGGGGGGGGCTGGGGGCTGGACATTGTGTAGATTGCTGAACAAGATTGCGGCTATCTTTCCCCTGAAGTGGGAGCGGATGCCTGGTTTTGACAGGTATCCCCCCCCTCAAGGTGGCAAATGTGGCACCGGAGGGGGGGGGGATCAGACCTGTGGAAGTTCCACTTTAAGTAACAGATTGTGTTCATGAAGTGGCTGTTCCTGTAAAATTGGGAGAAAAAAAATCTTACTGCTAACTGCTCCTATTCTGATCTCTTTTCTTTATTTCCCCTTATTCAAACCACTTTCACTAGACAGGGTTGTAGACTAATGTATTTCGTAAAGCTTATGTCAATGTGCCAGAAATTAACTTAAGTTCCTGTGTGGGCTGACAATGCACATCGTGTTTGTGGACTGAATGGTGTCAGCCCTGCTAAGCTCTCTTATGCTAAACCGGGGTCTCCAAACTTTCTGAAGAAAGGGCCAGTTTATTGTTCTTTAAACTTTAGGGGGGCTGGATTGTGCCCAGTGGGAGTTAACATTGCCAGATCTTTGGTATTAGGAGGAGAAATAGTTGGTGTCATTGGCAGGGATAGTGTCCCAATTTTGTTGTCAGTGGAAGGAGTTATGCTCCATCGTTGGTGTCAGTGGAAGGAATAGTGCCCCATTGTTGGTGTCAGTGGCAGGAATTATGCCCCATTGTTGATGCCAGCATCAGGGAAAATGCCTCAGGGTCCAGATAAAGGCAAACAAAGGGCACAGTTTGGAGGCCATTTTGCAAAACTATTGAAACCCTCCCAGTCTACTTATCTTTGCAACATGGGGACTAATTGTTCTGTAGTCCAAGATAAGAAATGCTAGAGCACAAGAACTATGTGGAGTACTCAGGATAGCTCTGAATTTCTTACATAAATAACAGCTTTTTTGAACTTATCAAATATATATATTATAAAACATTTTAAATCCTTTCAGTGCTGCTCCAAGTCCGGGGTATAATGTGTTTCCCCACTGCCGTCAGGTTTCATTCATTCAGAAGTGCTGGTATAGAAAGTGTAGGACTCCGCTTACCCAGCCCGATGCATGCAGATGTGTGTGATGGCATCAGCCGACACTGCTCCACAGGACACCCTATGACGCATTTCGGCTTGCCCACCAGGGCCTAGTCATAGAGGTCTCTGTGACTAAGCCCCCCGGTGGGCGGGACGAAACACACCGGGGGCGTGGCCAATGGAACAGCATCGACTAAGGCCATCACGCTAATCTACATGCTTCCGGCTGGGTGAGCAGCTCCCTACACTTTCTAAAACGCTTTAAATGGTATATTTAAGGCAACCCTCTTTCACTAGAAATCCTCTTACATTCATTAAAGTGATTGTAAAGTCAAAAACATAAGAAAAATGATAAACTTCCTGCTTTGTTCAGTGGAATTGCACTGAACCTCTTCTCGTATCCCCCCGCTGTCACCCCTGGCTCCTCCTCTTCTAAGTGTGCCCCCATTGCAAACCACCTGCTATGGGGGCACACCCACAGGCTTGATCCAAGCTGTGCTGCCTGCATCCATAGACATACACTGCACAGCTTGGCCCCGCCCCGCTCCCTGGATTTGAATGAATGGCTTCCACTGCCTCAGAAAAGCCTGTGAAACCAGCAAGTGAGAGGAGAGAGCCGCTATAGACAAGCACAACACTGGATCAAGTTAGGGCTCAGGTAAGTGTAAGGGGGAGGGAATGCATTAAGGTAAAAAATGTTTAGCCCTTA
>BLSH010153469.1:655624-706651 GCA_018402905.1 Glandirana rugosa
TTACAGGCAGGGCAGCCATCAGGAATTTTGGGGCCCCTTACACAGCTTTAGACCTGCCCCCCCGTCTGATCACCAACATTCCCCAGGGCCCGCCCACTGGCCATCCCACCAAGGATGGCTCACTTGAGTGCCAGGCTGTGGAAGGGAGCCTGGACCTGCTCTGTGGCATCAGCCGTCATCAGACTTTAGCCCACTGTCAGCTGAATCTGAGCAAAAAAAGTGCAGAATTAAGCGCACTCCTGTGAGCCACGGGAGAAGTATGGAGGGGCATAGCATAGAGCAGTGACTGACAGTCACTGCTCTGTGCTCGGAGTGAGAACTGAGCGATCAGTGGTGTTTGATCGATAAGTTCTCGGTCTTAGAGGCGGAGGGGAACAGCTTTAGATCGGAACGATTCTGCAGCCATCTAGGTGAGTATGATTGTTTATTATTTTAGATTCCCTTACTTCTCTTTTTCTTCACTTTTTCACAATTTTATTAGAACAGTAAGAAAAATTGACACTTACATAGTGTAAGAGGATCATGCTATAACAGAAACAGATTCAAAAGAAGTTTCTCTCTGCAAATATTGAACATTAAGCAATGATGCAGAAATAAAGGATAACCAACCCAAGCAACATTAGACTGTTAGGTGATCAAATAGCAGAGCCATGTCCCAAACTGCGATACGCTTTCCAGCACTACTCTTTTAAGCAGTGATCAGCGGCAGATTTCATTATGTTGCAGAGCTACTAGAAATGTATGAACTCAGCTGCAACCTTAGGCCTCATGCGCACAGGACATTTTGGAAACTATCCTAAAAGCCTTTCCTCCTGGCAGCAATGCTTTGGCAGAAAAAGTGTCTGCTGCTTATAAAAGTGTGAATCGCGTTATGGCACATTTAGGTGTATTTACAGGCGCCAAGCACTTGAGTGTTAATTCATTTCAGTGGCCAGAAATGGATCAACACTCAAGCACTAAACAAGCCTACTTCTGGGTCTGATCGGGTCTGTTTAGGTGGAGCGGATCAGAGGTAGTCGGGTGTAAACGGACAGCGGAGTCCATTTACCCTAACCACCCATAGAGCAGGGCGAGCTCTGCCCGTGTCTGCTCTGCTGAAACTGAGCAGACATGGATGTGTCATCAGCCCGCTCTGTTCCGACTAGAAGGGGATTTGTGAGCGGATACGTTGCTAACCTTACTTACTTCAATCCAAGTGATGAACAGGAAATGTTTGTAATAAAAACGAATCAGAAATGTTCTGGGTTGAAGCCAATAAATGCCTAAGCTCTCTGGGTAAGAATAAAATTTAAGCATACTCCTTTCAACTTTCCCCAATATGCTGTAACTATAATCTTGAGTCATATCTATACTGGAGCCAAAGCACAAGCCCAGTGCTGGGATAGGAATTTTATGGACAGTATAAAAGACAACATTGGGTAGAAAGTAGTGCTAGATTAGATAAGGTCTTGGTATTTGATAACAAATAGATGGTCAGGCATAGCTACATAATCATAGTTGATAGGCTTATGCTAGGGTCACATGTATCCACCAATGATTGCAGGACCTTGACCAAAAATGCGCAATGCAATAAATAACGGAACATCAAAGAAATGCATCCTTAGGATGATTCAGTATGGAAAAATTGTTATTATCCAATTGATAGTCAACATGTTTCGAGGTAAATCCTCCTCTTTTCAGGGTTACATTAGTAAAGAATAAAACAAATCTATTCTTTACATTATGTAAAGGAAATAAAATATTTGTTTGATTTCTAAACTTGTTATCTCTGAAGAAGGGGCATTTATGTAATCTGTGAAACGTGTCAGCTCTCAATATAAAATGATTTCACTGTACCCTATCATGTTAATGATATATTCCTTTGCTCCGTTATGTGTCACACTTCACATCTGTATGTAGCGCCCCCAAAGTGTAGGCATTTTTGTTGAGGTCCTTTGCTAGGAGAGGCAAAATTTAGTCAGGCCTGATGTAAGTTGCAGGCCTGAATGTTTTAATCTGAGCAGGGGAGTGGCTCAGAGTAGGTTGGAGATTGCAGGAAGGGACACCCCTTGGATACTCCTCCCCTTGGTTCCAGAAAGTGCTGGAAGGAGGATGGATGAGGAGGTGTCAACTTCTGTGTATGTTAAGGAGCCCTGACCAATCCCCATCTGAGATTGGCAGGGGCAGGCCTCCTTAAATACTGTAATCTGCCCAGCAGGGGGAGGAGAGGTCAGGTGGAAAGTGTGGAGATGTAGCAGAGGTGCTGTGGAGGCCTCTACCCGGAAGGGAGCCCTCAGTCTGGGGGGGGGGGGGTGACCTTGAGGCCACAAGTGGAGTGGATTCCTGGAGCAGCACAAGGGAGTAAGAGAACAGCAGAGGTGCTACTGAGAACACTTTAAAGTATCCACTGGAGTCGGTGAGTGACAGAACCTGGGTGCTGGAGGAAACGCTGGAGCAGGCTGGGAGAGGAATAGTAGACAGTCTGTGGAGGTCTCAGGAGCCAGTCAGGGGAAGGAATGTCACTGGGAGGAAAGCAGGTTGGTGTGACCTGGAAGAGGGATGGGCTGGAAGTTGTAGTCCATCAAAGGCCCAGCTATCACCAACGTACTAAGCTACACTTTGAGGGGTCTTTGACCCTGGCCGGTAATGGGTGGTCCAGAGGTCCTGCTGACAGAGTGCAGGCCTCACCATGTGCTAGCTGCAGTGAAGAGAGAGGAATGAAGTGAGCCTGATAAATTTCCCTTCAGGTCAGGAAACTAAGAGAAGTACTGGAGAGAAGTGAAGGAGCAATAGTCTGCAATAGAAGTGCTGGAGGAAGTAGAGTGCATATACAGTCGTGTATATAGATGGTCCTGTACCCAATTCTTTGGGCATCCCACAGTCACCCCTTTTTCCCCATCCAAGTTAATTCCCTAAATAAAACAAACAAAGCAAGAGCCAGCCTGTTCAGTGACTTGGGATGTGTGAGATATGGTGGGATTGAGGGCAGCTATAAGGTGAACCACAACTACCAGCCATTCCCAAATGAGCACATGGCTACATGTATAAGAGGCCACTGAAGATGTCTGGTAGAGATAGAAGTGAAAGTTTTGTGTTAGTATTTTGTCTTAAAGCACTGGCAACACTTCGTAATTTTTCACTGCATGCGGTAATCCAAAAAGTACACGCAGAAGTGAAAATGTACTCTGTCCCGCAGGTGATCTTTAGTAATGTAGTAACCACAGATACAAACAGCAAAACATCAGCGATCCACATGACCTCAAAGAATAAAAGTCTCTAAGGGCTCTTTCCTTCAGGTCGCATCCATTCCTGTTTAGGATCCATGAAGATCCTCTCCTGAACTTGAGCAGAACAAAACAGAAGAGATGGCACTTTTTCCTCCATTCTGCAAACTGGAGCTTACAGACCCGTTAGGTTACGGCAGGTGGATGGAAACAAAGGTGCATCTGTTTACAACCCCTTACTTCTAATCTGCCATGTTTAGGTAAAAAAAAAAATGGAAAAGTATGACAGAATGCAAATCTTTTCCATTTTTTTTTTTTTTTTTAGGAACCCAGATGGACTAGAGCAGGGATATGCAATTAGCGGACCTCCAGATGTTGCAGAACTACAAATCCCAAGAGGCATAGCAAGACTCTGACAGCCACAAGCATGACACCCAGAGGCAGAGGCATGATGGGACTTGTAGTTTTGCAACAGTGGGGGGTCCGCTAATTGCATATCCCTGGACTAGAAGGTAGTCCGATGTAAACGCAAACATGTCTGTTTACATCCGCTTCTGCCTCCAATGAGCTTCTGTTCAGATCCTCCTGAAAAACTGACTGATCAGACGACCCTAAGGGCCCTTTCACACGGGCAGTTTGCATTGTGATCAGCAGGGGATCTGTGATTGGAGCAGAGCGGGGCAAATGACACGTCTGTATCCGCTCAGTTTCAGCAGAGCAGACACGGACAGACCCCACTGTGCTCTATGGGTAGCCAGGAGTAAACAGACTTCGCTGTCCATTTACACCCGGCTGCCTCTGATATGCGACAGTAGGGGATAGTAATTGGTGCAAATGTGGGCACTTGTACCTATCAAAGGGGATAGAGGGAGTCAACTGTTATAAAACTATATAATGGTGAAAGGGCATTCAAATGTGATAGAGGCTCTTATACTAGATATGGTCTGCCCAAATGGAAGAGGACCCATTCCTCCTTCATTTTTTTAGTAGGCCTGAATGGATTAGGAGGTAGGCGGATGTAAACACACACAATCCGTTTACATCCGCCTCTTCATAGGAATGCATGGAGATTCTGATCATGTCCACCTGAAAAACGAACTGATCGGATTGCCCTTGCGAACGGATCCTAATGCTCATATGCCAGTTCATCACTGCGAACCACTGCTATAGTAATTTTGGTACATTGAGAAGCCTTTCTTCAGTGAATATTGAAGACCCAGTAGCAATGTCAAACGGCACCTTATTTTAGATTTATTTTACTTTTTTTCGCGACATATGCTGTGCTCTGATGTTTTGTTGCCTTTGTCTCTTGGATATTTTGTTACCGTGATCTGTATTTATTGAAATAAATGACTGAAGCTCAGGATTCACCCAGTGGTTTGATATTTATCTTCATTACACTTATTCTGTACTTGCCCTCTCACATCACTCACTGGGGCTCCTTTCTTTATGATGGCAGCAACCTTTGTCTACATGATGAGTGCTTTAAACCCAAAGAGAATTCCAATAAAGTATTTAATAAATCGGGAAGTGCCACCTCCACAAAGATTACTTTTCAAGATGAGCTGAGAACTTGTTCATTTGAGGATTCTTTCTGCCCACTGCCTTGTGCATGTCTTCCTTATTCCCCCTTGTGCGTCCTCTGTGTTGTGGTACATCTGGATTCTATGAAATTCCTTTCTGCATTTATCATTTCCTGTACAATTCAGCTCTACAGCCCGTGGCCTTGAAAAAGTTCGCTTTTTTTTGTAAAACACCATTATTAATGCACACTGACCTCTTCCATGCTTAAGAAAGGCAGGCATTAGCTTTCAGTGCATTGGGGAGGCCAGGCTGTGGTGTGCCTTTGTTGTGCAGTTATAATCGGTGGTCTTGTTTTGCACACTGGCAGTTTGTCAGTCCTTTCTGAGTGTGCGTGGGAAAAAGGAAGTGTTTTCCAGGAGACCATAACTGTTCAGGGAGAAAACCAGGATATTCCAGTCAGTTTTATTTAAGCCGACCACCCCATCTGTCATTACGTATAAGTAAACATACCAAAAAGTGCTGGCCCATTGTATCGTTGTCATTTCACGCTCTCTTTTGGTTCCTTCCGTTTTTAGGGCTAAATTTGTAAACTATGGCTACTATTGTGGGTACAACTTAAACGCTTGCATGCTGGATTTGGCAAAATGTATTAGTAGGTTAGTAATAGTTTTAAAACAACTGTGTTCACATTTACTTTTATTATTTTATTCACTTTAAACATTGTGCTTTAGTTGTAGTATATTCTAAGGCTGTGACCACATTTAAGCGGCCCCTGGTGGTATGCAGCTGGCTACCACAAACTACAAGCAAGCATTGAACGTGGCGCACTGTATTGTAGTGTGTTAGAAAAAATGCATCCTTCAAGAAATTTACAGCATTGTTGAGGATCCTAAAAATGGTAACACAGTGATCCAGCTGGCGGTGGAGGGGTGGTGACGCTCACCTCCAAATTTTACATACTCTGCATCGCAGAAATTTTAACTTGCCATGTCAAGTTTGAAAGGCAACACCACCTGTCAAGCTTTCTCATCCAAGCCAATGGGAATAGGTCGGAAACCGTGTCCCTAAAGTGGCTATGGTGGGACCACCACAGTACTTCAAAGAAGATGTACAGCAAAAGCACGTTTGGCTGTACTTCTCCTGTGGATCACAGGAGTGCAGTCCGTTTTGGATTCCTGTGACCCGTTTTCAGCAGACAGCAGGCTGAAGCCCACTGCCGCTGACATCACATAGCCAGTCCAGGCTTGGGCAAGATCGCGACCATATTGTTGGGATCCGTCCGCATGCCAGGACCAGCACCCAGCTCAGATCCTGCCCCCAGCTCAGCTCCCACCCCCTCCACAGCCCTGCGATCCGGGGGGGGCAGAACAAAGAGCGGTGAGTCATGGTCACTAGCTCTCTGCTCAGAGAGCATTAAGAACTGAGGAGATCTGCGGTGTTTGATTGTTCTTGGTGTTAGAGCTTATGGGGGACAGATGCAGGATCGGACCGCTGCTGCGTCCACCTAGGTAAGTACTATATTATTAAAATATATATATATATATATATATATATATATATGATTCCCATACTTCTATTTTAAGGAAAAATCCCAAAATCTTGATTGGAGAGGCCAAATGCCCATGGAGATTGAAAAACAGATATGCTGGAAAAAGCAGTATCTTTTCCTGAAAAGAGAAGGGGATCCATCAAGGATCACTTTTCAGGGGGTAGTAAAGTCTGTCGCCCATGTGAAAGAGGCTACAGAATGCCTCATGATTAGCAGGCAAGAACATTGAAATTGCATGGAGGAAAAAACAGCGAAACACGCATTAACGCGTGCCAAAATGCATGTTAAAAATGTTCATAAATGTATACTTTTCACAATGAAAATCATGGGTCCAGGCTAACATCTAAATATTCGTGTACTCATACACAGTCTTCAGAAATGGGTGTGGAAATATTCCTATTGCCTCTGTTGATGGCCTTTGGGCTTGTTTTGATGGCATCAGTTTGACATCAAATTGTGATGCTTTTGCGATCATTCAGATTTTAGTAAAAAGTGCATTTGACTTGCTGTTGACCTTCTTCTGACCTGAATTTGGCTTACTTCAAGCATATGTGCATTCCTATAGACTTGTATGAGAATGCAAATCCTGTCAACAAAGACCCTTGCTAGAACAACTTTACCAAGTTCTAACCCAGCCTATAGTCAAATGATAGCCAGGTGGGACCTCTCTAGATCCGGGGTGATGTCATATGACATCCTCCCCAAAACGCGCCCACGCATGCCCCACGGCCCGTGCTGTGGCGCAATCTGTCACTTGCTGTGTCCACTAAACACAGCGGATGACAGATCAGTGAACCAGCCCGCTGCTGGTACCATGTGATCACTGGGACCAATCACAGCACATCATATCACAATTGTACACAATGCATGGCTTCCATTCATGCCATTCCTTGTGAACTATTGTGTTTTTCACAGCTATCCTGGGTTTAAATATGGTGGTCAACCAAAACCATATGATATAATAGAAGTCTATGGCTAAGCATAGAAAACCCATAGGTTCACGGCCCTACAACCATGGTATGGGTAAACTGCAGCACATCAGTGTGAAAGCAGCCCAATACTATTACTATATTTTTGATTCGATTTGTGCACAACTTTATGGGATTGTGAACAGTGCCAGCAGCATCTTACTAGCTAATTGTGAACACACATAGTAGCTCGCAAGGTTTTTCTTTTTATTTGTAGCCCTATACTATTATTCTTCCCACCACTCTGGAGACCGCTAGCCAGGATAAGAGATGGAGTGCAGTTGGTATCACTCCGCCTGGGACAGGAGCCGGCACTGTAGAGGAGGCATCGGCTTATGTGACTCTTGCTTCCTACTACAGCTCCAACTTTACAAGTAGTCCCTCTGCATTGCACTCTGTTTGATTCTCTGGAATGGCGGGTCAGAAAGCTCAGACCACAATCTACCAGTCACCTGTCCGCGATCTAGTGGTAGATCATGATCTACGGGTTGCTGACCCCCGCTTTAGAATATACAATACATACATACATATCCTTACAAACACAAGTCTTGGAGCTAGTTCTTAAATTCATATGGCCAAAATATACATCAGGAGCCCAAAAATGAAAGTATTATGGGCGCAAAGTAGTGTTGTGCCTGAAATAGAAGCTGCTCTTCCAGGACTGGGGAAATTAGAAAGGAATGCCATGGGAAAGAGCATAAGGAATACCATCACTCCATATATTTTTGTCTTTCCAAGAAGCTGAGCTAGTGTATTCTGAAACGGCAATTTCCTGTTTTCAAACTTAACCTGACTTACGATGAGCCACATGTGATGGAACCAGTTTGGCCAGCCCTGTTATTGGTAGGTGAATGGAATTTCACTCCCCTTCATGCCCTGGTGTGTACAGATAAACAGCAAAAGCTGGCTTATGATCTTATTTTCATTTGTCAAGGACATGTGTCGGTGTAGCCATGTCAAGGACACAACATGTTTAATTGCATTTTTATTTTTTTTCTGCATCCTTTTCATATGTTCTGACCGGTTCACTTACAGTCTGTAAAACACTCTGCCTGAAAAGCTCACAATCTAGTCTTGTGTTAAGAACTTGGGCAAAAAGAAGAATGCAAACAATGTAACGCCTATAACAAACACGTGCATTTCAAATGCAAACACAAATTGAAATGCACATATTTACATCTTTTTTACACATTTGTTCAGGTGTCAAAAAAAAAAAGTCACTATTGTATAAGCATTAAATCAAATGTGTATAACTAAATATAATATTGACCACTGTCTTCAAATCACTGAATAAGTTAGCCAGCATATTAGCTGATACTGTTAGGATAAGTTGCCATCTTTGTATGCAGTTAAGGGGACCTATGCAACTATGATTGGTCACGTTTTTGTATAAAAAAGTAGCTCACTATGTCTGCAAGTGTATCCAGAATAAGGTTAGGATTTACATATAATTTCAATTAAGAACTGCTGTACATCTGTACAATTTCAGCATCTGCTGGGATTAATGAACTCCTTTGCATGTGTCACTGTCAGTGATGGCTGGTATTTAGAGCCATCAGCCACCCAAAATAGCAGCGTCTGGTTCTTGAGGGGAGAGCATAGATTTATGTATTTTTGGCACTGGGCATTTTCTGCGTAATGGTTAATATACAAATTATGGACGGGAAGGGGTTATCAAACTCCTGGAGTTTGCGACCAAGTTAGATGGAGATTTTTTTTTTTATGTTCCACATTTTACTGAAAAGTGTTTGCATGGAGAATCAATTGTGTCAAATTATTTGCAAGGTGACTTTCTTTAGAACATTAGAAAGAAAAGTAAAAGTTGCCCGTCTTGCATCCTGGATTTCCGGCCGCTTAGTGTAGGCAAGCCTGTCACTGGCCCTTCTTCTGGATTCCAGGGAAAGCTGAAGATCACAAATATCTCGAGAAGACGCTTCTGCACAATGCTGGAGCAACTTCTCACAAGATTTGGGCTCCTTAGCGTTCTCAGAATCCTGGTAGAAGCCCCATTGATGCCACCTTCGGTTTTTTTTTTTGTATAGTCTCTTTTTATTGAAAATTTTCAAATAAACATACAGTGGTCTGATAACCCCAGTTTACAATCGTATGAGGTCTAAAGCAGCCTTTCTCAACCTTTGCAACAACGAGGAACCCTTGAAATAATTCTCCGGTCTCGGGGAACCCCTGCTAAAAATTAAAAATCTACAACTCATGGTACATTAGTGTGGTGGTCAATGGGAAGAATCTTCCTTACTCTTGTAATCATTGGGAAGAATTACCCCTTACAGTTAGCTAAAAAAAACAATTATGTCATTGGGAATTTATCTGAGAGGTAGAAATTGACCATTGCTCGTGGAACCCCTAGCAACCTCTGGAGGAACCCAAGGTTCCACTGAACCCTGGTTGAGAAACCCTGGTCTAAAGCATTATCAAAAACCAAGATTCCAAAAGGGGTGCACCGAGCCATATACTGCAATGGGATCACACCAGGATAACCAAAAGTGCTCTTTTTGCACCTGCTCCAAAGTGTAATAGAATAGTAGACCAGTGTTATGACTTTCACTTTTTTTATAGTATATTTTATGTAATTGTAACATGTACTGGGGTGTCTACAAGATAAGCAGACCTTGCATCTTGATAGCTTTATTAATAGTTGACCCATATTTTTCTGTGGCAGCAAATACACGGAACGTACTTTAATAACATTAAAACACACAGGGAGATGTAAAAATATGAATTCAGTTGATATGATTTTCTTTCACCACATCCTGAATATATATATATTTTTATATATATATATTTTTAACTATGTTTTGTAATTCCTTTTATATTGTATTCTTACAACACTCCAAAGACCAGGAGACCAGAAGAACAAGGATGAATAACAACACATATGTACAGTCTCTTATGGGCAGACGTTAAGACAGAACTAAAAGGTCAGGCAGGGTTCAGGCATATTCCGAAAGGGTCAAATTGAATCCGATAGGGCAATAATTTAATAATCAGAAAACAGAAGTACCTGCTTTCAAGATTAAGCATCTATATAGCATCAGGTACCCTGATAGAAACAAGGACTGGTTATACAAAAAATGAATGCTTTTACAGGTAGGCATTGGATGGGTCACCTTGGTTTCGTTTATGGAGAAGGATGTTTGGGACTACAGGATTTTAGAATGATGAAACTGCTTGTTTTGCTGCTCATTATCAGTGACTTGCAGCATGCTATATCTGGCTGTGTATATGTTTCCCATAGGCCATCATGGAGCAGGAAATTTCATGGCAGCTTCCTGCGTGAGACAGCTGTGGTCTACATCCCACTTACAGGAAGGTGGCGAATTGATAGGCTGCATGCATTTAGCTACATTCCATGTATATCATGATTTTTTTTATTCGGTTTGAGTCATGCCATTTTATGGTTACACCAATTTTGGACTGTTGTGTCTGTGTGTAATAAATAATGCACCAGGTTATAAGCTAATTACCATTTCTTGGTGCCCTCATACATAATAATCGAGAAGAGATGTGATTTATGCTCTTCATGAATAACCATGTGTACCTCATTTTCTTTCGTCTTGCTGATTACATTGTTGAATATATTCATGCATGTTCTGCCAGCAGCTGAGTGATTTTGATAGGAACATGTCATGTACAACTAGATCAGACGTAACCCCCGCAGAGCATTCATAGCACAGAAATAAATGTGGGTGGGGGGGTAGAAGAAACCTTCTGGCATTATTGACTGTAAATGTTTTCAAACTAACACGTTGCACAAGTAGGTGAACTCATAATGCATGTTAAAACTATGGTTTTTAAACGATGATGAGAGATCTATACGAATAATCAAAAATCTGCTCTGTCTGTGAGTCACCGGATCCACAGCCCTGTTCCATGATCAGTACCAGCCTGCACACCTCAAAGCTTGGGAGGCCAACCATGGTAATATCAGTCTGTATGCTCTTCAGCACTGATGAGTTACACCTCAGTGATCTTTTTATCACAAGTCTTTAATGAGCTGGATTGTTCAGGAAAACTCTTTTTTTCTATGCAGTGACTTGATGAAAATAAACCCTAAAATGTAAGATATTCCAAACCTTTTTGAACATGTGTCTTGCCATTTGTATCATACTGATATCTCTATCAATCCAGCATCAATCCAATGTGGTTGTAAAGGCACAAGGTAGGTAAAATACCTTCTGTGAGCAGAAAACTTCCTTAATACTTACCTAAGCCCCCTCTCGATCCAGCAATGTCCACGAGAGCTTCGCTTATCCGGGGACTCGCACTCCTGATTGGCTTTTGGCAGCAGCAGGAGCCATTGGCTCCTGCTGCTGTCAATCACAGCCAGTGAGCCAATCAGGAGGCGGAGGGGGCAGGGCTGAGTCGCAGCTCCATATGTGAATGGACACACAGAGCCTCAGGTTGGGAGTGTGCCTGCTTGATTGGCGGCTGCCCGGGACTCTCCCTCCTCATTGGCTGAGATGGCAGTGCGGCGCCATTGGCTCCTGCTGCTGTCAATCACAGCCAGTGAGCCAATCAGGAGGCGGAGTGGGCAGGGCTGAGTCGCAGCTCCATATGTGAATGGACACACAGAGCCTCAGGTTGGGAGTGTGCCTGCTTGATTGGCGGCTGCCCGGGACTCTCCCTCCTCATTGGCTGAGATGGCAGTGCGGCGCCATTGGCTCCTGCTGCTGTCAATCACAGCCAGTGAGCCAATCAGGAGGCGGAGTGGGCAGGGCTGAGTCGCAGCTCCATATGTGAATGGACACACAGAGCCTCAGGTTGGGAGTGTGCCTGCTTGATTGGCGGCTGCCCGGGACTCTCCCTCCTCATTGGCTGAGATGGCAGTGCGACGCCATTGGCTCCTGCTGCTGTCAATCACAGCCAGTGAGCCAATCAGGAGGCGGAGGGGGCAGGGCTGATTTGCAGCTCCATATGTGAATGGACACACAGAGCCTCAGGTTGGGAGTGTGCCTGCTTGATTGGCGGCTGCCCGGGACTCTCCCTCCTCATTGGCTGAGATGGCAGTGCGGCGCCATTGGCACCCGCTGCTGTCAATCAAAGTCAATGAGCCAGTGAAGAGAGAGAGGGGGCAGGGCCAAACTGCGGCTGTGTGTCTGAATGGACACACAGAGCAGCTGCTAGGTTCGGGTGCCCCCATAGCAAGCTGCTTGCTGTGGGGGCACCCGTCAGGAGGGAGGAGCCAGGAGCAATGATGTGGGACTGGAGAAGAGGAGGGTCTGGGCTGCTCTGTGCAAAACCATAACACAGACCAGGTAAGTATAACATGTTTGCTATTTTTAGAAAAAAAACAAGACTTTAGTATCACTTTCAATTTGTTGTAGCCCTCTGACATGAAATATTAACAGTATATCCCTCTATAGTGTGTACTTGTCTCAATTAAGAGCACTAAGTGTCATTTCTGTCTGCTTCTTTGTTCCTCTGCTAGCAGCATGAACCACTTCTGATAAGTATTCCTGACACAATGACAAAAAAGGTGACAGGGGAGGGATCTCCAGCTGATCAACAGCCCCAGCTCTGTTCCTGTGTGCTGTGTGAAGGGAGTGTGTCCCTATCCTGCAATCAGCTCTCAGAGCTCTCCTCACCAAGCTGTGCAGAGTGTAACTTAACCTCCCTGACCCTTTTTTTCTGACAATTCTGACAAGTTTTATAAATTCTACAATTTAAATGAATGTAGAGAAGAGAAGACTGCAGATAAACAGGTACAACGTATGTAGGAGGATTTGTTTCATCTCTGTGTATCACCTGAGGTCAGTCACTTCATTGGGTATATGTAAGGGTTTACAACCACTTTAAAGCTGAAATTTAGGTATGAATTTTAATGCATAGTTACATTGATCCAGCGAGTATACAAATCTCATAGATGGGGAAGCTGACAATCACTGTAGTAGTCAGTTCTATTTCATTGATAGCAGTAATCTTTGTCAAGTGCAGAGCAGCTGCCCCACTGCATGATAACCAGGGAGGGGGTTGCTTGCCCAGCACTGCTGCCATTCACAGAATGCCTTGTATTTTTTCAATGAATGCAAAGGGTTATTTGATTGGATCAGGTGGAGATCATGACATTATCACCCTGCCTCATTAGTTAGCGGATCGGACAAGAGAATATTCTGTGTGTTTTATGCTATGGACTTTCTGTACAAAGCCCTCCTGCATTGAATTGTGCTTGCTGCCTTGCTGAATAACAGTGCGGGACAAACCCACTTGGAATGTTTCTGGGTGTCTTTGTCTGCTGCTTGGTTTACCACTGCCAATAAGCGTTGAGCTGTACTTATTTATAGACTTTATACACAGAAATAAGTTTAGTTATATATACAGTTGTGCTCATAAGTTTACATACCCTGGCAGAATTTATGATTTCTTGGTTATTTTTCACAGAATATGAATGAGAACACAAAAACGTTTCTTTCACTCGTGGTTAGTGTTTGGCTGAAGCCATTTATTATCAGTCAAATGTGTTTACTCTTTTTAAATCATAATGACAACAGAAACTACCCAAATGACCCTGATCAAAAGTTTACATACCCTGGTGATTTTGGCCTGATAACATGCACACAAGTTGACACAAAGGGGGTTGAATGGCAATTAAAGGTAACCATCCTCACCTGTGATCTGTTTGCTTGTAATTAGTATGTGTGTGTGTAAAAGGTCAATGAGTTTCTGGACTCCTGACAGATCCTTGCATATTTCATCCAGTGCTGCACTGACGTTTCTGGATTCTGAGTCATGGGGAAAGAAAAAGAAGGATCTGTGGGAAAAAGTAGTTGAACTGTATAAAACAGGAAAGGGATATAAAAAGATATCCAAGGAATTGAGAATGACAATCAGCAGTGTTCAAACTCTAATCAAGAAGTGGAAAATGAGGGGTTCTGTTGAAACCAAACCACGGTCAGGTAGACCAACTAAAATTTCAGCTGCCAGGAAAATTGTTTGGGATGCAAAGAAAAACCCACAAATAACTTCAGGTGAAATACAGGAGACTCTGAAAACATGTGGTGTGGCTGTTTCAAGATGCACAATAAGGAGGCACTTGAAGAAAGATGGACTGCATGGTCGAGTCGCCAGAAGAAAGCCATTACTACGCAAATGCCACAAAGTATCCCACTTACAATACACCAAACAGCACAGAGACAAGCCTCAAACCTTCTGGCACCAAGTCATTTGGAATGATGAGACCAAAATTGAGCTTTTTGGCCACAACCATAAACCCTACATTTGGAGAGGAGTCAAAAAGGCCTATGATTAAAAATACACCATTCCTACTGTGAAACACAGAGGTGAATTGCTGATGTTTTGGGGATGTGTGAGCTACAAAGGCACAGGAAATTTGGTCAAATCTGATGGTAAGATGAATGCAGTATGTTATCAAAAAATACTGGAGGAACATTTGCCTTCATCAGCCAGGAAGCCGCGCGTAGGACGTACTTGGACTTTCCAACAGGACAATGATCCAAAACACAAGGCCAGGTCAACCTGTCATTGGTTACAGTAGAATAAAGTGAAGCTTCTGGAGTGGCCATCTCAGTCTCCTGACCTCCATATCATTGAGTCACTCTGGGGAGATCTCAAACATGCAGTTCATGCCAGACAGCCCCAGAATTTCCAGGAACTGAAGGCTTTTTGCCAAGAGGAATGGGCAGCTTTACCATCTGAGAAGATAAAGAGCCTCATCCACAAATACCACAAAAGACTTCAGTGCTGGTTCACACTAATGCGATCACAGACGTTGCATGTGATTTGCAGCGCATTAACATCACATGCGATGTCTGTGAGATGCGATTTCAGCCATACAGATAGTATGGCTGAAATCGCATCACATTTGGACCAAACTCGCACAGGACCCTTTTTTACGTCAAACCAGAATCGGATCGCATGGGTGTTCTCACTTATGCATTCCGATTCATGTCAGTTCGCAGTGCGATATGTGAGCTGAAATAGGGGTGTCGTTAACATTGTATTGGCATTCCCCTCAGTTCGCATATGGTAGTGTGAACGGCCGTGCGAGTCGGGTGCAATGCGGGAACTGCTGTGGATTCGCAGGGTTCTCGCACCGCACTAGTGTGAACCGGGGCTCAAGCTGTCATTGGTGTTAAAGGGGGCAATACAGGGTATTAAGAACTGGGGTATGTAAACTTTTGATCAGGGTCATTTGGATAGTTTCTGTTGTCCTTATGATATAAAAAGAGTAAACACAGTTGATTGATAATAAATGGCTTCAGCCAAACACTAACCATGAGTGAAAGAAATGTTTTTGTGTTCTCATTCATATTCTCTGAAAACTGGCCAAGAAATCATAAATTCTGCTAGGGTAGGTAAACTTATGAGCACAACTGTGTGTATATATATCTATATCTATATATATATATATATATATATATATATATATAGATATATATATATATATATCTAAACTTATTTCTGTGTATAAAGTCTATATAAGTACAGTACACAAACACAAGGACAATATTTTGTCATTGCAGACGGCTTCCTGCTGATCCCATCACTGATAAGGTTTGTCTGGTTGTAAAAACAACACAATTGCTTCAGCATGTAAAATGTGTGGATGGTAAAACAAGAGGAAGTGGCAAAAATTCTTTCCACAGTGAGGAAAAATCCCCTCTTAGTATCACTGACTTTTCACTGGGGATACAACAATACCCTTTTTTTATCAGCGAGTACAAGTTTAAAATGAATGGGTGCAAATCGCACAGCAAAGAATTGCATGCAATTTAAACAGAAATGCGGTGTGATTCCTGTCTGAATCGCATGCATTTTCCTGCACTACTCCTTTGTAAACCCATGCTTGTTATAATGATTTTGAGCCTGAGTTCAAATAGAAGTGGTGCTGGAGACCTCCTTGTTTGGGCTGGGGCTCCTCCTGTCTCTCCCATGGCTTTGTTCCTGGCATCTTCAGCGGCTCTCTCCCCCAGCCTCCAGCGGTTCCAACCATCCACTGGACCCCCTCTTCCCCTCCAGTCCCACTGTACCAAATTGCCATGAATCCCCGCTGTGAGACGCCAAAAAGTCGCTTCAGCTGTCCAGGGATTTGACGGTGCTGACCAATTAGAATCCCTGTAGGGGGAGAGAGTCGCTGGAGATGCGGGGAACAAAGATATGGGAGAGGCAGGAGAAGCCCAAGCCGCAGATGTCCACAGTCAAATCAGAAGCTGGTGGTACCCGTCATGCAGGGAGGATTCCCGCACCGCTCCTGTGTGAACTGAGGCTCAAAATCACTATGACAAGCCTAGATTCACACAGGTAGGGCGTGGGGAACTGCATGCAATTCAGACAGGAATCGCACTGCATTTCTGTTCAAATCGCATTCAATTCTTTGCAGTTCGATTTGCACCCATTCATTTTGTTTCGAGTATCGGTAGCATTTTCATGTGTATGAGTACTTGTAAAAAAATACTTGATATAGGCACCAATATCAGTATTGGTGCATCCCTACTTTTCACCAATATTTCCCTCTACCTCCAGTTTTGGTAACGGCGGTAAGATTATGGATCATCACGTTCTGTTCTGGTGACAGTAGTTTGTAGCGATGAGCTTGAGTGTGTGGGGACTAGGACCCCAACCCACATGTGGGAGCCCACATGGAAGCAATCATCTGCAGCCAGGGCATTCCCTACTCTGCAGCCCTACATATACAAGGGGCGTGTATACATGCGGCGAGGAATGCCCCTGATTGGTCCATGTTGGGCGTGCACACATGGGTTCAGTCTAGTCCCATAACATCCAAGTTCATCAGTAAGGCTGCAATCACATTACAGCTTTTTTGATTTGACAGCGCCGATGTGTGAATGACAGATCACAGGACTCGCATTTGAGAAGCCATTCATTTGAATGACACCTCAAATCGCGGTGCGGGTCTGCCGCAATTGTCATGCGATAAATCGTGCTGTAGTCGCGGCAATCCGCATGTCGCCCAAAAGTAGCTCAGAACTATTTTTGGGCAACATGCGTCCCACAATGCGGGTTGCCGCAATTGCAGCACTATTTATCGCGCGACAATCGTGGCAGACCCACACCGCGATTCGAGGTGTCAGTTAAAATGAATGGCATCACAAATGCGAGTTTGTCAATTCGAACATTGGCGTGAGCAGATCTGCCCGTGATTCAAAACACTGTAGTGTGAATGCAGCAGACAAATAGACTACCCCGTCGGAGACAGACAACTACAATAAAAACCCACCCTACTTATTTTTTATTACGTAAATGAAAAAAGACAGAAAATTAAAAAAAAAAAATCAAAGACAATATTTTCTACTTTCTGTTATAAAAATATCCAATAAAATCGAATTTCTTCATAATATTTAGGCCAAAATGTATTCTGCTGGTCGGCAAGTGGTTAAACAAGTAAGAAAGTGGTACTTGTTTACTTGGACATGTTTTTTGGTAATGCTGTTGGTAATGCTAATAATTAGTTCCCTGTTGAGTCATGTGGATGTGATGTTTAATGACAGGTGCACTTTGACTAGTCCATTATAAGGTTTCCGACATATGCATTGTTGGTATATTAGGTATTGGCTGGGAAGATCGGGAGTTTCCCTTGCTGGCAGGCACAGCAGTAGACTATGTGCAGCGTCAGTGCTGGGCTTCCTTGCTGGGCGATGCATGGATATTTCAGTATGAGAGACGCTCACACACGCTGCTGTCTCCCAGAAATAATGACCGCATTTCCACCCAGTGATTTCCATCTCTAAGCCCATTAGTATAGGCAGAGCTTTCCAAAGCAGACAAATGAAAAGATTGAAGCCGACAATGATGATTTGTAAACTACCCTTCTGATGCTGTGTGCTCTCCTTTGATTAAGCTGTCCCCCCCCCCAGATGTATTTCCCTGCTTTATATTTGGGAAGATGACATGCAGCTCTTCCCATATTTTTCTTCAACCTCTTGAATAATAATCTTGTGTGAGTCACTGCTAGCGGGAGCGTCTGCTTCCTCTAATTCTCTTCGCATCTTGAATTTAATTGTCAAATGTAAAAAAACTGCTAAGCGCAGCCATTGCTTTCTCCTTTACTAAACCTTTCTTACCGCAGTTTTCCTATATGTGATCTGGGTGGAACTTCGAGTAACATCAGCATTGCTTAATCACATTAAAGTGAAATTAAACCCAAAAGCAAACATTTATTATAGTTCAGCTTACCAAATCTTACATATGATGGCTGCATTCGTTTTCTTTTTCTTTTCAGGTGCTTATATAGCGCTGTCAATTTACGAAGCGCTTTACATATACATTGAACATTCACATCAGTCCCTACCCTCAAGGAGCTTACAATCTAAGGTCCCTAACTCACATTCATACACATACTAGGGACAATTTAGACAGGAGCCAATTAACCTACCAGCATGTCTTTGGAGTGTGGGAGGAAACCGGAGTACCTGGAGGAAACCCACGTAGGCACAGGGAGAACATGCAAACTCCAGGCAGGTAGTGTCATGGTTGGGATTCGAACCAGCGACCCTTTTGCTGCCAGGCGAAAGTACTATCTGCTACAGCAATGTGCTGCCCATATTTTCTTTTTTTAGGCTTTCTTTCTCTATTTCATTGGTGATCCTACCGGTAAGTCTGTTTTTCAACAGAAAAGCTCTCTTGCAGTTACAGGGATGAGACAAACCATTTACCACTGACTGGGGTGCTTAACCGCTTGTTGACCACCTACCGCAGATCTGCTGTGGCAGAACGGCCCTGCTGCACTGGATCACGTACATGTACATGATCCAGCACTTTTGGGTAGGGGGCGCCCGCTGCCCTGGCTGTGCTGCCGACCGCTACAGCACAAGCTAATCAGCGGGTCCCAGCCAATGATTTATGGACGAAACCGGCTGAGTGAATGACAGCAGACAGCCAGGTGTAGGTAAGAAACACAGGGCTCTCTACTGTCAACAGCGATGTGTGCCGTATTTTTTTCCCCCGCAAATCAGCATTGCAGCAAAACGTGGGACGCGTTTGCAATGCCAGTACTTTTACGCTGTCGCCCAAAAGAAGCTCCTGCTCTTTTTTAAAGCGACAAGTTTCACGTGTTGTGATTTTGCGGCAGTAATAACCGCCACAAAATCGCACTGTGATTGGGGTGCCATTAACAAGTAATGGCATCGCAAGCGCATCCTGTGTTTTGCCGCAAATCTGGAATTGTGGGCAGAATCGTGAGGATTTCGCCTGCGATTCAAATTGCCTAGGTGTGAATGGAGGCTAATTAAAACTGGGGTACACAGAATCTGGTGCAGCTGTGCATAGTAATCAATCAATGACATGTCAAATCGTGCCAATGTGAACAGGGGCTTATTACCAAAGTTTAACTGAATAAGTTAGAAGCTGATTGGCTACTATGCACAGCTGCACCAGATTCTGTGTGCTCCAGTTTTAGTAAATCCCCCCCCCCCCCAAAATTGTGTTAGGTAGAGTTCAGCTTATTTGTTAGGTTCTGTTCACACCATGGTTGTTTCGGATTGTGGGCGGAATAACTGCAATTCTGCCTGCGATCCCGAATCACAGCAAAACACAGGGCGTGCTTGCAATCCCTGTTCTGGAACTTCTTTTGAGCGACAGGCGTCCCGCAATTCTGTTTACGCGTTTTTACCGCTATTTGTTGAGCGTCAATTGAGGCAAAATCGCACTGTGATTGGGGTGCCATTGAAAGGAACGGGGATCGCAAGCACGTCCCGCGTTTTGCAGCTATTTGGGATCGCCGGTCCGGAATGCCATGGTGTAAACGGAGCCTTAGTGTATTCAAATCTGCTAGTCCATCTAACACTCCTCTCCCCCAGACTGACAATGCTGCTGTCAGCTGTACCCCCTCTGTTCCTTCAACAGAATGGGGGCACTCTAATGCAAGAGGAGTTTCTTGGTCAGATCAGCAGATACACTTTAAAGCGTAACTCCACTTTTGTTGAGAAAAATCCATTCTCCTCTGGGTGATCTATGTACATTGCAAGGTTTTTAAGAAACTTTGTTGCAGATTCCTAACTTTTATTATTCTGAACAGACACCCCTCTGTGTTTCTCTGTGCCTCTGTACTGAGTGGGTCTAATGGGAGTGGTTTCATAATTAACTGTCAGGTGTGCAGCTGGAAAGCACTAATAAGAAAATCTACTGGGCCTGTATCCCTTTAGATGTGTTCCTATTGAAAGTATTGCTCCAAAAATGACATTTTTGTTGTAGGGGATGCCTGAAATCTGACTTGTATCTTAGGCAGACTTTAGGGAAAATTGGTGAGCCAATCACACAAGCAGGAAATGATGTTTCTGGGGGGTGTTCTGTACAGAACAACTCCAGGTAGCCATATTTTACTGGATTCTCAGAAAATTACTGCGGCTGCAGATTAAAAAGGAAAGGTAATTTTTAATAACATTCAAATACAATATGACTTGCAATTATATGCGCTATACTATTTTTTATTTGCTATTCTTTCCCCCCACAAAAGTGGCATTACCCTTTAAGCTTCTTAGATGATTCACAATCAGCTCTTGCGTTGTGCAGGTGTATCCTCAAGTGTTCTTCATGTTGGCAAAACTGCAGTACATTATTTGACCAAAATATTGGCCGTGGTCCCACACGGTCTTGCACAAATCAGCGTGTG
Source organism: Glandirana rugosa (assembly GCA_018402905.1). Lineage (NCBI taxonomy): Eukaryota > Metazoa > Chordata > Amphibia > Anura > Ranidae > Glandirana > Glandirana rugosa. The sequence goes on from BLSH010153469.1 coordinate 676,472, forward strand.
AACTGAAGTGACACTAATGAATGTAGGAGCGGTGTCCTAATCCTGAGATTTTGTTTCAGCAAAGCTCTGATTTCTCCTTTCATGTTTGTTGATGGATAAGAAGTATTGCACAGATTTGAAAGTGTTTGGACAGCGCAGTCAGTTCTATGTTTTCACTTTCCTGGTGAACCTGTGGCCAGGCTATGGACATTTACATGATCTTAAAGGGGTTGTAAAGTCTCGAGGTACCTCTTGTACTGCAGCAGCCCCCCTAATACTTACCTGAGCCCGATCTTTCCTGCACCGGGGATGAGCAAACCCGCTCCTGCCGGTGTCTCGGGTCCTGATTGGATAGATTGATAGCAGCGCATTGGCTCCCACTGCTATCAATCATATCCAATGACGCAGGGGGAGGGGCCGAGTCCTGCTGTCTGTGTCAATAGACGCAACAGCAGGACATGAGAGCGTGCCGGCACGGGTGCCCCCAGGGAAAGCGCTTCTCTGACGGAGCAATCGATGCTGGGGGGAGCCAGGAACACCACTGAGGGACCCGAGATGAGGAGGATCGGGGCCACTCTGTGCAAAACCCTCGCAGGTTTTGCGCAGAGGAGGTAAATATAACGTGTTTGTTATTTAACCACTTCAATACCAGGCATTTCTGCCCAGACCAATTTTCAGCTTTCAGCGCTGTTGCATTTTGATTTTTTTATATTTTTATCCTCGCAAATAGAGCTTTCTTTTGGTGATATTTGATCACCTCTGGGGTTTTTATTTTTTGCGCTACAAATAAAAAAAGACCGAAAATTTTGAAAAAACAAGTTTTTCTTTGTTTCTGTTACAAAACTTTGTAAATAAGTATGTTTTCTCATTCACTGATGAGGCTACACTGACGGGCACTGATGAGGCAGTACTGATTGGCACTGATGAGGCGGCACTGATTGGTGCTGATGATGTGGCACTTACTGTATATGCAGTACTGATAGGCGGCATTGATCAGCAGCACTGACAGGTACAGGTAGGTAGCACTGATATGCAGCAGTGATGGGCACTGATAAGCAGCACTGATGGGCACTCCTAGGCGACACTGATGTGTACTCATAGGTGGCACTGATGGGCACTGATAGGTAGCACTTGGCACTGATAGATGGCACTGATAGATGGCATTAATGGGCAATGATAGGTGGCACTGGTGGGCACTAATAGGTGGCACTGGTGGGCACTGATCACAGATGAGCATTTCTAGTGGCAGCTGTCTGCCATATCTGGTGGTCTTTGGTGGGATTCCCTGGTGGTCCTAGGTAGGCACCCCTGGTGGTCCTGGGTGGGCTTCCTTGGTGGTCCCTGGTTGGGCTCCCTGGCGGTCCTGGGTGGGTTACTTGGTGGTCCTGGATTGCGATCATAGGGGGTCTGCACTGATAAACAATTAGCGCAGACCCCCCCCCACCCCCGTCAGGAGAGCTGCCAACTGGCTCTCCTCTACTCGCATCTACAGACGCGAGTACAGGAAAAGCCGATATATGGCTCTTCCTATTTACACTGTGATCAGCCGTGATTCGTCACAGCTGATCACGTGGTGCGCACCGGCTTGTTATCCTGCTGGATGTCATATGACGCCCAGTCAGGATAACAGGACCACTTCCCAGCCGTCAAATTTAAATTAGATTTTTTTGATTTAGATAGATTTTTTTTTATTTCTATCACATTTGTTTTAATAAAATGCTTTTGGAGTAAAAATCTATCTAAAGATAGTTTTCTATTTAAGATACATTAATAATTTCAATTATTTAGTATGAAATGGAGCTTAGTTATGTAGCATGAGGCTGTATATTCTGCAATATTTACATTTTGGTAAACTCCTTCAATGAATCCAAGCTCTGCAAGCTGAGATAACATGCACTGCATTGATGAATTCACACAATGTCACAGTAACCATTAGATAAAACAAAGTTCAGGAATATTCCTTTATCCCATTGTTTTGCAAGTCTATGTACACTACAAACTGTATGAATGAATCGGTTCTGATATCGCTGTTTTACTAACCTGACAGCTTATTATTCTAAATAGGAAACCTTCATTTTATTTGCAAATATTAAAGATTCTGACTACCAGCAAGAATAAGTCCTTACAGTTAAAGAGCACCTGTCATTTCAGATCCATCATGACAGCGCCTGTTAGCGGGCATCCACTCACTTGCTGCCGCCACGTCCCTCACCTTGTTGTGTCACTGCCGCATCACCAGCCATTCCATTAATGTGAGCGGGACTGTGAGTCAACAGCGGGTCAGAGAAGGAGCCGCTGAGGGGCAGACATGACAGTTGACCTTTAAAAATTATGATTTAAATCAAACCTTTTTACTAGTTATTTAAATTATGATTTCAATTCTGACTTAAATCAACTTGATTTAAATCAAAACCACCCTGCTTCTCACAGTGTGAATTAGAAGTTGCAGAAAGCCAGATAGAACCCATCTTATTTCCTGGATGGAGGACATCCAGCATCATCTAGCTCTTTCCTCCCCAGCCTGGCCATTTCATTCATTGGATTTCAGTTAGAGGTGCACCAAATGAAAATTTTTGGTGCCAAAACTAGAGGTCGACCAATATATAGGCAGATTTTTGGCATTTTTTAATTAATCGGCATTGGCCGATTGTGCTGCAAATTAGGCTGATTTATTTATGCATTAGCTGGTTAACACATATCAATCGGACTTGCAGGGCGACTCAGCGCATCCCCGCACAGCGTGACTTCAGCGCGACTTGATAACGACTTCTGTAATAGAAGTCAATGCAAGTCGTCTGGAGTGTCTGGAGTGTCCCCAGGAGCGGCTTGAGTCTCTCCTATCTGGATAGCCTGCCAAGTCTAAGAACATTGCTGATAAAAGAAGCAAAGAGATACATTGTTTCTACACATCAAAGGAATGAACTCTGGGGTGTAGAAATGCTCAGTTCAACCATTTAAAGACTAAGGCCTCATACACACGGACGTTTTTTGACGCCGGCGTTTTCTGGCGTTTTTGCAGCTCTCCATGTTAGTCAATGGCCCCATAAAAACGTCGGCGTTTTTGAACTGTAGATGACGTCGGCGTTAGTGAGCTGAAACTAGAACCCACAGCCATCGCGTTCTGAGGCTGTAACGTTTTGGCATTTTTTGACGCCACAATATGCCAACAAACGCCACCTATTATTATACCGGCGTTTTCCGGCGTTTTTTGACGCTGACGTTTTTAGGTTGGAAAATAGCAGAGGGATGATTTTTTTTAAAAACCGCCTATTGACGCCGACGCTCACTAACGCTCAAAAACGCCGATGCATAACGCCGAAAAACGTCGACTTTTTTTCCTTGACGTCGGGCCCGACGTTTTGTTTATTTTTTTAGAAACGTCCGTGTGTATGAGGCCTAAATCTTTTCTGACATGTGTTGCTTACAAGTAAAAATCCAGCATTTTCTGCTAGAAAATCACTTAGAACCCCCAAACATTATATATATTTTTTAGCAGAGACCCTAGAGAATAAAATGGCGGTTTTTGCAATATTTTATGTCACACGGTATTTGCGCAGTGGTCTTTCAAACACAATTTTTTTGGAAAAGATACACTTTAATGAATTAAAGTGTTGTGTTGTTTAATAAATGTTTAATTTAAGAAATTTTCTGTATCACTTCTTATTACTAACTGTTAGATTTTATGAGACGAAGGGAAAAAAAAAAAAAAGAATAATCGGCCTAACATATCAGTCCAACAAAAACGGCATCATATATCAGCCATCGGCCGCTGCGATTTCTAAATATCGACATCGGCCACAGAAAAACCCATATCGATCGACCTCTAGCCAAAACCAAAACCAAAAATTCAGCATGCACTTTGCTGAAACCGAAAATGACTGTTTTTAAAATATATATATTTATATATAAATTTATTATATTTGACTATTTAATTAATGTCATGAATATGGATTTATTGTCGGCTATTATCAGCACTTTAGTGCAAAAAAATCTTAAGAAAAATTTCTATGTGCGTTTTCACACTGGTCATTGCGCTTCCATTGTGATGTTAAAAATCTTGCTTGCTGCATTTTTGTTCAGTAAAAAAAACGCACCAAAAATACACCTCCCCGTTGAAATGCATCCTGTGTTACATTTTGTATGCAGTTTTTGAGTCACATGACCTATAAAAACACAACATAAGCACGGTCAAATCGTGGTAAAATCTCGGCAAAATCGCTTGCGTTTTTGGCGCCATTATCAGTACCTTTTTCTCTATTGGCAAAATTCTGAAAACTCTATTTGAGTCACATGACCTATAAAAACACAACATAAGCAAGGTCAAATCGTGGTAAAATCTCAGCAAAATCGCTTGCGTTTTTGGCGCCATTATCAGTACCTTTTTCTCTATTGGCAAAATTCCGAAAACTCTATTTTCGGCTGATATGTTTTCACCGCTGAAATTTCGGTGCATCTCTCATTTCAGTCCTTTCAATCATGAAGGGTCAGCATCACAAGTGGGAGTTGCCTGCTGCAGTTTGCGGATTGCCCACTCATCCGGGCTGACACCAGTCCATCAAGACATTGTGATATCTGCAAGAGCCAGCCCATTGCTTTCATTAGGTCTGAGCGCTTCCAAGTAGAGTACATAGGCAGGGTACTGTGATGTTTATAGGAAGTTATGTACATTATCCTGATGGCCCCTCCCACCAGCCATCATCTGCTTGCATTGCATAGGGAAGCACAGTGATCCAGGAATGACATTGATGAATCTAAAAGTAAGCAATGAAAATGAGAACTTTTTATTTAAAGAGTAACTCCACTTTTATTGAGAAAAAAATATTCCCCTTTAGGGTGATCTATGTGCATTGCAAGGATTTTAACAAGCTTTGTTGCAGAGACCTACCTTTTGTTATTCTGAAGAAATAGCTGTTTGTCTGTGTCCATGTGCAGATTGAACCTGCATGGGAGTGGTTTTATAATTATCAGTCAGCCGCTGCACCTGCAGGACTCTAATGAGGAATGTAGCAGAGTCTGCATCCTTTTAGACGTGATTTCCCTTTGCGAGTATCTCACCAAAAATAAAATTTTTGTTGCAGGGGATGCCCAAAATCTAATTTGTATCTTAGTGTAGACTTCTGGGAACATCAATGAGCCAATCACACAAGCAGGAAATCACATACCTGGGGGGCATTCCTTATACCATCTGTGTACAGAACACCTCCAGGTAGCCATATTGCATTTTACAGAAAATGACAGAGCTGGAGGTTGAAAAGAAAATATAATTTTTAACTACTTCCAGACCGTCCACCGCACATTTCCTGCAGCAGGGCGGCCTGGCTGTGCGAAACAACGTACCTGTATTTTGGTCGCACTCCCTGGACTGGGGTGCGTGCGTGCCACCGGCGACCCGCTCCTGCTGTGATTGGACACAGCGGGAGCCAATCAGCAGGTCTGTCGGCTGCGATGGCTACCGTCCACCCGCGATCGTTCGGAGGAATGACAGAACAATGGTCTTGTCTATGTAAACAAGGCAGACCGTCATTCTGTCACAGAGGAAGAGAGAGATCTGTGATTCCTGCTAATCAGGAACACAGATATCTCTCTCTCTGTCTAGTGTCAGCATCCCCCACACAGTTAGAAAGCACACATAGGGAACATTTTTAACCCTTTGATTGCCCCTGATGTTAACCCCTTCCCTGCCAGTGTCATTTATACAGTGACAGTGACAGTGCATATTTTTAGCACTGATCACTGTATTGGTATCAATGGTCCCCAAAAAGTGGCACTTAGTGTCAGATTTGGCCGCCGCATTGTCGCAGTCCCGCTAAAAATCACTGATCGCCTCCATTACTAGTAAAAAATAAAATAAAAAAAAAGTCCCTAAATCTATTTCATAGTTTGTAGACTCTATAACTTTTGCGCAAACCAATCAATATACGCCAACTGGGATTTTTTTTACCAAAACTATGTAGAAGAATACATTGGCCTAAACTGATGAAGGAATTTGTTTTTTCACATATTTTTTATTGGGTATATTGTAAAAGCAGAAAGTCTTTTTTTTGTTTATAGCGCAAAAAATAAAAACTGCAGAGGTGATCAAATACCACCAAAAAGCTCTATTTGTGGGAAAAAGAGGACATTCCTTTTATTTGGGTACAGTGTTGCACGACCGCGTAATTGTCAGTTAAAGTAACGCAGTGCCGTATCGCAAAAAATGGCCTGGTCATTTAGGGGGTATTTCCTTCCGGGCCTGAAGTGGTTAATAACATCAATTTCAATATGACTTGAGTTGCAGTTGTATATGCTATATTATTTTTTTTTATTTCTGATTTTTTTTCCCCACAAAAATGGAGTAACCCTTTAAAAACTTAGTGTATTGCTGAGGGGGTAAATGAGGGAACCCAAAAATGCAAAAGCCCTGGTTTACATCAGTGCGATTTGACAGTTCCAAATCCCATGACAAGTCGCTCCCCGTTCAAATCGCTGTGACTCTTGTCGCAGCAACTTTGAGGCTAGGTTCACACATATGCGATGCGGGAACCGGTGCAATTCCAGCACTGGTTCCTGCATCGCATCTCTCCCGCAGACAGTTCACATTGCCCTCTGCAAACCTCTGCGAGTGTCATTAAAATGTTAATGTTCGCAGTGCGAACTGTGACATCGCACAGGAATCGGATCGCATGGGTGAGAACAGTGCGGGGGGAAAAAAAGAAAAAAAAAAGACCCTGCACTATTTTCCTGCGAATCTAATGCGGGTTCAACTGTATGGCTGAACTTGCCTTGCACAGACATCGCATGCGATCGGCACCGCAGTGCGGGCGAGAATCACATGCAATGTTTTTGTTTGCACACGTGTGAACCCGGGCTAAAGGGTTCCTGCACTATTTCTGTGCGATTTCATGTGTGACTTGCATTGACATCTGTGTAAATTAAGTTGCACAGGCGTCAGCAAGCTGCATATGATATTGCACTGATCGGTGGCTTTTAAATCAGACTGAAGTAGCGCGATTTCAAAGTCGCACTGGTGTGAACTACAGAACATATAGTATTCTACTTATAGTAACATTTGGATCCTGCTTGGTATTAGCTATACTTTGTAGCATGTTTTTTGCCTTATATCCCCTACCTTTATATAACAAAACCCTGTATAAATATGTGTATATAGAAATGTTCATAGACACAGAGACACTGGCTGACATACACATCTTTTTTATTCCACCCATCAGGGGTTGAATGTAACCAGCTCAGACCATGGGATGCTCCAGCTTCCACTTCCCCTTTATGTTGCTTGTGTGAAAGGAAGAAACTCTTTCCTGCTCTACCCCTAGTCATTTCCTCCACCACATTGAAAAACAGGTGTTAATAGGACACTGATTTATATGCAGACAGTATTTTCCTGTTAAATCGGAGAAAACACTAGGTTTTGTGAGCAGAGCTCTTGTTATTCAATGCGAAACAGTGTGTAAAACTCTCCATATTAGTGCATGTGTTGTGGTACTCATTGCTACACCGAGCAACTGTATGCAGGAAAATCTGCACATAGATGTGTGGGGCCAGATTGGGCAACAATCATGTATCTGTGATGGAAGATGGATATTGGATGGACAATTTTTGGGTCAACAACAATGTGTCAGTGTTCATTTTGGTGTCAAATTTGGATCTAGTTTTAGTCATACTCTTTCGACTAAAATGCCATTTTAGTTTTAGTTGTATTTTAGTAATCTGAATTGTTTAAGCTTAAAGCGGAGTTTCACCCACAAATACATCTCTATATATTTCAAATCATCTATGCATGATGAATCACCTTTGGAAAAAAAAAATGATATTCACCCTAAGTGCCCTGTTGCTATGTGGTTCCTGTAATCTTCCACTTCCTGATCCGTGGCACTCCGCATCACTTCCTGCCTCGCCTGGGTTCATGGGAGATGTGAGTCATCATTTTCCATGAGTCAGTGGCCAACCCTGAGCTGTAAAATTGTGTTATTCCTAGACAGGAAATTACGCGATTTTTGTGGGGGAGAGACATGTTATCTATGTTGCTATAACAATGGGGCGGGACCTTCCGCCATTGTTATGGCAACGAGACATACACTCGAGATCAAGAGGTGCATGCTAGTTACCCAGCATGCACCTTATCCAGGAAGATGCCCACGACTAAGATGTTAACTCCCATTAAAGAAAAAAATCAGCAATGTAAGTACAAAATAAAGCTATCAATTACTTTATTTGTGTAATGAATACTAACTAGGTAGATGCCAGCAAAAAAAAAAAAATTATGTGGGCGGAACTCCGCTTTAAAGCCCCTTCCACATGGACATTGCGTTCAGTTTTTTTCAGGCGGACCTGAATGGGCTATCCATGCAGTCCTATGGAGCGATGGATATCAGATATGTCCGCCGACACCCGTCGCTCTCCGATCCGCTCCGCTTACATAAAGTCTGACAGATGGAAACCCCGTTTTTCCATCCATCTGCGGAACGGATAGGGTTGCCACCTCACCCCTTTAAACCAGAACACATATGAATTACACAGGTTCTGGGGCTAATTTAATGCAGAAAAGGCACCAAGCGAGTTTAATTATCACCTTAATCAGCCACAGAACCTGTGTAATTAATATGTGTTCAGGTTTCAAAGGGATGAGGTGGCAACCCTAGGATTGTCATCTGATTTGCCATAGGGGAGAGCGGGGCTCTGACAGATCCGTCTCTGCACAGTGAGTGGAGACAGATCCGTCATCCACAGGCTCAGCAGGGATCAGCGGAGCGATCCCCGCAGAGCTGAACGGAGCGCGCTGACGGAACGGCCATGTGAAACCAGCCTTACTGGTATTTAGTCTGCAGTACATTTTAGTTGACTAGAATCTCCAGTACATTTTAGTCAACTAAAATCGAATGGGTTTAGTTAAATTGTAATACATTATTTAAGCATTTCTCTGGAATTTCTAAACTCCCGGAGTAAAAAGAATATAATATTATGTTATCATTTATGGTATTAAGGTTTAAATGAACTACTCAGACACTCTGAGTGGTCTGACGAGACCTGTATTGCACAGTGCTGTTGATGATGGTCTGAGGAGGCCTGTAATGCCTTGCACAGTGATCTGGACGATCTGAGGAGGCCTGAAATGCACACAGGGCTCTGGATGGTGGTATGCGGAGGACTGTAATGCCTTGCACAGTGATCTGGATGTTCTGAGGAGGCCTGAACTGCACACAGGGCTCTGGACTGTGGTCTGAGGAGGACTGTAATGCACAGTGCTCTGGACAGTGGTCTGAGGAGGACTGTAATGCACAGTGCTCTGGACAGTGGTCTGAGGAGGACTGTAATGCACAGTGCTCTGGTCGGTGGTCTAAGGGGACCTGTATTGCACAGTACTGTTGATGATGCTCTGAGGAGGCCTGTATTGCACAGTGCTCTTGATGATGGTCTGAGGAGGCCTGTAACGCATTTCACAGTGCTCTGGATGGTCTGAGAAGGCCTGAAATGCACACAGTGCTCTGAATGGTGGTCTGAGGAGGACTGTAATGCACAATGATCTGTACAGTGGTCTGAGGAGACCTGTAATGCACAGTGCTCTGTACGATCGAGAGGCCTGTAAATGCTGCACAGTGCTCTGGAAAGTGGTCTGAGGAGGCCTGTAATTCACAGTGCTCTGGACAGTGGTCTGAGATGGCCTGTAATGCACACAGTGCTATAGAAAGGTGGTCTGAGGAGGCTAATTCACACAGTGCTCTGGACGGTCGTCTGTCTGAGAAGGCCTGTAATGCACACAGTGCTATAGAAAGGTGGTCTGAGGAGGCTAATTCACACAGTGCTCTGGACGGTCGTCTGTCTGAGAAGGCCTGTAATGCACACAGTAGTCTGGACCATTGTCTAAGGAGGCCTGTAATGCTGCACAGTGCTAAGCATGCCACACCACTAATCAAGCTACGGTCGCCACCTTGCTTGCTGGTAGGGAAAACACTCACGGGCTTTACAGGCAGAGCCAGAAGCCTGTAGTTCACGTGGGTAAACATCCCTCCCTCACATTTTTGTTCTGATTTCGTTCATTGATAAAAATGGTAATTCATTTTCGTCAAAGTTTTCATCAATTGACGAAAACGTAGGGTCATTTTCTTTTAGTTTACGTCACTGGAAAATTGCAGCTGACTAAAATTATGCTGAAAATATTTGCATTGACGAAATTAACACTGGTGGGTCAAGAGCCAGTTTTAGATCTACACAAGTGCTCCCGGAATCACTTTGAAAAGTTAGGACTCCCTTGCTAAACTTCAGATAACCATCAACTTTCACAGAACCAATAATCACTGTTTAAGTGTATGCATGTATATTCCAATTTTTTCAGTTCAGCAAGGACCGGCTGAAATTCAATCCATGTATGGGCTATTTGTACTGAAGTCGATTTATTGATCGACCTTAGTACAACCAGCCAGAGGGTTTTTTTTCATGTGACCACTGCTGGCGGCTATAGCCGCTAGCAGTGATCATTATGTTCTGGTGGCAAAGTGTTGCGGGGGAGATTCCTCCATCAACGCTGACTGTTTTGATGGGGTAATCAAGCAATTTTATTTCCTTCTACCCATGGTGCAACCATTTAGAACTGGGTGGATTTGATTTAAATCAAGTCGATTTAAATCATGATTTATATCACTAGTAAAAAGGCTTGATTTAAATCAACTCAATTTAAATCATAATTTTTAAAGGGCAACTGTCGTCTCTGTCCCGCAGTGGCTCCTCTTCTGACCCACTGTTGACTCACCGACAGTCCCATTCACTTTAATGGGACAGCTGGTGATGAGGCAGTGACACAACAAGGTAAGAGACGTGGCGGCAGCAGGTGAGCCCGCTAACAGGCGCTGCCATGATGGATCTGAAATGACAGGTGCTCTTTAAATGTAAGGACTTATTCTTGGTTAGAATCTTTAATATTTGCAAACAAAATGAAGGTTTCCTATTTAGAATAATAAGCTGTCAGGGTAGTAAAACAGCAATATCAGAGCCGATTCAATCATGCAGTTTGTAGTGCACATTGATTTGCAAAACAATGGGATAAAGGAATATTCCTGAACTTTGTTTTATCTCATGGTTACTGTGACATTGTGTGAATGCATCAATGCAGTGCATGTTATCTCAGCTTGCAGAGCTTGGATTCATTGAATGAGTTTACCAAAAATGTAAATATTGCAGAATATACAGCCTCATGCTACACAAGGAAGTTCCATATTATGCTGAATAAACTAAATTATTAATGTATCTTAAATAGAAAACTATCTTTAGATAGATTTTACTCCAAAATCATTTTATTAAAATACATGTGATAAAAATAAAAAAATGGATTTAAATTAAAAATATCAGATTTAAATCTTAAAAAATCTGATTTTTTTTATTTTTATTTTAAAAAATAATTGATTTTTATCCACCCTGATTTAGAATTAGGGTGGATTCACACCTGTCCGGTGCGAATTCCAGCCTGTCTGCTGCCGGAAAGGGGCGGAGCCACCGTTCGGCGGCTCCTGTCCGTTCCCACAGCCCAGCAGCTGCGGGGGGAGAGATGGGGAGGAGCCACGAGCAGGGGAAATATCCCCGTTCAGTACGGAGTGCATCTCCGTGTTAGATGCGCTCCCATTGAACTCAACGGGCTGGAAATTCGCACCACACTGCACATAAAAGGCACACGTTTTTTGTGCAATGCGGAGTGCGAATGCACCACACATATGTGAACCGGACACATTGTCCTGCTTAAGCCGCATCCAATTCGCATAGGTGTGAACCCAGCCTTAATCTTTTATTGACATAACAAACAAAAAAAATAACTAAAATTGGATCTGGTTGGCTGCTATGGATTGACACACTTTGCAAGGAGTGTTTCTTTGATCTGCCCTTTGGTTTTCTGTATTTCTTTGCTTGTGTTCTTAGGATTTCAGCTTGTGCAAGTTCCAGTAAATGCTATATTCAGCGAGGCAGACATGTAGCAGGAACTCAGCGTGTGACGCTATTTTAGCTATCCAGCTTTCCAGAGAGCCTCCTGCTCAGATCTGCTCTACTCCCCTGCAGCCAATATATTCTAAAGCCAATCATACATGTTTCTGGCTGAAGGAGAAAAAAATCAATAGATTCCCACATCCGGTCTAAACAGCGTGGATGGAGGGCTCCCCACTGCTGGCCATTGTATTCTGACAGCTGACTCCTACAACTACTTGAATACCCCAATGCATCTGGCAGTCTGTTTGGCCGGTAATTTTCCACCTGGCTTAGTCGATTTTTAAATTGACCTTTGTCAAGCCGGGTGATGCCGACTAAACTATCCAACTGCAGAAATGCACTACGCAGATTTTGCAGAAACGGAATGAAATTCAAGCCGTGTGATATACCAATATTTTTTTTCTACAGTCATTGAAATCTTTCTTAGGTGTGTGTGTACACCAGTGCTTCTCAATTATTTTCTGTCATGCCCCCCCTAGGAAGAAGAAAACATTTCGCGCCCCCCGCGTGACTGTAAATAATATAATTTGCCTATAAAATTGTTAGGTACACCTCTGCATAACACTGTATCCTTATTAACGTATAAGAGAATAAAAAAAGAAAGAACGGGGGCTGAGAGACAGGGGGGGGGGGGGAGAGGGGGGCTGAGAGACAGAGAGGGGGGGGGCTGAGAGACAGAGGGGGGGAGATGAGAGAGAGGGGGGGGGCTGAGAGACAGAGGGCTGAGAGGGACCACATAGCACTGCCCCCCCCCGGGCTCTGTGTGCGGGCAGGCGGCACCTATGTGGATGTGATGTTGCCGTACCTAACGGCCAGCAGCGAGCGGCAGCCCCGAGTCTCCTCCTGGTCTGGAGCTTCTCCTGCTGCTCTGCTCCTTCCAGCCTTCGCCTCCTGCCTGTCCTCTTCCTCCGGGCCGCGGTCTTCTTGGAACAGAGGAGGTGGGTGGGGGAATGGAGGCTCTGGGAGCGCCGGGGTGGCCGCGCCCGCTACTCTTCAGCGGTCAGGGAAGGGGGAGAGGCGGAGCTCACTCTCACATGTATCTCGATGGCTAGTACAGGCCTGGTTGCTAGGCAACCGACCGCTTGCGAGTGAGTCGGATAATGATGCTGAGGTCAAACGAGCCCCCCTTTACGGAGCCTTTACGGCGTGCCCCACTATTTGAGAAGCACTGGTGTACACTGACATACAATCGGTCCAATTCACAATGCTTTAATATGAGGATATGGCTCCATTCACACTAGGGCATCTTGTCATGCGACTTTGGACACATAAAGTCCCATGGCAATTTGCAGCTCATTGATTTCAATGGCACCCATTCCAATCTATGCAACTTAAATTAGAACTATAGGCAATGTTTTTTTTACATTTTGAATAGAACAACGGAGGGTTATAACCCATCAGATATTTTTTTTCGCCATCTGTGTCCCATTGGGGAGGTTTCCCTTCACTTCCTGTCCCATAGCCAAACAGGAAGTGAGAGGAAATCCCTGCAAATTAATGGAGACCCCCAGGTCACCAGAACTAGTGTCCCCATTGGAAGATTTCTCCTCTATTACTTTTCATGGGAGAATCCAAAATTTGGGATTTTCTTTTACTTTCACTGAGAAGGTGAATCTCCTTAACCACTTGCAGGTTGACGTTGACAAGATGTCTCTGCTAGGCAAACCGCCGTCATACAACGGCGGCTGCCAGATCGAGCATTGTGACCGTGCGCGCGCCGCCGGAGGCACACTCACGCGCTCGCTGTCTTCCGGGGGGCCTGGTAGCGGGTGCGGCGGACTCGATCTCCGCCGGCTACCCGCGATGCCCCCTGTGATCACAGCCTTCCTCTATATGGAAGCTGTGATCACTATCCTTCTCTAGCCAGGGCAGCCAACACACAGTTAGAACACGCCCAGGGAACACAGTTAACCCTTAGAGCGCCCCCTGCAGGTTAACCCCTTCACTGCCAATGACATTTACACAGTAGCCAGTGCATTTTTATAGCACTGATCGATGTATAAATGTGAATGGTCCCAAAAAAGTGTCAAAATGGTCCGACATGTCTGCTGCAATACCGCAGTACCGCTAAAAATCGCAGATCGCCGCCATTACTAGTAAAAAAAAAAAAAACCCCAGAAATTAATTCTCATCATTCGTAAACGCGGAAACTTTTGCGCAAACCAATCAATAAATACCGATTGCAATTTTTTTGATCACAAATATGAGGAAGAATATAAATTGGCCAAAACCTTCGAAAAAAAAAAATTTTTTTTTTTTTTTTTTTGGATTTGTATTTTAGCAAAAAGTAAGAAATGTGGGTTTTTTTGCAAAATTGTCGCTCTTCTTTTGTTTATAGCGGCGATCAGAAATGACGCAGCGGTGATCAAATACTACCAAAAGAAAACTCTATTTGTGGGAAAAAAAGGACGCAAATTTAGTTTGGGTACAACGTCGCACGACCGCGCAATTGTCAGTTAAAGCGATGCAGTGCCGAATCGCAAAAAGTGCTCTGGTCCTAAAGTGTGAAATCCTTCTGGGGCTGAAGTGGTTAAAGAGGAAGTAAACCCATAATGGTTTTTCTTCCTTTCCCCTTCCCTGCAAAGTAAAGGCATAATGTGCTTGTATGCATCGCAAACTAGCACATTATGTCACACCTGCAAACGAAGGTCCCTGCTGCAGGCCGCATCCATCTTCGCCCATCTTCCTTTCAGGGCCATGGACTCTGGCTGTGTGACTCACATGCACGTGGGAGCTGCTGGTCACGGCACAGAGCTCAGAAGGAACGGCACTCCTGCCCGTTCCTTCAGAGCCCATGCTCTGATGACATCATCGGAGCAGTATACAGTAAACATCTCCTAAACGGCACACATTTAGGAGATATTTACAGCACCTATAGGTAAGCCTTATTCTAGGCTTACCTATAGGTACAAATATTAGATGAAGGTTTACAACCTCTTTAACGGGGACACAGACAGCAATAAAAATGGACAAGTATTCTAACCCCTCTCCACTCTATTCAAAGCTAAAAAAAAGTTTTGCCTTTAGTTATACTTTAACCTCTTCCCGCCAGCGCTATAGACGAAAGGCGGCCACAGCACGGGCCTAAATTGCCAGGAGGGTGTCCCTTTACGTCCACCCATGCATGTGCTGCCTGCTGGGTGTGGTTGGCGCGCTCTGTGATCAGCGAGTCAATGAGACTTGGGTGATCACAGATGAGAATAAGGGGCCGATCCCGACCCTTTACCACATGATCAACTGTCAGCCAATGACATGATGTAAACCAGGGGTAGGCAACTTTAAAGAGGTGGAGATCTACCTGAACAACATAGGAGAAGTCAAAGATCACCAAGCACAGTGTCGCCTCCTCACACCTGATTTAAACCTCTAATTGCTGTACTACCGTGTTACAATCATTTGCATTGCACAGCAATCGTAGGTTTAAATCGGGTAAGGAGGCAATATATGGCCTCCTCACCACCTGTCAAACACGCTGCGATCGCTTTTCAGAGGTGCAGTAGTGCCTGGGACAGATTTACCACTTCAGTCCCGGAAGGATTTCACGCTTTAGGACCAGAGCACTTTTTGCGATTCGGCACTGCGTCGCTTTAACTGACAATTGCGCGGTTGTGCGATGTTGTGCCCAAAGGAAATTTGCGTCCTTTTTTTCCCACAAATAGAGCTTTCTTTTGGTGGTATTTGATCACCTCTGCATTATTTCTGATCGCCGCTATAAACAAAAGAAGAGCGACAATTTTGCAAAAAAACCCCACATTTGTTACTTTTTGCTAAAATACAAATAAAAAAAAAATATATAAAAAACATTTTTTCCATCGGTTTTGGCCGATTTATATTCTTCCTCATATTTTTCGTAAAAAAATTGCATTCGGAGTTTATTGATTGGTTTACGCAAAAGTTGCTGCGTTTACGGACGATGAGAATTAATTTCTAGGGTTTTTAATTTTTTTATTTTTTACTAGTAATGGCGGCGATCTGCGATTTTTAGCGGTACTGCGATATTGCAGCGGACATGTCGGACCATTTTGACACTTCTTTGGGACCATTGGCATTTATACAGCGATCAGTGCTATAAAATGTATAAATGCCATTGGCAGTGAAGGGTTAACCTGAAGGGGGCGCTCTTAGGATTAACTGTGTTCCCTGGGCGTGTTCTAACTGTATGTGGGCTGCCCTGGCTGGGGAAAGGGGATGATCACGGCTTCCATATACAGGAAGCCTGTGATCATCGCCCTTCCCCCTCTATGAGAACGGAGATCCATGTTTACTTACACAGACCTCTGTTCTCTCACTGCAGGGGGGCCATTGCGGGTAGCCGGCGGTGATCGGGTCCACCACACCCGCTCCCTGGCCCCGCGCGCTCACGGCACTTGTTATCGCAGCTGCCGTCGTATGACGGCGGTTTGCGATAACGAGCCACTCTGTCGCCGTCAGACTGCAGTCGGCGGTTGGCAAGTGGTTAACAATCATAAATCAAACTTTCACTTTTTAATACTTGGTTGCAAATTCTTTGCAGTCAATTACAGCCTGAAGTCTGGAATGCATAGACATCACCAGACGCTGGGTTTCATCCCTGGTGATGCTCTGCCAGGCCTCTACTGCAACTGTCTTCAGTTCCTGCTTGTTCTTGGGGCATTTTCCCTTCAGTTTTGTCTTCAGCAAGTGAAATGCATGCTCAATCAGATTCAGGTTAGGTGATTGACTTGGCCATTGCATAACATTCCACTTATTTCCCTTAAAAAACTCTTT
Source organism: Glandirana rugosa (assembly GCA_018402905.1). Lineage (NCBI taxonomy): Eukaryota > Metazoa > Chordata > Amphibia > Anura > Ranidae > Glandirana > Glandirana rugosa. Next base: position 693,161 of record BLSH010153469.1, read on the forward strand.
GGTTGCTTTCGCAGTATGCGTCGGGTCATTGTCCATCTGCACTGTGAAGTGCCGTCCAATGAGTTCTGAAGCATTTGGCTGAATATGAGCAGATAATATTGCCCGAAACACTTCAGAATTCATCCTGCTGCATTTGTCAGCAGTCACATCATCAATAAATACAAGAGAACCAGTTCCATTGGCAGCCATACATGCCCACGCCATGACACTACCACCACCATGCTTCACTGATGAGGTGGTATGCTTTGGATCATGAGCAGTTCCTTTCCTTCTCCATACTCTTCTCTTCCCATCACTCTGGTACAAGTTGATCTTGGTCTCATCTGTCCATAGCATGTTGTTCCAGAACTGTGAAGGCTTTTTTAGATGTTGTTTGGCAAACTCTAATCTGGCCTTCCTGTTTTTGAGGCTCACCAATGGTTTACATCTTGTGGTGAACCCTCTGCATTCACTCTGGTGAAGTCTTCTCTTGATTGTTGACTTTGACACACATACACCTACCTCCTAGAGAGTGTTCTTGATCTGGCCAACTGCTGTGAAGGACGTTTTCTTCACCAGGGAATGAATTCTTTGGTCATCCACCACAGTTGTTTTCCATGGTCTTCCGAGTCTTTTGGTGTTTCTGAGCTCATCGGTGCGTTCTTTCTTTTTAAGGATGTTCCAAACAGTTGATTTGGCCACACCTAATGTTTTTGCTATCTCTCTGATGGGTTTGTTTTGTTTTTTCAGCCTAATGATGGCTTGCTTCACTGATAGTGACAGCTCTTTGGATCTCATATTGAGAGTTGACAGCAACAGATTCCAAATGCAAATAGCACACTTGAAATTAACTCTGGACCTTTTATCTGCTCCTTGTAAATGGGATAATGAGGGAATAACACACACCTGGCCATGGAACAGCTGAGCAGCCAATTGTCCCATTACTTTTGGTCCCTTAAAAAGTGGGAGGCACATATACAAACTGCTGTAATTCCTACACCGTTCACCTGATTTGGATGTAAATACACTCAAATTAAAGCTGAAAGTCTGCAGTTAAAGTGTTTGTTTCATTTCAAATCTATTGTGGTGGTGCATAGAGCCAAAAAGATTAGAATTGTGTCAATGTCCCAATATTTATGGACCTGACTGTAATAGAAATCTATGGCTAAATGCGGCAAACCCGCAGGAAAGCTGCAGGTACACTGCACTGCACCCACGGTGTGGGTAATCCTCAGCACATCAGAGTGAAAGCAGCCCTATACTATTATGCCCAGTGTATTGCTTCACACTGACCTGAAGATCTCTTTCCTGTTGCTGGCACAACTCTGGAGACCGCTGGCCAGGATAAGAGGTGGAGTGCAGTTGGTATCACTCCACATGGGACAGGAGTCGGCACCACAGAGGAGGCATCATCTTTTGTGGCTTTCCCTCTGCATTGCACTCTGTTTGATGCTCTGGGTTGGTGGGTCATTAAGCCCAGACCGAGATGTACCAGTCACCTGTCCGCGATCTACAGGTTGCTGACCCCCGATGTAAACAGAAACCGGTAATCAGATTTTTTTCCCTCACTCTGACAACGTGAGGAGAAAACAAAAAGGCGGATTACCGGCTTGTTTAAACGGGACTTCAGTCCTGCTCAAGGACACCCAGTTCTGCAAAACAGTACCCACCAGTGCCACCTATCAATGCCCACCAATGCCACCTATCAGTGCCCATCGGTGCTGCCAATTAGTGCCCATAGATGCCTCATCATCAGTGCCACCTAGCAGTGCCACCTATCAGTGCCCCCTATCAGTGCCCTTCAGTTCCATCTATCAGTGCCCTTCAGTGCTGCCTATCACTGCTCATCAGTGCCACCTATCAGTGCAGCCTCATCAGTGCCTCCTAATCAGTGCCCAGCAGTGCTGCCTCATCAGTGCCCATCAGTGCCCATTAGTGTAGCCTATCAGTGCCCATCAGTGCAGCCTCATCAGTGCACATTAGTGAAGGAGAAAAATTACCTGTTTGCAAAATTATATAACAAACTATGAAAACTGAAAAAAGCTCTATTTGTGCTGAAAGCTGAAAAGTGGTTAAAAAGATCACAGCAACTTTAAAAAGGTTCCTGCACTACTTTGATGCTACTTGAGTACCTGAGAGTGTAAAATTGCATGAAACTTTGGAGTTGCACTAATGTGAACCAAGTCTAAGGGTATTTTCTGCATTGCCAGTTAATGCTTTTGAGCACCCTACACAACAGGGTTTTTTTGGGCTTCCTGGGAGCATAGTGGAGGGAATCAGCACAGATTTAAACTTGACGGTTATTGAGGAAGTGATGTGAAACATAGAAAATAACCAATCTCCAAAAAAACAGAACTGAAACATTTGTTTCTTTCAATTAGTCTGCTACTTCGAAATAACCACCCTGCCATTATAAGATCATTTAGATCTGTTATGATGTGTAAGACTAATGCTGGTGAAACTCTCCCATAGAGAACCATAATAAATGATACAGTATATATAATGTGTGTGTATATATATATATATATATATATATATATATCATATATAGAGAGAGAATGAGAGCATGAGAAAGAGATGTATAACATGCCTGTAAGGAGCCAGTTGCGCTTTTCACTCCAGCAAACTTGAAAACTCTCTCTTGCAATGGGGCTGCACCGACACTGCAAGGGGTAACTACTAGTTTAGATCTATTTTTGCTTACCTGATCTTCCGCAATGCTAGTATGGGTTCCTTAAGCGTCTTCTCCCAATGCTCCAGCGACCTAAGGATGTCATCAAAATTGATGCAGGGACCATAGACGCATTGGATGCGATGACGCTTAGGGACAGACCACCAACAGAACATGGGAGAGCGCCATCTGCTGGGGGAGTGGAGAACCGGGTAAGTAAAAATGCTTTTACTCTCCTTTAGAGTAAAAGAGCAGCTAACCCTTGCAGTGCAGGCGCAGTCCCCCTGCAATGGAAGAATTTTCCGATTTCCTGGGTCTAGGCTTTAAAAGTATACAATACTTCATAGCAACCATTTAGAATTCAATATACAGTAAAACCTTGGTTTGAGAGTAGCTTGGTTTGAGAGCGTTTTGAAAGACAAGCAAAATTTTAAACTAAATTTTGACTTGATATACAAGCGATGTCTTGCTATACAAGTAGTGTCACATCACAACTGAGTATAAAAGAGAAGAGAGGCGCTTCTAAGTGTAGCAATATGGTTACATTTAATGAAGATACAACATTTAGCAACTCACATGGTTGATGATTAAAACAGGCACATCTAAGTATGCCGGCATCTGGGGTAAAGCTGTCCACATAGACCGTCCTCCGCTCCGCCGTCAATGTCATCCCTTCCACGCTGCGCTCTACACAAGGTTGTCTTCCTGGTCACGATTGCAGACTGACAGCGGAGGGAGCCGGCGGTGCGGAGGACGGTCTATGTGGACAGCTTTACCCCGGATGCCTGCATACTTAGATGTGCCTGTTTTAATCATTACCATGTGAGTTTCTAAGTCTTGTACCTTCATTAAATGTAACCATATTGCTACACTTAGAGGCGCCTCTCTTTTCTTTTATACTCTGTAGCTCCTGCTGGATTTTGCTTCTAATCCCCTTGTGGAGGCTGCCATTTGTGGATGGACATTTTATGGGTGCACGTTGCTATAATCTTTTTATATGGACTATAAACAGAAGGACTTATGAATACATGGTTGTGGAACGAATCATCTGCGTTTGAGATGGGGAAATTTGCTTTGATATACAAGTGCTTTGTTTCCTGAATGAATTATGCTTGCAATCCAAGGTTTTACTGTAGACTGATCTGACTTAAGTAAAAGTAAATTGTTACTAAACCCACAACAGTAAAATCAGTCTGTATATGAAGTAAAACCTGCTTGTTATACCATAATGGGTTAATCCTCTGCATAGTGTAAAAAGCCTGTTTGATCCTGTCTTCTCTGATCCTCCTCTTCTTCCACTGGGGGGCACTCTGCACATGCTCAGTTTGGTGTATATTGCTAGAGAGAGGCACAGGTCCAATCAGCACTGTCCAGACAGAGGGTCAGGGGTCCTGCAGGCTCATAGGACAATCAGAGGAGAATGAAAACTCATCCTACAAGCTTTAACCAGACACTGATAGAAGTCATAAGACTACTATATACTGCTGAGGAGAAAGGGTATTTGGTAGTTTATATTTACTAAAACTATTGCATTTCCATGTTCTGTGCACTGTGGGAGACCAAATCTAGTGAATACAGGGTCCTGGGCTTAGTAACACTTTACGCCCCCATTCACACTCAAATCGCACAACAAGTCTCACCCTATTGTCGGCAATGGAACAGTTTAAATAGATGCGATGCCGACTTTCAAGTGAAGTCACACGATTTCAAAGCCTCATTCAGTGTGAACCTTAGATAAATCTGATTTGTTGCTATTGGTTTCTGCACACAGTTCACTGCCATTGCGTTGAATATGAAATACACTTCTTCAGGTTTATCATTGCCTTATACTTGTAAGGACACTGCAAGTACAGAAACAAGTACCTTTGGATCTGCCACAAATGCACTCGGCTCCTAAGCCCTGTTGTGGCCTGATAGTACACCACATAGCATTTATGGTGTCAGCCCTGCTCATTTTTGTCTTTTGCTAAACTACTCAACCTCCCCCGCTCTCAGATCTCATTAGTACAATGGCTAATTTTGTAGTCCAAAATAAGAACTAGCATGGCTCTTTGTGATAACACAGGAAAGGACGGACAGCTCTGGATTTCTATTGAGATCAACTTTTTGTCGCACTTATCCAACAGATATAACAAAATGCTTCCAATAGTGTATTAAAGAGAGCAAAGGGAACACATATGAGAAGTTCTTTGTTAGGGTTTCTATGCACGTTAATGGGTATCATTTTTTTTCAGGAACTCCACATTTTTTGCAAACTCAGAGGGGTGAAAAATTGATTTGCAGTCACGAGATAAAATGTCATGAGATTATTCACTTAGGAACAAACCGTGCAGTCACATACAAGTTTATGCCATAAATCGCTCACAAAGGAAACCCTCATATTTTTTTTTTTTCCTATGAATATTTTCTTTTTATACAATCTTCCCTAGAGAGTTCTATCACTATACCCTTTTTACAAGGGTCAATTTCATACAAATAATCTTACCAATGTGCGTAGTTGTTTTAAAAACGTCATTTTTATGTAGATTTTCTACATTAAGCATGACCATACACTGTATCCTGTTTTTAGAGTTACCAAAACGAAGTAATACAAGGACAAACCTAAATAACTGATTCTCTTTGTATCAAATCAGGCATGCCCCTTGTAGTACATAGTTTGATGGTATTGTACAATCAGATTGTATAGTGTATGTCAGCTTTAGAAACCTGCAAGTTTAAATGCATTTAGCCACCGAGCTTCCAGCTTTCTTGTAGAAGTGGTTTGGATGGCTGTAAAGTCCCCTGATGATGCCTACATCTACACCCCCCCAGAGCCCCCTCACCATGTGAAGTATTTACATCCATATGCCAATCTCCCCTGTGAAGTATGAACCAGCAAGTGCTCAGCTCCCCAGTGGCTTTTGAAAAGAAAGCAGCCGATTAAGCACAGTCTGTGCTCCATCAGCGGAGTTCAAGAGTTACCTGATATCTCCCTAAAGCCGGCCATAGATAGTTCAAATCTCGGCTGGTTCAGCAGGGACCAGCCGAGATTTGAACCATATATGGGCAGGCTGATTGTACCCAAGTTGATTGGTCGATGTACTTGGGTACAACTGACCTGTCGGATTTTACTTGCGATTATTGCTAGCAGGCGTTATAGCCACTAGCAGTAATAATTGTGTTCTCCCGGCGGGGAAGGCTTCCCCCTTCCCCTGCTGGGAGAACACAAAGGCTCCGCAGGAGGGATTCCCCCATCAACAATATCTGTGGTTGCAGGAAAAAAAATTGCTTTGTCTATGGCCGGCTCAAAGAAGACTTGTTGCCTGTACGATGCTATAACATAAGGGGATTGCTAGCTCCACATTGTGATAGCAATGAAGTTAAGTAACAAAAAAAATATATTTTTACAAATTTAAATGCTTAAAGTTATGTCTCTATAAAATAGCTAATGAAAATTCTGAACTGTATAGGTGCCCATGCATGGATTAAGTGTCTGCCAGGATAAAGCATTTATCATATCTACTGTATGTGCATCTGTGCCTAACACCATATCTGTTAGATTTTGCTAAGGAGCCTTGTCATAGACATTCCATCATAGACATTAGATCGGTCATTCTCAACCAGGGTTCCTCTAGGGCAGTGGTCTCCAAATTGCGACCCAGGGGCCAGATGCAACCCTTTGCTTGCGTTTATCTAGGTCTTGGGGCACTATTTCATTCACTGACACCAACGAAGGGACACAGTTCCTCTCAATAACACCAAAGATTGGGCACAGTTATTCCCAATGACACGAACAATGGGTCCCATGACGCCAATGATGGGTCACAATTCCTCCCAATGACACCATTGATGAGGCACAGTTCCTCTCACTGACACCAAAGATGGGGTATTGTTTAGTCCCACTAATGCCGGGACATTTTCTACTCCTGATGGCTATGGTCCAGCCCCCCTAAAGTCTAAAGAACAGTAAACTGATCCTTGTTTAGAAAGTTTGGAGACTTCTGCTCTAGGGGCGGTGGGTTTTTTGAGCTATGGCTAATTGACTCCCCATCTGATGGTGACCATATAGTTCTGGGTCCAGAGCCACTAGGCAGGGCCAAATGTTTTTTTTTAGCTGTCTGTAAGGGTGGCATTTTGGCCACCACTGTAAGGGGGTATTCTTCCCACTGTCCACCAATATAAGGGCCATTTATCTCCCTGACTTCCCATTAATTCATTTTAGCAGGAGTTCCCTGCGACATGAAAATTATTTTAAGGGTTCCTTCAATGTACAAAGGTTAAGAAAGACTGCATTAGATGGTAACCCGATCCAGATAAAATGCACTCCCATCAAATAATTTTGGGCACCGTAAGTATGGAGGCTTCTGGAAAAGTGTGTCAAACACACACATATGGAAAAACAATTTCTTTACTGCTGACAAAATGCATTCCATGAACTGTTGGTTAGATATTATATGTGCAGTTCTTTTTGCTGTCTTGCTATGTTTCTGTCTTTTCCAAGTCTCCCCTTCTTTTTGAGGGTCCATGCATACTAGCTTAAAAAAATGCCAGTGTTCTTGGTGAAATAAAATGCTAATTTTAAATTTTTAGGAGCATTTAGAATCGTTTAGGAGCATTTAGCATTTATTTTTGGCCAGAAAACCGGTCTCAAAAACGCAGGACAGAAGGGTTTTTTTTCTGCCTCTAAACGCTGAACTTAAAATATGCCTCTAAATGACCTAATGTGCATGGACACATAGGATACCATTAATTGCTACAGGCAAAACACAAAACTCCTTTAGGAGCAGCATTTTTTATAAGCCCAGTGTGCATGCACCCTAATAAAAAAGATGTAACAGAGATGTACCATGGCAGAGACCCCAAATTTGGCAGGTATGTAGCTGAAGTCCTACCCCACCACTGGTAAAAATGGGGCTTCTATAATCTATGGTTCCGGAGATATGGGCCTCCTTGCGCAGCCTGTCAAAAGCTACATACAGAGCAGCCAGTTTAAATACAAGCGACACACTGTGTTTGCGCAGACTGAGAGGATTAACTCACAATGCCTCTCCTCACTTCTTGTCAGAGGCACTGAGCTCAATGGATAGCTTGGAGCCTTATCCAATGGTAAAGCACCATTGGCCCAAGCTGTCCAATAAAAATGATGCAGTGGAGGCACGCCTCACTGCAGTGTCATAGAAGGGGGCATGTGTCTAAAAGACAAATACTCCCTTCCAGCCCAGCCCTCTTAACTACAAGGAAAAACATGGGTTTATGTGTATAAGATTTACCCATAATCCCATGTTTTTCTCACACAGTTAAGAGGGAGAATTAGAATCTGCTGCTGCTGAAAAGGTACAAGCTAAATCATATATTATTATGCTTTATGTTATAAGATAATAATTTATTATTTATCTATTAACTGTGAAATTACTGGTTGGAAGTTATAATTTCAAACTTCAGTAATTTGTCCATTAAGCCACCAGCTTGAGCACAGTTTTTGAAAATATAGTAAATTACCTTAAAAACAATATATAATTAAATGGAAAAAAAGGGAATAAAATGGCTTTCGTTGCAACTTTTTATGTTACACGCAGTCATTTTTCAAACACGTTTTTTTAAAAGAAACTTTCATGAAATTAAAAAAAAAAAAAAAGTAAAGTTAGCCCGATTTTTTTTTTGTATAAGATGATGTTACGCCGAGTAAATAGATACCTAACATGTCATGCTTTAAAATTGCGCATGCTTGTGGAATGGCGCTAAACTTCAGTACTTACGAATCTCCATAGGCGATGCTTTAAATTTTTTTTAAAGGTTACATGTTTAGAGTTACGGAGGAGGTCTAGTGCTAGAATTATTGCTGTCGCTCTAATATTCGTGGCGTAAGTAACCTGTGTGTATCTGGCGCTGATACTAGCCAGTGCCTCACCAGCCACTGACCTCACCGCACGTCCCTGCCAACAGTGAAGAAGCAAGTATCGTGCAGGAGAGAAGTGAAGGAGTGTAACGGTCAGCAAGTATCAGTGCTGAAGGAAGGAGTGTATATACAGCGGTGTGTATAGTACGGTTATGTATCTTTGTTCTTCGGGCAACCCACAGTTGTCCCTACGCTATCTAAGTTTATTCCCTCAATAAAACAACAAAAACAAAGTACCGGCCTCTTCAGTGACTTCGGATGCAAGGAAAAATGTGTGATTGAGGGCTGAGAGACAGGTGAACCACATCTACCAGCCACCGCTAAGGGGGCCATTGGCTACACAAGTTTACCATTAATGGTCTGATAATCCATCCAGAATCTGGAGACATACAGCAAAGAGTCAGACCAGTGCAGTATGCCCTGTCAACAACATTATGGACGTACACACTCTCGTGATACATAACCCATTCAGTGATTAGAAATCCGTCTGTTCCTACAGTTAGACATTGCAGAAAAGTGGGGCAGAAGAAGTCTGCTTTCTCAGAGCTGCTCTCCATCTCCCGGGACATATAAGATGGCCGCTTTTCTCAACCTTTTCAACACTGAGGAACCCTTGAAATAATTCTCCGGTCTCGGGGAACCCCTGCTAAAAATTAAAAATCTACAACTCATGATACATTAGTGTGATGGTCAATGGGAAGAATTCTCTTTACACTTGTGGTCATTGGGAAGAATTACCCCCTTACAGATAGCTAAAAAGATCAATGGTATCATTGGGAATTTATCTGAGTGGTAGAAATGGACCATTGCTCAAGGAACCCCTAGGAACCTCTGGAGGAACCCTAGGGTTCCACCGAACCCTGGTTGAGAAACCCTGCTCTAGAGGATGCTTAACAAGTTTGTTTATGGCTTGTAGGAAACCATTAAGACCAGGAATGTAATCAGTTCTGCTTTATATATTATACACTTTAATTTCAAGTTGTTATCCCTTTAATTAAATTGTCTGTCCAGCCAAAAGTGATAGTTCAGTTATTGGTGGATGCTGGAGCGTTAAACCCCTTGACGTTGACTTATTTTTCTTGAGGATTCTCTTTGTGAGATATCTTTGCTTGACTTACTGGGACTTGCCGCAGTCAGTATGAGGGATTCTTATTCTCCCTGTTGAATATTTAATTAATTTCAAAATATGAATAATGCAAGAAGAGCACAAAGTTGTAGGTAGGAAACCTCTCTGGTGGACAAGAATAGAATTGGCATTTACGGCAGAGAGATCTCGCTATATATTTAGAGTATCCAAGACTGGAAGAAGTTTTCAGGGACTGATCAGTCCATCGGGCTTTAAAGCAAAGTTGCACCCATTTTGTAGATGTCCAGTCATTGTCATGCCCATCTTGATTGTTTTTTGAAATGGCAATAATTTTTATTTTGAAATGGTTATAATTTTTATTTATTTTTTAAATTTGTAAATACCTTTTTTGCCCATATTTCCTACAGCACTTCCAGCTGTGGCCGCCTAGGCGATCCCGTCACTAAGCAATTCGCATGGACTCCTATGATATTGGCGTCATCTATCCCAGGAGTCCATATGAATTGCCTAGTGATGAAACCTTGCATTATTTTCAGACCGGAAATGACGCGAACGGCAACCTGTCAGGAAGAGAGCGCCACACAGTGGCATTACTGCACGGGTGCGAGATGGGGAGGTGCACGTTGGGTAGTCAGCTGCACCGAATCCCGGAAATTAAGAGAAGAGGGCTTCAGATGCCCACGGCAGAAATGGAACCTGCCTGTTTCCGAGATCTGTTAGTTTTCCATGATTTAAACAAAAACTAAAAGGACAACATATGACATTATGTCAGTTTAAGTGTACACAATTACGGCGGAGTGTTTAAAAAAAAAATGAACTGGGGGACTGGAACTCCGTAACATGTTTTATTTCTGATTTTCAATCCCATGTAATCCAAAGAGACGTACTTCTTAACCAATAGCTTCAAATACATTCACATCTGACCTTGCACAGACTTTTTATTTTGCCTTCTAACATTGTTGCTTGTTTTCGCTGTTTAACCACTTCAGCCCCGGAAGGATTTACCCCCTTCCTGACCAGAGCACTTTTTGCGATTCGGCACTACGTCACTTTAACTGACATTTGCACAGTCGTGCGACATTGTACCCAAACAAACATTCACGTCCTTTTTTTCCCCGCAAATAGAGCTTTCTTTTGGTGGTGTTTGATCACCTCTGCGGTTTTTATTTCTTGCGTTTAAAACAAAAAAAAGAGCAACAATTTTGGAAAAAAAAACAATATTTTTTACTTTTTGCTATAATACATACCCAAAGAAAAATATGAAAAAAAATGTATTCCTCAGTTTAGGCCAAAATGTATTCTTCTACATATTTTTGGTAAATAAAATCTCAATATGCGTTTATTGATTGGTTTGCACAAAAGTTATTGCTTCTTCAAACTATAAGAATTGATTTATAGAGTTTTTATTTTTATTTTTACTGGTAATGGCGATGATCTGCGATTTCTATCTGGATTGCGATATTGTGGCGGACAGATCAGACATTTTTGACACTTTTTTGGGACCATTGACATTTATACAGGGATCAGATTTAAAAATAGACTCTGATTACTATATAAATGTCACTGGCAGGGAAGGGGTTAACACTAAGGGGGCGATCAAGGGGGTTAAGTGTGTTCCCTCACTGTGTTCTAACTGTGTGGGGGCTGGGCTGCCAGGGGTGTATGACAGATCTAACTGATCCTGATGACAGGAATCAGTAGATCACTGTCATGCCACCTGACAGAACGGGGAACCGCTGTGTTTACATTGGTGGCAACCCGTCCTGCCCGACCTGCGCCCACACTCACGCAGTGTGCGGCGGGCACAAGAGCCTGCCGCCAGTGGTGCGCACCCGCCCGCCAGCTGTGCGAATCGCCCTTTATATATGGTGATTCACGTTACGTTGCCACTCTGCAGCAGTAAATGTACGTGAGGCGGTCGGCAAGCAGTTAAAGTGGATCTTCACTGCATCTGAGCACCACAAACCAAAAACACTATTTAATTCATTTTTAATATTCAAAACAAACTCCCCCATCCATCCATGTCTCTATGCTTTATTTTGCTGAGAAATTACGGTGAAAAACACCCCCTAGCAATTCTGGCTGTGGCCATCTTGAGTAAGGGCAACTGATTCATGCAGCATTTACTTCCCGGAATCCATCTGCCAAGCCTAGCTCAGGCATGCAAGCAGGAGGGTGCGCTTAGCTGAGAAAATCCCTCATCCCCTCCTGAAGACTCCTGGGATGTATGACATCATTTGCCTAGGCAAGAAACCAGGAAGTAACTGAAGAAATGTAAAAAAAAATTTTTAAACAAGTAAATATGTTATACTTTCCTATCTATTTACTAGTCATGGCAGCATGAGAATGAAAAATAATTAATGTTAATTAGGAGAAAGAAAGTTCCGCTTTAAGTGCAAATGAATTGTGTTGTATGCCCTTTAAGAAATTAATCACTTTATTGACTTCAATGGGAGAGATGAGTAAGCGTTAGTTAATGAGATTCCTCAAACTAGCAATGCTACTTGTGGCTTTTTTTTTTGTTTCCTTCATTGTTTGCATCTAAATGGGCCAGATAACATTGCTTCAATGTAATTTTAGAAAACTATGGGTTTATTGGATTCTCATAACTCTAAGGTCCCTTTCACACTTATGCGACTTGAAAGCCACGCAATTTTACGCCGTGAATTTTGCCGCAATTTTGTCATGATTTTGATGTGACTTGAAGCAATGCCTGTGTAATCCTGGGGTCTAGGGACCTCAAGTCACATCAAAGTCGGACCAAAGTAGTGCAGGGACTACTTTGTAGTCGCTGCGACTTGAAGTTGCACAGATATGAATGGTACTCATTGAAATCATCATATATTTACATCAAAGTTTGTGTGCCTGGTTTTGATGTATACCAAGTACATCAAAACATAGTGTATAAAACCTTACAGTTTGTTTTCTTTAGAAAGCAGTAGAGCTGCACAATTCTGGCCAAAATGAGAATCACAATTTCTTTGCTTAGAATAAAGACCACGATTCTCTCACGATTCTCGCGGCGTAACATATTACATATACAAAAAAATGGGCTAATAGCACTGTTTAGTTTTTTTTTTTTGAAAGGGTAATTTTTCCCAAAAAATTGCGTTTGAAAGACCGCTGTGCAAATACCGTGTGACATAAAATATTGCAACCACCGCCATTTTATTCTCTAGAGTCTCTGCTAAAAAAAATATAGAATATTTGGGGGTTCTAAGTCATTTTCTAGCAGAAAATACTGGATTTTTATTTGTAAGCAGCAAATGTCAGATAAGATTTAGTCTTTAACCTTCCTAGCGGTATTCCCGAGTGTGGCTCGGGGTAGAATTTCAGTACCAAGAGCGGTAACCCCGAGCCACACTCGGGATTGCATCGCTGGATCCAGGCAGCGCTACTCACCTTGTCCCCTGGATCCAGCGATGTCCCCCGCCGTGTCTGCGGGCTGTGTCCGCCGCTCCGATGCCTCTGTGTGCCGGGCTCCGTTCCCTGCGAGCGTCGCGTCGCACGGGGACGGAGACCGGCGGGAAATTCAAAAAGTGAAACACACACTATACATACAGTACACTGTAATCTTATAGATTACATTACTGTATGAAATCATTACACATCCCCTTTGTCCCTAGTGGTTTGCCCAGAGCTCTGCATGCACTTTTATATAATAAATGTCATTCTTTCTGCCTGGAAACATGACAATGTCCATGGCAACCAAAAAGTGTCACTTTACGTCAAAAGTGGTTTTTGATCAGCTAGAAAACACCGATAGTAAATAAGAATCATTTGCAGAATTGAGTGATACTGATTTTTGGGGAAATTTATCATCAGAAACTGAAAGTGACGACAGCGACAATTCTGCAACTGAGCAAATTTCTGCGTTTT